>JAHREE010000197.1:99712-142212 GCA_033628505.1 Tringa tobata | reverse complement strand
CAAGAAAACAAATACTTACTGAATTTCAAACAGGGATATGAAAAGTAGTAGTCACTAAGGAGATAAAAGTAATCATTGCAGGAAAAAGACAACAGAAGTACACCTCCTACAGTAGCAGATCAAACCTCCTCTAACTGTACAGCAATATAGGGAAAAAAAAACAAACCACAAAGCCTCCAACAAAAAAGAAACAAAACTGACGAGAAGTTTAGCAAAAATTGTAATAATCAGAATCTGGGCACAGAACCCAGTACTTCCCTTTGTAATCTGTTGCCCTCTGCTTATTGCTGTAATTCCTTTGGAGGCAAAAATATTCTTCAAATCATCTGTGGGAAGCACAGGAACTACTTGTTAGTATACAAGTTTGGCACAAACTGAGTAGAACAGTATTTTTTCTCTCCCCTTTGGCTAAGTCATATGAGAATCAGAAACAGTACAGAGAAGGTAAGGGCTCTAAGAGCATTTAAAACAAATCCTTTTAACAGCATTAAAAAAAAATCTCATTTTCAATAGATTTTTAATCAGGAATATGTTCTGCAAGTATTTTACTGCTATCCAATGGCATTTGTGCTGAAAGATAAAAGGATCTGTGAAATTATTTTACATTTTCAGCTCCTGGGAATACCCGGCTGCTGAATAGAAGAGGTGGCTACAGAATCCAGGTTCTAATGGAACTTAAAATGAGTGCAGTTGCAGTTTTCTACTTGTGATTTTTTGAATTTTAAGTGCTTGGTGGACTGTTTGTGAGGTTAAGAGTTTTTTTCTTTCTTTTTGCTTTAACTAACACTTAATACTTACTATTAAAGGCAATTACATTACATGAGTGGCTTTGTGAATCTTTTAAAAATATAACGACGATTTCGTCTCGCCTCTTAAAACTACCGATACAGAAATCTGCCATATGGCAAGAAAGAATAAGAAAGGTGATTACAGAAAGCCCAGGTGATGCCAATAAGAAAATCTAGCCAGCTGAATGTGCTACATAATGTAAACATATCTTATTTTTTCTAAATTCCATTATTCCAATCATTTAAGTGTTAATCAGTTCATCCAAAGGGTTAATGCAAATAGTTCAAAATGACTAAACATTGAAAAAATATTTTCTTCTTTTTGTTCCAATTATTCTGTATTATTAATTAAGCTGTTAAAACATGCAACAGTTACTATCTTTTTAATGTTCAATAATATGTAAACTCTTTAAAGAGATTTTTGTTCCACGTCTCTGCTTTAGATATTAATCAAGAAAATAATTACAGAGGAATTTAGTAAAAAAAATCTACATGCATATAACTATGTACTGTACATGTACGTTCAACGAGGTCCAATTAGTTGGAAAGAATTTGCATTTCAGTTAGTATGAGCTAACAAGACTGTAGGGAGACAATGCGATTCTACTAGCAGGGCAAGAAAGAATGGTGTTTTTCTGTAAGCATTAATTCCCATAACTGATCATTTTAAAATGTTACTGATCTTTACAGTATTTGTTTTTCAAACATCTAGGAGTTCAGTATAAATGTTTATATTAACTGTACATGCAGCAGTGTCCCTGAGACTACTCCTGGGGAAAAAAAAAAAAAAAAAAGAAAAAAAGAAGATAAAACAGCGTGCATACATTTATTATTTCAGTTGATTTAGTGTTTACGTTTCTACATAATGATAAAAATCAATCAATTATTCTAAAGGAGCATTCCCTACATTTGGTGTTCCTTCTCAGGATTCATTGAAGGCTCTTTCTGGGAAAAGATTCAGAAAATCTATATGTCCTTCTATATATAAATGTTCGAATTTCAATAGTATATGATATATAACATACACAGTTGGTGTTCTCGTATCTGTATACATAGTTTTTGCTAAATCTCTGAATTACTTGACTTACTTACTGGGTAGTACCTGTAATTCCCAGAGTTCATTTTGCTGCAGATGTTAACAGTTTCTGTAATTTGTAATGACAGTAAACTGGCCTTTGCTCTTCCCTTATTCACTATTCATTTCTAGGCTTGGTTAAGTAGATAGCTGGGTTAAAGATCAGTGGTTTTTCATGTGACACATTCTGGTATTCATCTAATAGCTCGTCAGGACAAAACTGTCCCTGTTCTTGCCAAAATAATGAAAATGGTCCTCCACATCGCATGACAATCAGCCCTTGCTTGCGTTGAAACAACCAAGCTTATATAATTGAGTTGTTTTAAAGACATTTTGTTACTTAGTATTTCATACTGCCTCCAAAAAAGTATACATTTCACCAAGTAAGAGAGAATTCTTCTATTTGTCATTACAGTAGTAAGTGAGCAGAGAATGCAATGATCATGCTTACACTACATCCATGGATAACAATGAAGTTGTGAATTGTGTCCTATCAGGAATATAATCTTATACTTGAAAATTATGCAAAGCCATCTTGATGTTCATATTCTGAGAGGTGGTCATTCTACTGTGGAAATGTCATTCTTTAGCATCCCCTTCTCCCTAAGAATTATATAAGGGACTCACTCTGCAACATCTGTTAGACTCTATGAAATGTTAACAGATGTCTAAAATGAAAAAAAAGTGGGGGGGTAGGAGGGGTGTGGAGGATTAATAAAGGAAACCTCCTCTGAACAGATAATCCACCCAAATTCCCATATCCTAAAGAAAAAAAAATTGGCAGCACTGTATTTTCTCTGCAACCTGTCATCCCTACTTTGTAAAACATTTTTGTGTGAGTTTTAATAGGTAACTTCTGACTTATAACCAAAATGCATAGGACTGATTATGTCATCATGCAACAATGAGACTGAATACTTTCTAGCCCCCTGTGTTCCAAATGTCCTCGCTGATTCCTTCTTCTCTAGCTTATCACAGTATTGTGCATTTAAGAATCTGGTTTTCACTTTGATGTGAATGCCTAATTCCCAGAGACTCTGCAAGTGTCCACATTTATATTTTACATGTTTCTTTTTTTTTTCTTTTTTTTTTTAAATTTTCAGGTCAAAAGAGAAGTGCTCACTATCCAGACAACTGAAGCACGGCAGAACTTTTCAACATCAGTAAAGTTTTCAAATCCCAGCCTACACAAAATTAGTTATTTATCCTTTTTTTAGACATATATTTAATTTCTTTCCCACTACACATTAGGTGATGTGACAGTACCTTTATCCTCAAAGAAAACTTTTGATTATGAGTCTGAAAGTGTACATTCCTGTTATGAAAGCTTCCATTCCTAGCGAGCTGTCACACTGCAACTGATCCTAATCACATCTTTACCAAGCTATGTATCAGCACCCCCTACCACAAAACCTTTACAAAGACTGCTGTGACACAATGCTAACAAAAAAATTTAAGGTGAAAACTGTGACCTAATGCCTGCAGGTAAAAACCTCATGAAGCAGAGATCATCAGGATTTTAGTCGCTCAGCCACCGTGGTCTAACAAGCTACAGAAACAAAAGAATACAAACACATAAAAATAGTCAAATACAGAAAAAGTAAGCACACAGACAAGATAATGACATCCATATATGCTGTCCTTCAGTATTTAACATGATCACAGTGTGAACGTTGGCGGAGTTGCCCAGTTGCAGGTTTGGGGGATGAACATGAACATGGAGGATGTTACAGCAATTAGAGGAAAGTTCTTGTCAGCTGTAGGTGACGAACAATATATACTTTTGTTGTCTTGTTTTGCTTTTGGTGTGTTTTTATGTTATTTAAACAAGCCAATGCTGGGAGTTCAGGTCACGTGAAACCCCTTTTTGCAGGGGAAATCACATCTGCGTTTCTCGACCTACTTTGTATGGGAGATATGTCAAATATACTAATTTGCCTACTCAGCAACAGAGTACACAAGTGAAACAGAGAGACTCGAATCATGATTACAGTGGATACACATATATAAATGACAAAATGCAGGTGAAATGAAGGATGCAGAAGGTTTTAAAACAAATAACTTGATAGAAACCTTGTTAATCCCAAGTAATAGCAATTCGTTGATTGTGTAATTACTTGTTGTTTAAATGGTATACTACACATCAACATGGCATTTAACTAGTAATAACCACTACATGTATGTGGATAATACACTAAACTAAAAAAGTTCATGCTTTTCTCAGACGAATTTTACATGCCCGCAAAAATTTGGTGCAAATCCCTTAATTTGCAGACAGGTAAACAGGGCTGCTTGTTCAGCATATGTGGCCCAGTTTCACATCCAGTCTTCATTTCATATCTGTGTTTGTGTCACTGTCTTTTTTTCACACAAAACTGTCTACTTATTACTTAATTGTTTGTACCAAAGGGTAAAAGATAACCATGTTAAGGTGTAAGAATCTGATCCAAAGCACAGTAGCTATAAAAAGCTCCAAGAGACTTTGATTTAAACTGTCTGTATGGCACACCACTGAAATAATAGTGGGATTCAGATATTCTGTTTTGATTTACAAGGAATTAAAAAGGACAGAGGGCACCTGACATGCAATATAATATAGGAAGATGTGTAACATGAAAATAAATGTATTTCACTTTTAAAATAAAATATTTCAAAACCAGTTGTATCTGCCGAGACTGAAGTTCAGGTTTCAACAGAAATAGTAGCAAGCTCACAGCAACTGTTAAAATAACAATGCAACAACCCAATTTATGTAAGTCATCAAGAAAGATAATTCAAGCCCTTTGATCTAACACCCCCCGCCTCACCCCCCACTCCTCATTTACACACGTTAACGTCTACAGACTATCATTATACTATTATACAGGTACACTACTATATTACAGCATCTTTCAGCTATTGATTATCTAGGGTTAAGCAAGGTTTATATTTTTAATATACTATTCAATTGAGCAAGTTTTGCTGTTCTTTTCTGAAAAACGTCCTAAAACTGCAGAAAATGTCTGCTGGACACTAGTTTAGTACAAGACCTTACAAAGCAATTTGTTCTCTGGTTGTTAATTTCATTATTCTCATCCTTTTAGTAAACTGTCTCCATAACAAGCAAGGTCTTTGGATGCCACAACAGCCTAAAGGGTTTAAGTGTTGGCTAAGCTTATGGTCTGCTTATTTGATAATATAACCTATTGTGCCACTTCCTAATAACAATTATTTGGTGTCTAAAATATAAGTCTGCCATAATTAAATAACTAAACCGACCTAAACATCCTGGTGGTTTATAGAACAGCTGAATTTGGGATGGCTGAAAAGACATTTCATGCACAAATGCAAGACTGAATTAAGAGCAGCTATGTTTTCCTAATTACTGACTCGTTCACAGTACACAGAATTGCCTGAACTGCCCAGTGTCCTACTAGCTCTCTGGACAATTAGGAAAAGCTGCATTAGCAAAGAACTCAGCAGTCTCTGTCTCACTTCTCTCTGGAGGACCGGGGAAATGATGAGCTCCATCACCTGGCCAGCAGTAGCAGCAGCCACAAAGTCACCTCAGGGACTTGGACAAAGAGATTCATCTGCAGCCTTGGCAGCGACTAAAGTATGCCTTACTAACAGACAGTCACACGACCACACACTGGCACAAAGTCCTTTCATTAAGAGCTGTTGTCTAAGTGACCTGTCACAGAGTTTCATAAAGCAGCATTAATACTGTGGGCCAAAATGAGATTGATCTTTGAGCTTCGTGGTCTCCTGTTGACAACAGCGCATTATAAAACCAATACTAAATACTTTATAAACAGGTCTCCCTCCAGTGTATTAGAGGAACAGTGCATATTTCATGCCCTATAGTTAGGTAGCCACATATCCATCAGACAATTAAATAATTTATAAGATACTCAGAAGTGCAATAAGACTCAATAAACTTTTAAATACTTACAAGCTACTATTTTGTTTGAAAACATACCAGAAGAAAAAAAAAAAAACCAAAGGATACCTCACCTGCTCACCTGCTGAGTGCAGAGCATCAGTAAAATTTAATTTTTATAACATCTTTTCACTTGGAATATTTTCATTGCACATAAATATGTTCACTTCTCCACTCACTTTAGAAAAAAGGACACTTACTCATTTTAAAAATCTTTTATAAATTTCCTACAATGCTACTTTCATTACTCTATATTTCAGCTTCCTCTGCTTGGCATCAGACTCCTTTTTTGTCCTTTTGTACACTCCGGCCAACATGGCTGCAAGAACCTTCTCCTCTGCAATGCCTGCCATCTGGAACCACCCTGCTGCATTTCTCTCCCTCATTCTCCATCTATTTTCAGCCTTCATCTGGAAACAATATGTCTCTGTTCTCATGTCTATGTCTCTTAACTTCTAGTAAAAAGGAAAAAAAAAACTTTTTAATTTTATTAACTCTGCACAGTGTTTTAGAGATAAAGTTTGTGTGAAAGATACTATGCAAAGACATTTCTTTATTAAATCAGAAGATTGCGGGGACAGAGCTTACAATATAAAGTGATCTAAAAATACTTCATATTCTGTTAAATTTAATATACAAGACAATAGCTGGGGTGATTTTTTTAACAAGTTACTTCAGTATGAAATGAAAAAATATTCTTAATATTAGTAATTCATTCACACTTTCAGGGGAAAAAAATAGTTGGCCTGCTTTTCAAAAATTACGGAAAACATGCAGTTCTTAAAGACAAATACATTTGAGAATGTTCAGCACATTTGGAAGAAAATCAGGATATGTACCTCTCTTTACCACCACATAGAAAAGATGTTCTCTGTGTTGCCATCATGGTAGATGAAGAGACACTAACTGCATATAAACACTGAAAGCACATTTCTATGATATTTGCATACTGGCTATGCCAGCAATGTAGGAGATATAAACAGGTTAAGCTCCTATAATATTAAGACATTATGGAGCAAATAAACTTGTTACTTTCTTGGTTCACCTTCAAAACACCAAAATGCTGTTTATGAAGAATCTGAAATTTTGATGTATAATACTCTCTGAATCTCTGTTAAAATGAAACTTGTAAACAGAACTTTGCGTTATCTAAGGCTTTCTGAGCTGGATGTCTGTAAATTTGCTCTAACTCACTTTAAAAACTGAAATTTCTCTCGCTGGGAGTAGTTCCCAAACTACCACAGGCGTGGACCTTTGTATAGTATTGCGGATGCCATGGTTTCGCAGACAAGCCACATTAATACAGGATAGCAAGCATCTGGAACCCACAGCTGTGTGTGCTCCAGCCCCAAAGCACCCACAAGTCTATGCCAATTCAAACCCCTATTCCCAACCCACAAATGAATCACACTGGTTTTCCTTAGGAGCCAGACCTGAAATTGAAGCTTTCGGGTTTTCTTCATTCACACAACTGAAGAGAGAATGGGAGTGTTGGGTGAAAAGGGGCAAATATGCTCTAAAGGAAAATCACAATGGACCCATATGGACCTTAGAAGTGCTATTTGAGGACTACTGGATTTTGCTTTTACAGTAATTCCAACAGACTTACAAGGCTGGCATCAAAGAAGCACCTCCAAGTCTGTCTGTTATGGAAAGACCAAGGATTTGGGGGTGGAGCTGGGAGGGTGTTCAAGGATTGGGGAAAAGGGGTTCCAGATAACATGTTGTTGCTTAAGCCCTCATACACAGGATGTTTCTCTGCTCTTTGGCCCCCACCTCAATGGCACAAAGACAGTTTTAAACACCACTTTGCAAGAAAGCCCTGTGCTACACCACCAGTAGTATCAGTAACTTTATTACACGTACAATAGAGAAGAATTAACATGTTCTGCCCCTTACTAAAATACCTTGCATCCCCTGCAGCACGATCCTTAGACTTTTCTGACGCCAGGTAAGGAAAGGTAGATACTTCCAAGTTACTTTAATCTGATTTTTTTTTTTTCTGTACTAATGGGTCCTAAAACAAAAAGCTATGCCTGTTATTCCTTTTTATTCCCAGGATGTGGATGTTTCAGCCTTTCACTTGTACTGTATATCAAACAGAAGGTTCAGCTATTGGACATAAAGATTTTACCAACAGAGATTAAATTACTTTTCTTACTACTTTTGATCTGAAAACTGGGCTTGCAAGTTCCTGTGGGGTACATAAATGTCCCTTCAAAAACTTGCCGACTTTGCAAGAGAGCTTTTTCTTCCTATGCCAAATACATCTTGGAAACACAGGCAAGGTTCAGTCACAGCAAGGAGTGACAGTCCCCAAAACAAGATGGTTACTAGTAAAACATGAAGAAAGGGCACTTACATCAACTTATTTCTCCCAGAGCTGGCTGATGGTGAGGTGAAAAAAGCTCTCCCTTGAAGAGCATTCATCCTCACTCGTGCATATGCTCTGAAAGTTGGACGAAGACCCAGGACAGAGAAATGCAACGATGTGGCTGAGCATCAATGATACCCACCGAGCTCCCTCAGGTGGGAGGGAGCAGTCAGACCCTTTCTCCCTCCCTTTCCCAACATCGGCCTCACTGCTTCAGCTTCCATTGAGGTTAGCAAAAGCAGAAGCAAAAAGAGTAACCTACTACGTGGATTAGTTTAGGTTTAGTCAGCTGCTTTTATGCTAAAGGCAGAACTACAGAGACAGCAACTGCAGCGCAGGATGATTCCGGTATGATAGCTATCAATTCTCCTTCATCCAACTCACTTCCAGGATACCAGTGAACATGTTGAAAGTCAATCATAAGAAAAAGTAGTTGCACTTTAGGAAAAGGAAGGATTTTGTAGGTGGGAAACAACCTGGGAGAACGTCAGTGGTCTACGCACAACATGTCCAAAGCTGCTAAACAAAAAAACTTTTAAGATTTTGTCTGCTGATGAGCTACTGAGTAAGCATTTCTTAAAAGATGATACGCAGCTCAACCAGTTTAAAATAGCACGAAAGCATTCATTGTTAAAATAGCAAGCTAAAGCAAAACCTGGTGAGTAGCTACAAAGATTTTTAACTTCCTGAAAATATAATATTCTCTTGTTATTCTGAAGACATCTTAGAAACAAAAGGAAAAAAAAAGGTACCTTAAGTAAAAATGCAAGAAATAAAAGTATGTACTGTTTTGCTTAAAATATGAAATTGGTCTTAGGAGCACATTTGGATGGAAGGAGAAATTCTGACTTAAAAATACAAAAAAATGCCTTTTTTCTCTTTTGCTAGAAGACTGATCCTCTAGGATTGAGCCTTCTAAAGAAGAAAAATCTCAGTGTGTTTAAAATCAAAGAGACTGAAAGAGTAAAGCAACGTAGAAATTCTCACAATGAAATTTTTTCCCATATTCTTACTCCCTCCTCATATACAAGATTAATACAAGAAGTGAGAAAAACTAAAAACCTGTCAGGCCAAGCAAAATCAGGGCATAAGCAGGTTTATTTGCTTTGCAGGTCACTTTTCAAAAGGAATATAGGATAAGCATCAATGTAAACTCATGGAAGACTATATAGTGTCATACACTTGACTTAACAGAAGAGCTAACTGTACAAAGGTAATTGAGGTGAAAAGAATACCTAGAAAGCATCAAAGAAAACATCAGCTGTTTCCTGTCAAATAATGTAGAGTTCTTAAGGAAAAAACACACACTAATCTTTTAAAAAATGGTTTAAGAAACTAACCTTGAACTTTCACCTTCTGTATTGCTATCAATGCTTCTGCAATCGTACTATAAGTATTATCCGATCCCTCTACAGGAAATGGGAATAAATTTCTGCACTTTTTGCAATCAATGACTTACTATTATGTTTTATACTGGATTTTTTGTAGGTGAATGTACTTAAATTGACTTTTAATTTATCCATTTTTCTAACACACTCATGATTTCAGAAAGAATAATTAGAAATGTTATACTTCCCATCCTATCTATTTTATTTATTGTCACGACGAGATCATATTCACAAAAATTAAAAAAAGCACGCTTTCAGTATCCTAACATGTTGTGTTCAATTCAGTTTATTTCTGATCTTTGATAAACAAGAAAGCATCACTGCTTATCTGGCAAGTTGGGATCCTATACTTGTGTACACATGCACAGCAGCTGATTTTCACAAGGTATGAAGCAACAGATGCTGTGCTCTTTAGATCAGAACCAAACCCACAAAATACATCTCTCTAAGAAGCCAAAATATGTTGAATTTTCACTTAAAGGCAATTTATCTCAGGATTATTTACAAAAGAACTGAGAGACTGCTTCATTGCTGTTAGCTGCATCCTACTTGTATTAAAACAAAGTCTAAGAGACTTAAAACCAAGCTCAGCCCATCTCCCTCCTCCAGCTGTGCTGGGTGCTGTACAAACAAAAGGAAGAGAGAGTTCCTGTCTAGAAAGGTTTATAGCCTGAATAATCAAGAGAGACAAAAGACAGAAGAAAGGAAGTATCTCATTTTGATTTTTACTATTGGGAAACTGATACATAGAGCTGGAATTTTAAAGAGTACTTCACACCCATAGCTCATGCCAGATTTTCAAAGAGCCAAGAATAGCAGGTATCAGACTACAAATTGAAAAAAGAGTTACTGGCATGATGCTTCACCCCAGCTTTAAAATGAACTAAATGTAGAGTTCATAGCCAAGCTGCTAATGAAACGATACCATTGAAAAAATATTCTAAAAGTTTTACAAAATATTGTAAAAATACCGTTGCCTTTCCCTGCCCCCAAACATACACACATTTTCCTATCATCACTTCAAATACTAATTTCATTCAGTGTCTCTTATGACTCACTAAATTCAAGACATGCACTTTCTATCACAACACAGAGACAGCAATTAGAAGCACACTGAAACTGCTGTCAGGTTGTCTTCCTAATCCTTAATGTGACTTGATCACCGCAGGTCAAGTGCATGATTTGATAGTGATGCCTTGGAGGACATAGTCAATGGCTCTTTGTGAAACAAACGGCAACAAAACTGTAGTTTTGTTGCCGTTTCTTTTACACAGGAGCATCAAGATTCACTAATCCTGTAGTAAGTGAAACACCCAAGACTGGGGAGTAAATAAAGCAGGTGGAGGAAAAGCCTATATATAACACTAGAAACTGGAAGTTGCAGTTCATTCACATAGCTGCCCACTTCTAAAAACAATTTTGGAGTACATTTCATTAGAATCTGAAATGCATGTTTCCAGTGAATTTCAATACATATTTGATTTACAAATTCCAGTAAAAATGTGCCACAGCTGGCAGAATAAATTACTATAATAAATCATTATTAAATAACTGTAAATCTTTAGAATGGCATAATGTCTAATAAAAAATATGCATGCAAAAGTGAGTATTTGTGGAGCAACATTCTTCATATAGTGGAAAACAAATTACAAAACTTACCATCCTGGTAGTACAGGATAATTCAATGAGTAAATGCTGGAATAAAATTCACATAAATAGTGCTTAATCTACTGCGATTTCATGTTAACAACTGCATCTGAACAAATTGCATGGTAAAGGGTGATGGTAAAAGTACTATATTTCAGCGCTTTTTTATGTTAAACATTCACATTTCTGGTAGAAAACTGTGGCTCCTGCAATGCATCATCAGAGCAGAACATTTACTTTCCAAATACCATGCACACATCACTAACTGTACCTCTGGATTTCAGAAACATTTTCTATGTTTCAGAGTGTGGTTTTTTTTAAAAAAACAAACAAACAAACAAAAAACCCCAAAACAACAAAACTATCAAAAAAGCCATCCCGAAACACAGTACCAAAAAGCCCCAAATCCTTTCATTTTAACCCATGTTCCCTCTGATGTGCGGCAGATGGACGTTTACAGTAATCCATTACTGCAGAAATCAGCTGAAGAGCTATTTGCTCATTCCAAAACTTCCCATGCCTTATTTAGCTCTTACAGGACTTCATTTGTCAAAGTGCAGACGCAGTGCTGATGTCGCATCCGATGGCGCATTTCTACAGTCGAGATGAGCTGCAGCACCGCGACAGGCCCAGGAGTACCTCGCGGCTGAGTGTGATTGCTTCCACTGCCTCTTGGGATGGGTAAATTATTAACTGACACTTTCACAACTGAAGAACTGTCTAAGATAAACCCATTAAAACTGTTAGCCTACAGAACACTTCACACTCCTGGTTTGTTAAATCTTTGTCAAAGTCATCATTTGGCCGAGCTCTTTAAATATACATACGCGTCTATATAAAATCTATTTATAAAACTTTCAATTATGAAAGTTTCCTCTACCTTTCCTTGTCTCGTGTTCTTTGGCTGAACGAAATGAACTTTGCAGTTAGAGGAAGGCTGCTAAGGACTGAATTATAAAGTAACAATGACAAAGGCTTATCAAAGATAGAAATACACTAAGGACTGTGATTCACCTCATCAACTGAACTTACAAAATTCACTACGAAACCACCATAAGTAGGTAGTGCAGGAAGACTGCACCACAGCTAACAAGTCAGTGCAAACTGGAAACAGTAACACAATCTCAGGTGATGATAGTTGCTGGAAAATTTACCAGCTCAGACATAAAAATGTATTAACCGAAAAAAAGAATGAGAAAAATATTTTCTGTGGATATTTTAAGAAGTTTCTCAGATGAGGTGACAAACCGCTCTTTGCAAAGCAGAAAAAAGTCTGTTGATACAGCATATGCTTTTCTTCTTATCTTTATGAGTGCCGAAGAGAATCATGATATTAAGATCTGAATTAGCTAACTCTTAAAAAAAAAAAGGCAGACTATTACGGTTACTTCACTGTTACTTGTAGTCTGGTCCAGATTTTACTTTAATCCAAGGAAGTAGACAAAGAAGTAACATTTTGTGTTCTGATGTTCTGATATTAATAGTATAAAATTTATTTATTGCCAATACATACCATACACCAAACTACCCTACTGCCCTACTACATGAAAAAGAAAAAAAAGAATCGATGAATCATATAGGAAGCAAAAGTGTTTAACTAGCAAATTTCTGCTTCATTCACAGACAGAGTTGCCATGGGCACTCCCTCTTATGTGAGCATGGAAGAAAAGCCACACTGTAACTCCAAATCCAACCACACTTGCCATAACATGATCATGAAACTGCACGCAATTAAAATGGTTTGTAGACAGTAAGAACACGCCTGAACATTATGGGTATGCATCAAAGCAACAGAAACAATTTCCAGTGAGGTACCTTTTCTAGTGGATTAAGAAACCAAGAAATAAACAGTGCCGCACTCCAGACCAATTTAATAGCATATCATACAGCCTCTTCACAGAGATAAATATACAGTATCACCTACAGGGGTTCATTTTTGGGGAGCCTGATTTAATGCTCATAGGTACTGATTTGCTGTTCCAGTTGACTTCTGTCACAGCTGTAAATGGTTAGAGTAATCAGAGCCTGACAGGTCCTAAATCAGGAAACCAAATTTACAAGTCACTTCTGAGGATGTGACTTTAAACCGTGTATAAAGTGGGAATTATGCTTCAGCTACCTAATAGGGATACAGCAAAGATTTACATTAAAAAATGACTTACATGCAAATTACTTGTGCAAGTGACAAATATTATTTAAGAATATTAAGAATTAGTATTTTACCCTACAGGAAGCACAGCTGGTTTATCACACCAAATTAACAGAAATATTCAAAAGCATTACTACACTATCTGCCTAACCACTGTGTGTGTGTGTATGAGTATCTAAGTGTGTGTGTACACATGTACCCACGCAGCATTACTGACTGCTTATACACACACACACACAGAGTCACTCCTGTTAAAATTTCTCTTTTCTAGCCAAAAGGGAGTGCCTTTTTTTTATTAACTGGAATTCACCCTGAAGCTCAGAAGGAATTTTGAGGGGGCAGGACAACAGCTTGTACTCTTTGTTTTACCCACACTGTTCTATATTCTTTCTGATAAGTTGAGATAGATAGGTAACTAAATTACAGGCTTACAGGTATTCCAGTGATCATAAAACCCACAAAAGTGTAATCTAAAGTATGACATTATACCCACACATACATTCCTAATGTCCATACACATACAAATAGCACAATATATGCTTCATTTTAGTGTAAAATAATCTGATCCCGATCTCCTCCATGCACCTCAGGCCTAAATAAAAGTATTTGTCTACTTCTTTATCCTCCTTTCAGCTTTCTGTTTTGTACTCAGCTGCATAATCCATAGTTCCAAGACTATTTTATTCAAAACTTTCCACCTATGCTGCTCCTACGTGCCCCTGCTGCCATATGATGTTCATGACCTCCACTGCCACAGCATTATCGTCCAAAAGTTCCTCTGCCGGCAGTAGAAACATTCAGAGATGCTCTTCTACTAACCTATGGACCAAAACATACAGCACATTTTGCCTGTGAATTCCTAATTGCTGATATTCACAAGTCATGAATGTCACGTGAAGATTTATTCTGTGACTTACACCGCCACATGAAGCACCAGGGAGCACCACTAAGCAATGTCTTTTAAACTTCTGCAACCAAGTACTCTCCCGTATTCAGAATTCAGCTGGTACACAGCTTCATGCAGCACATACCACACACATGATCACACATTATAACAAAGTGGCAGGATAATGACCCAAGTGCACATCCATGAAAGCGAGACCATCACAGTCTTTTGGGGACATTCCCACATGTCAGTATTTCACTGTGACACGCTGCAGCAGGAAAGATCCTGAAAAAGTACTTCCTCACTTCTGTGGAGTGTATACTGAGGAAGTAATGTTCCAGCTTCAAGAAGGGGCTGTATGCATTGGTGGAGAGTCTCCTCCAACTTGGAAATGTTCTGGTTTTTGACTTCAGAGGCCTCCTTTCTATGTGCAATGAAGTAGCACAACTGCCATCATTAACAGCTGAGGACATAAGGGCAGACAGTCTCTTTCTTTCAAAAGAGAGATGATGAGAAATTGTCAATAAAGGCTATGTCCTTCATCAGACCAACTGGCATGGAAGAAGTGGCCATAATTCACGCACGCGAGGCATTCAGGCTTCTCAAGGGGTACGAATGGATGCTTCTAACATGGCAAGCATCAGAAGCTTACACAGATCAGCAAGAGCCTAAGTTTGGAGGAAGGAGCTATGCAAGGGAAGTGAAAGTCACTAACATACGAGAACATATGTCTTCGAATGAAAATTAGCATCTACCTGTAGAGGACAAAATGAAGTGTTTGTTTCCATACCCATGTGTACAAACATATCTTACAGACAGTTTCACTGATGTCAGAATGGAGGATTCCAGAGAAGGTTGCTCTGAAGATCCAGAATTGCCAATGTACCACTGAACAAGGCACCTGGCAGCGCAATCACGATAACTTACAGATATGAAATGGAAGCATGGGAGGCAATGCTGGTTTACTCTCTGTAAAATTAGCATGCTGAGAAAAAATGCAATGTACTGCCTCAGCAACCACAGAGCTGGCTACACAGCCAGTGGAGAAGTAACTTCCTGCTAGATTTGTATTTATACACATCATTCGGTGAAGTCTTCCACTATGAAAACTAAAAAGTCTCTTTTAGAAGACCTGCGACAGGGAATGAAAAAACTAACAAAAGCCTACCATGGAACAATTGTTTTTAGTATTTATTTGAGTTACATAGTATGTGATTGGCATTAAAATACGGCTCAGTGTTGCTCCCTAATAAAAGTTAAAACTCACTCTCTTCCCACCCACACAAAGTAATTTTGTTCAGAGACCTTCATTTCTTTTGGCCTTAGCCCATATGAGGGGTGTGTGATGCAGTTGGTGCCAGTAATTGCTTCCATACAATACAAATGTTTGAAAACATTTTGCATACTTGTTATGATTATGTATGACATTTATATTGTATTTAAAACTCCAGTGGGCTTGCAGATTTTATTTTTGCCTATAGAAAACAAAGACACAGCACAGAATGTTCCCCTAATACATCTAAGAGAACTAAGTCAATTTTATTTTCAGTTAATACCCTATGAACTCTTAGCCTCCCAACATTTGTTTTTTCCATTGAAAACAAAAGTATGTACATTGACAGCAAAGCTATGGGAGCTATGTACACAAGTTTGATTGCATATACATTCACATATCCCATAAAACTGGACAGTTAGGCAAATAGCTGTGCTTTTGCGATTATTATACATATGTTAGCTGCTGGCAGAAATAATGATCCATATTCTGAAAAAAACATCTGCAAAAACCTTATCCCCACTGATATGCATAGTTATTCAATCCCTCAACTTTACAGGTGTAAGATTATTCAGATACAGTTTTCTAGAATTAAGGCTTCTGTGAAGGAACTTTAACACATTAGAACATTTTCTTTTCCAAGTGCAATGCTATACGTGTCTCAAATCACTAATCAAATCTTCCACATATCTAATGATATCTTACTTTACTTGCAACATACTTCTGTTTTTTTACAACAGCCAGTTTTAATCTATGACCTTAGTGAACAATTGTATACTGAGTAGTCTATTGTCTAAATAATAGACTCAAATTTCCTTCAACTGAAATAATAGGAAATTAAATTAAGTACATACATCATACAGCAGTCATTTCATGAGATTCCCAAACATTCTTCGTAGTCCAGATTTAGTTAAGTAAGTTGGCAATGCTCCATTTACCTGTAGATTCAGCTTTTTCACTGCGCACCCTCCACCGTATGATCACCATTCCCTCTTCGTTTCCTGTTTGCCTTGGAGATGCCATCACTGCTGCCTCAAGGGCCAGTTGCAGGAATACAGTGAAAAAACACCCCATCTAAAGTGACACTGATCTGGCACCACAGGTAAAGCACAGACACTTGGGCTATAATAAGTCATTAGTTTTCTATCAGGGCCATGCCTGAGCAGTTGACAGTCACAACCAAACAGACCACATTCTTGCTCAAGATACTCAATCGTATCAAATCCATGAAGCTAACATTTATCAAGCTTGCAATATTTAAGTGGTTACCAGGAGACAGATGATGAACAGTAGCATAAACCCTAATAAACACTTCATGTTGTTCCAACACACTGAGAAAAGTGATTTTTCCACTACTTTCCAGGTAAGACTAGAAAAAGAGATGCCAGAAAGGTCATGGAAACAAATGTTTTCCTACAGCTGTGGAACAATTACAGATACAGACCTATAGCAACAAAGAAGTTTCTTTTAAGGAGAATATCTCAGATTCTTCATTCCCTCATCCTCCCTCTCTCTCCCCATCCTGTTCCAATCTTCTCTCACTGTTCCCTACTAATTGTCTTCAAGTGACGAAGTCTCAAGTCTGGACCACTAAACACAAAGTCCTTCTCACTGCTTGGCTTTGTTTTACCAGTGCTAATTCTTACACACAACCCATTACCTGCTCTGACAAAAAGAGTTGACATGGGTCATGGTGAATCACCACTATGTTACAGTCACCATGATCCCTGCATCCCCAGCCCCTTCCAAACAATAATTATTTCTGTCATACATACATACCAACTTAACCCCAAATCTGTGATGGCCACACATATTTTGTTTCTCTTTTAACTGCCACAGCTTCATCCACCACTCTTGAAAGACAGCAGAACACCTGATTTTGCCATTAAACATTGTCTCTGTTCATATTTTTCAGTTTCTTAAATTTGGACTAACACAGAGAAGACAACTCTCAGTTTACTGAGGTTCACTCAGTCCTGTTCTAATATTGTAAACATCCATGCTCTGCTCCACAACTTGCAGATTTATTACAGCTCTTCTGTCACTATGAGGCTTCATTTCAAGTATTACAAAAAAACTAGTCTGGCCTTAAAAACCACCTCTCCGCAAAGGCTAAGGACCTTCTCATATATAAATATATTTCTATGTAATACAGAGTAATTAAAAGACATTCTGAAGTTAACTTACCATAAAGAAACTCCACTTACATTAAATTGAACACAAAGAATCACGTTGCTTACATGTCAAAGGATTGTTACTTTTTATAGCAAGGCTTCATTGAGCTTATAGCTGTGCCATTCCACTCAACGGGGTTCAACCATGCTAATTCTCTGGGAACACATGTATTATTGCCTAACAGATGGTTGTGAAATGTGGCTTTCCAAAGGAATTATCACTTCCCCTTCTTCTTTGCTCTAGATAGAGCAGAAGAAAAAAAAAAGTTGCAGATTCCCAATGGAGGAGATGAGCTCTTGACTCTCACTCTTAACAGTAGCTACTCCCAGTAGGGAGTCAAAAGAATCTATTTATCCTACTTACATTTGCTTTTTACCAGGAGCATATGTATTTAAAGAGAAATTCACACATTTAACAGTTACAAATATCACCGTTCAGGGCTCCAGATCATGACTGGCATGAGCTGTCTTCTAAGCTGCAGAGAAGGACAAAGTTCTTTTTTATAGGTGCTAGCTTATTGTGCAAACTTCTACCTAAAACATACTCCTGTTGAACACAATGTGTCAGCAAATGATGGAGCAGGAGAGAGCCCTCCTGACAAGTACTGAAAGTGAACATATGAACATTGTTACCTGTTACCACTTGATCCACATGGCCAACTACTAAACCTAAGTGGCTATTACAGCTTCCAAAGGCAAGTTTTCTTCACATTCAATTGATAATGCCAGTGTTAATTACAGCTGAAATTCTAAGGTTCCAGTCACACCTAAATATATAAAAATGATTGTTTCCACTGTCTTCTAGGTAATTTCCTTATATGACCGATAACAGTGTTTAAACAATCATTATTTGTCTGCAGAACTTCAAAGACTTCTACCTCAGGGGAAAAAAAACTAAGAAAGTAAGCACAAACTAATGGAAAGCACAAAAGAGATATTTGAAGGGGCCCAGATTTTCAGTTTAACATATTTAATGACTGCTGAGCAACAAAATCTCAGCAAACCAAAATGAGAATACACCCTGAAGAATCCTAATTCCTTGGCTCAACAGGGGATATTCTTAACTAATTCCTTACTGTGTCCTATTACAGTTAGATATTAGAAAGAGATCTAAACAATTTTACATTTCACCCTTTGTGGCAAATTTCTTGGGTTTAATGTTTTCTATCAGAACTTTAATGTTCTTTTAATGTAGAGTTTTTTCATGAGCAATATATCATATTTAACTCTGTAACTATCAATCAATATTCCTTTTAATTGAGGTTAATTTCTTTCAACTTTTCATAAACTTCCCCTAGGAGCACTGAGGGCTCTTGCACCTGCTGAGGAGCTTAAGTTTATTTCACAAACCAGAGGTGTCTTCTTCTCTCACTCACACACAGGACCATCCCCAGGTTTTGTAAGACACTGCGAAAACATAATCTAAATTAGTCAGCAGCTTTAAAGCCATCTCTAACACCACAGCAAAGAGAAGAGAAGGGATAGGATAGGAAGAGCATGGTGAAAAAAGACATAGCATAATATCCCTTACAGTTACGTTGTAACAATATTTAGTATTACCACTTTGGGGCAGAACCTCTAAAGTGCAGGCAAAGTAAAAGTACAACAGTGTCTTGTCATATATGCATACACAAAAACATAACAAACAGAAAAAAAAAATTCTAGTTATTTCTCCGAAACAGAGAAATGCAGACAAAAACTGAGATAAGGATGGCCCTCTTGCTCAGCACTTTCCAGTATAATTTAACAAATCTCCTGGCATTAGGGCAGGACCAGTCCACATTATCAAATAAAGAATTTGTTAAGGAATGATTACTTGGTTGGTTCTAACGGTCATTCCCACTGACACTCTTTATGCACACATTTTCAGAATGTCTTTACTACCAGTATCAAGATTAAAGATCGGAAGGAAACTAAAGTGTTGAGAATAGAAAATGTGAAAAGATGTGGAAAAATGCCAATACACAGAATTCTTGAATAGTTCATTAAAAGTTTGCTCCCAGCGTAGATAGCCAAAGTCCTGGATTCTCTAAATCAGGCTGCAAGGCAGCATATGAAAAGCAGACATTCACATTGATGTTCTTCTGATGTTTGTTGTAATACAGTAGTGCCTAAATCAAGCATCCTAAATCAAAGATGTGAGCAGTACTGTACTAGTCACTGCATGAACACTAAGTGTTATCAAAGACCTCACAACTTTGGACCAGATGGCAAACAATAGGGAAAAAGGGGAAGGGAAGTGCAGGGTTGGGAAAGGGGTTAGTGTGAAGCAGAAGATGAAAGGGGATAGATAATAAGAAGAGAGGAACTGGGAAGGGTCAAGTAGGAGAAGAGAGGGTGTGACACAGGAAGAAGGGTAACAGTAAGTAGCAGTATACCCCCCAGGGTCACTATTGTGTCTGATCCTGTTTAACATCTTCACTAATCATCTGGATGATGGGGCAGAAAGTATCCTCAGCAAGTTTGCACATGATGCAAAACTGGATGGAAGAGCCTATTCCAGTGCTCTGCCACCCTAAAAGTAAAGAAGTTCCTCCTCATGTTTAGATGGAACTTCTTATGTTCACGTTTGTGCCCATTTCCTCTTGTCCTGTCACTGGGCACCACTGAAAAAAGACTGACCCCATCCTCTTGACACCCACCCTTGAAGTATTTATAGGTGTTGATCAGATCCCCCCTCAGTCTTCTCTTCTCCAGACTAAAAAGACACAAGTTCCTCAGCCTTTCCTCATAAGAGAGATGCTCCAGGCCCCTAATCATCTTTGTAGCCCTCTGTAGCTCTTTTGTTGTTGCCCTTGATGTCCCTGGCCAGTTTTAACTCTATTTGGACTTTAGCTTTCCTAACCTGATCCCTGGCTGCTCAGACAATTTCTCTGTATTCCTCCCAGGCTACCTGCCCTCGCTTCCACTCTCCATAGGCTTCCTTTTTGTTTTGGGTTTGTCCAAGACCTCATCCATGTTCATCCATGCAGGCCTCCTGCTTGACTTCCTCTTTTTTGGCATGCATCCTGAGCTTGGAGGAGGTGATCCTTAAATATTAGCCAGCTTTCCTGGTCCCCTCTTCCCTCCAGGGCTTTATCCCACAGCACTCTACCACGCAGATCCCTGAAGAGTCCACAGTCTGCTCACCTGAATGCCAGGGTAGCAAGCTTGCTGTGTGCTCGCCTCACTGCCCTAAGGATCTTGAACTCCACCATCCCATGGTCACTGCAGCCAAGGCTGCCCTTGACCTTCACATTCCCCACCAGCCCCTTCTTGGGGGGTTCACCTCTTGGTGAGAACAAGGTTCAGCATAGCACCTCTCCTCATTGGCTCCTCTACTACTTGGAGAAGGTTGTTGTCATTGACATATTCCTGGAACCTCATGGATTGTTTATGCTCTTGTGTGTTTCCTCTCCAACAGACATTGGGGTGTTTGAGGTCCCCCATGAGGAGCAGGGTTTCTGAACATAAGGCTGCTTCTATCTGTCTATAGAGGGCCTGATTCACTCAGTTTTTCTGGTCAGGTGGCCTGTAGCAGATCCCCACTGTAACATCACCTGTCCACACTCTCCCTTTAATCAGACTCATGAGCTCCTGGTCAGCTCCTTATCCACCCACAAGCTCACATGGAGCTCCATGCACTCCAGCTGGTCATCGACATAGATGGCGACACCCCCTGCCTGTCTTTCCTGAAGAGCCTGTAAAAAATTTATAATGATCCTTCCACAGGTGATTAAGGGACTATACAGAAGAGCATCTCTCCTATGAGAAAAGGCTGAAAGAACTGGTAGTGTTGCGCCTGGAGTAAAGATGGCTCAGGAGGGATTTCATCAATTTGTACGAATATTTGATGGGAACATGCAAAGAGGGAGCTCGACTCTTCTCATTGACACCCAGTAACAGGACAAGAGACAGTGGGCACACACTGAAACACAGGAGATTCCCTCTGAACATCAGGAGAAGAGGGAAGGGTGAAAGAGGAGGGGGGGATAGAGGAAGGGAAGGAAGAAAGGAAAGAGGACAGGAAAGGAGGGAAGACATAGAAGGACGAAGGCAGTAATGCGAGAAAAGGGAAGCTATCTGCAAAATCATCACTAGTTATTACTTGCCAGCTTCCCTGTCATTACCAGTTGTCAATACCATTTAGTAAGCACAGCAGACGTGAATTTTATACAAGGATTAAAAGCCTACGCAGCTGCCTTTCCTGTATATTGAAAAAAACAGTCTAAAATGACAGCAATAAACAAATTAAAATATCATGGCTGCCATCTCAGGTGAAAACAACCCTCTGCCTTCCAGTGACTTGCGTGAAAGCAACCACTGTGTGATAGAAGACTGGCATAAGTTAACTCTTCAAAAGACTGCCAGCATGCTGCAAAGAAAAGAAGCACACTCTAAGTGATCTGCCAGGATGCCAGGCTCCCTGGAAGGTGCTAGGCCAGGTGACTGGAGCAGACCACTACAGGTGACATTGTAGTGGGTATCTCTTATAGGCTGTCTGACCAGGAAGAACAAGTGTATGAGGAGTTCTACAAATAGCTGGAAGGAGCCTCACATGCACAAGCCTTGGTCCTCACGTGAGACCAATCTGACAGAAAACCACTGGAGGAACAAAACAGCAGTCCATAAGCAATTCAGAAGTTCCCGGGGAGCACTGAGGACAACTTCCTGACCCAAGCGGTAAGAAGCCAATGAGGAAAGGTGCTCTGCTGGACCTCATAGTCACAAACAAGGAAAGTATCACTGGGGATGTGAAGGCTAAAGGCAGCCTTGGCTGCAATGAGCATGAGATGATGGAGTTCAGGATCCTGGTTCTACATGACCCTGCCTGAGGAGGGGGGTTGGGTGAGATGACTTCCAGAGGTCCCTGAAAACCTCAACCATTCTGTAATTTTGTGATTCCAGTTCAGTCACATCCTGCTGCCTCTGAAAATGCACACAGCTTGCTAAGGTCACCTTCTATGTACATCTCATAAGCCTGCTACGTGAATGACTTGTAGATTTGAACTACATAATTTTTGGGGCAGGAATCACATCTTGTTTAAAAAAATAATAATACATAAGCCACTTGTAGCTCAGAATACGACACTTGTCAGTTTACTAGCTCAGGCTGTTGATGGTACCTCAACATAGTGCCCCCTCACATTTTCTCAAAGGAATATTGGACAAAATTTAATGTTATAGCTCCAGCACTCTAAGCATCTGTTTCAGAATTCCCCAAGTTGCTTCCTGGAGCACCCATTACTATAGACAGTCAACATCTGGAGGAAAACCAGGGGTCTTCATCAGAGGACCCTTGATAGCTGGCTCACAAACATGGAATTAAAAGACAGCAGGCTTGCCTGAGCTTCACTACACTAACTAACTACAATATGCAAGGCTGGCTTCTTAAAAACCACCTTCTTCTTCACACATTAAATGACCAAAGAAAACCAGACAGTTCTGTTAGCAAAACAAAGAAAAAAGAAAAAGTTGGCCTATGCCCTTCCAACTAGTGCTACAAATGACTAGTGCTACAAATGTGTTCATACACAAATAATAATTTTGATGGCATTCGGTTTCCATTGCAATGACATAAGAATATAGAAGGCTAGAGAGAGGAGTCATGGGAATGACTTGGTAACTGGGACGATGGCAAACACATGGTGAAACAGAATTCAGTGGTACTGCTACTACTGCTGGGGAACAAGCTCTGGAAGTAAGAGGGGACTACTTCCATTTTCGTCTGCCTGTATTCTTCAGGAGATACCGGTGTTCTGGCCCAGGACAGCTGAGAAGATACCCCATAGTTTGTGCATCCCATTTTTTTTTCTTTCTTGTAACACTAGAGCATGAAGAAAATTGCAGAGAAACTCAAATAATGTTGTACTGTTACAGAATCCTAACTTACATGGTAGACAATACCACCCAGCCAGGGAGGAGCTAACGGGCAGAGAACCACCTTCTCTGCTATAGATAGGTGGAGTTTGAGCCTGTGGTCTTTGGAAGGGCAAACACTGTAGTTTGTGCCACCTCCTATGGGTGAGAACCACTCATGAATATTGAATTAGGCAAAATAAGAAGAAAGAGACAGCTACTTATATATAAGTGCATAGGGAAAAGAGGGAATAAAAATACAGGGAAGAGTAAGAGATTCATTGTTGTAATACCACTACACCAAGCCCTCCACAAACTAAACCAATACGAGTGCAAGTATTACCACTTGTGCAAATGCAGCTGAATCTCTGCATCCATTAACTCCATGTCAGAAAATGCACAATTTAACATGTAATACTTCAGAAAAAAAAAATCCATAATGTATTCAGCACACTAGATTTGCTTTTTGTTATTTAATGAACTTTTTTAACATGCAGAAGGCAGTCACCAGCCAAATTTGGCTTGACAAATCTATGTTTCATGAACAGTCAAAAAATTGTTGACAGATTTTCGAAGGCCCCATAATATGTACTCTATCAACCCTGTTTTTCGATACAGATTAACAAAAGTAATTACAATTTTCTTACCTTGAGATAAAACAAATAATTATTTGCAATCACAAATGGACTACTTCTGCCAAAAAGTAATTTTAAATTTCTTTTATAATCAGTACAGTTTAGCTACTTGTAAACTAATGTATATGCCTGTGAAAAGAAAACAACAACCAAACTTAAAAGCAATATAAAACCCCTCCAAAAGAATAATAATCACACCACTAAAAAGCAAACAAGCGGGACAGTAAAGCTTAGGGGAACAGGAATGTTTTCTGCAGCATTAAATAAAAAGTTAAAACTGCATATCTGTGCTTGGCAAGAAAAAATGAAAAGAACCCCTGAAGCATTATCCATCAAGCATAAGTGAATAATGAAATAACGAATATGTCTATACCCTTGGTCCTTAATCTTACAGCAAATTATAGTATTCAAATATAGTATTTTACGCATGCAGTCTGATAACACTTTCTATCTTTCTTGGAGATTTTGTGAACGACATGATATGAAACACAATGTATTTAATGAAAGGTTTCTAAGCTGATTTCCCTACAGGTTATTTTCTTTCTTTTCTCTGGAACCCATACGAAGGATATACAGCAGGGACCAGGGGCGTATATAAAAATAAACTACCAAGCGGCATCAGAGCCGATACCCCATTCCTACAGGGGCAAGTGAATTATTAGATCTGTGTCATGAATTTTTTTTTTTTTTAATATGCCATTGTTCCCACTTGAGCACATTAAATTTTCCATATCCACTTTTAAACCAATATTACCTTTTTTCCCCCCATGGTCATAATGTTCAAAGTATACATTAAGCCAATCCAACAGCTTAAGTCACACACCAGTTATATGTAAAGTAGGATAAACTATAACCTTTTGATTTTCCTCTCTATGAACTTATACTTCAGTGCCTAAAGAAGAGAAAAGAAGCAAAACAAACCAAGGTGCCTCATGGGAAAAAAATTTACTAATACTTATTTTATATTTGGTCATGAACAACATTTTATCTGACTTTGTATATTTATGAAAGTATATTACAACTGTATATATATTTTTTTTGTGTTATAACCAGTTTAACATATATAAGCTTTTCAAATCAAAGGTGAAAGTATTTTTGGTTTTGAAGATGTGATTGCCAATTATTTTTGCACTAGTGCACATAAACAGGAAGGACAGATTCTTAGGTATGAGTTATATATTCCTGTACAAAATAATTGTATATTCTATGAAGACTGATTCTTTTTCTAGAGAAATATACAACAACACAAGGGAAATCTTGTACCAGCAGCATAACTGAAGTGGCAAGACACAATATTAGAAAAACAGAGCTACTTTCATTACTGTGATGCTGTGTGTCAGAATGTCTCTCCTTAATGAACCTGTTTGCAATAAGACTCCGGGTGCAAAGAGGCTATTTAGAGAGCCTATTGTGTCTATAGTGAGTCCTTCAAATATCTTCCCACCATTAGACATGCCGCATTGACCAATTCTGTCCTGATTGCTGTTCTTTTTAGTATCAAGGGACATTCTTGCCCAGACAGACCGATGGATCAGAAACTGCACTTCATAAAATGTTTACACTGTACACACATTCACACAGCGATACAAGCAACAGAGTCCCAGATCACACAGCATGTTGAATGTGCCAGTGTCATCTCAAGGCTTATGACTTTCCAATATCTACAAAAGGATTTGGGTTAAACTTTGCTTCTGCTGCCTGCCTGTCATTCTAACAAAAGCCATGTTTTTTTCACCCGTTCAGAGTGTAACCAAGCCCGTGGCTCGCATGGGAACATTTCAGGCAAATGTTCCCTATGTCACAAATCCTTTTTGCTCAGTTGAGACCATCTCTTAATTGCTGACTGCAAAAAAGGACCACACATGTCATGCTATCAAAGCGCAAAAAATTTTGCTGTGAATAAACAAAACAAAACCAAGTCTTCCTAAAAGACTATGAATTACTGCTCTCAGTGACAGCAGCAAAGAACAAGGGACTTTTCTCAACAGTAATTACAGAAATACTTTGTTACTGCATACAGCCCTGTAAATTAGACCCTTTGTAAGAGATTTTGTGAGGGTAGTGTGATGCAGTCTCAGAGTTCCTATCTATCAAGGCAGTGGTTTACTTATTAGCCACTAATTAATGTGCTTTATTCTCACCTTTCATGAACCTTATGTCAAACAGGCTATCCGCAAGAAGCCTTTTTAGATTTTAGCTTTTTTGTGGTCTTACCATTTTGTTCTCTCAAGAATAAATTTACCTGCCACCTCCAGCTGAAGGCCCTAACTTCCATGCACAAGTGAGAGAAAGCAAATGGCATACGAAAGACCTGACTATTAGTTTACCTAACACTGACTAAAACCTATGCACCTTATGCTCAATTTAGTTCAGGATAAATCTCTGTTACCAGTTGAACACAGAAAGGTGTGGGGGAAACCTATGAGGGAGAAAAATGGGTTGTTTTACATGCTAAAGGTGAAGCTAAAGCATAGGTGATACAGAAAGCTCTCCTCCAAGTAAGAACTGGGAAACTATATATGCTTTCAGAGGAAGTGGCAGGTGCCTAAAATCTCAAGGAAGAAACCCTAATGTCTCTAGGTTTTGGTCGAAGAACAAAGGAAACTCTTCTTGCCAAGGGCAACCTGTATAGACAGATGAGGCACTGGAAGCAGGGGGGAAAAAAAGCCTTATCTACCCTATTTCATAGCTAAGAAACTGACACACAAGGATTAAAACACACATCAAGAAAGTGTATGCCACAGTGTACAAAGAGGCTACTTAAAATAATTTTCTGCTAAGTAATAAAAAGTGTGATACATATCACTAGTTACTGTTGATAAGTTTATGAAAAATGGTATTATGTGTAAAATGGTTGAACTATGCAACAGGTAGAAATGGAGTTGTTCGAAAAGCAACATCCCAAAGTGTGATGACCCTTTCATTCTTCTCACTGGAGTCACCAGATTAATCTATAAAAGATGTTTATGAAATTGAAAAAGAATAGTATTTTGGGCTGAATTCTTTCCTCAAATACACTCAAGTCTCTTTGAATACTGAGAGGCAAATTTTGGCCAACATATTGCATTACATACATTATAGGCATGGGATAAATATTTTCAGAATTAGCAAACAACCCTTTTTGTTACACTTATGAAATTTTCTACCTGCATTCTGCATCTTCTCTCAATTTTAATTAAATCTTCCTAAGGTTTGTATTTTCCATGTATAAACATGTTATTTCAGTGTTGCGCTATCCTCACCTGAAGAATACATGCCCTTCTCTAACTCCACATTTTTGCATACTGATATGTTCAACAATAGCAAGCAGGAATATCTCATAGAGAAACACTTATAGCTTGCCTTTATAAAGGAAAACATTCAGGGTGACATACCTGACCATATTATTACAAAAGAGCTAGGTTGCACTCTCACACAGCATTTCAGTTTGGCAACCCCAGCCAGACTTCCATTGTCCTCATGAACACCAGACACACTAAGATTGCGAGGCCAGTCTCGCTAGCTTGAAGTCCTCTAAATCATACGCGGCAATTTCATCTGCAACAGAAGTATACCTTCCACCCCAGAGGCTAGTCACGAAGTACAGCAGACAATGGGGTTTCAAGGACCCAGCAGCAATGTGGTTTCTGCAGGAGGTTGCCACTAGGTGCTGAAGCCAACCCTTCGCTTTTAATCATATCTATACAGTAATCACTCAAATTTCAATTGCAATACAATTCTCTGACATTCTTAGTAACCTGCAAGTTTTCCAGAAATTCCAGAAAAACAGGGAAAAATGAGTGTGAAATTTGCTATACTAGATATGCTCAACAGGTATACTGTTTTGGGAGAGGAAGGGGGAGGGCTTGTTGGGTTTGGTGGGTTTTTTTCCACAGCAACTAAATCTAAGTTAGCCCCTTTTCTAAGTGGCCAGTCTAAAGTTTCCTTAAGGTTTCCACCACAATTTCACTTGGCCGTTTTATTAAAACACCTCAGCTGTGTGTGACTTCATGTACAAACTGATGTCTTCTCTCGTCCCTTCCTTCTTCCCTCCTCTCCATACCAAAGCAACAAAAGGGAGCATCATCTGGTCTTCAATCATGAGCACTAGAACTTTCTCAACAAGGCAATTGAGAACAGAATGGTCCCATGTAACCCACCACTTAACTTCCTCTCTAAATTCGTATCTAGTTAAATAGAAGTTCTTCAGACATGTCTTATATAATCACAGAACTTAGATACAATTTGCCACTTTCCATTGGATTTCCTCATATATAGCAGGAAAGGAAGTAATCTTAGGTGATACACTGATGTCCTCTTCCAGAGCCATATCACCAGCTCTGTAAGGGAGGTTACCCTGCTCCCTGAATAGCTGCTAAAGCCATTTTTCATTCACATCAGACAAATAAAAGCAACCCCCTCCACCCCCAACAGCCAAATTAATTTAAACCTGGGTAATTTAGCTTGAACTAAATGTGACAGCATTGATACAAATTGTTCCACCAGCAACATGGTGGGGGAATAGCAAGTAACCGCTTCTGCATACAGAGCCAGAGACAGGAGATATCTGTCCAGAGCTGTAATTCTGAGAAATAAAGCATGTATCTGATATGGCTGAGACATCACATCTTTCTTTTATTACAATTGATGCTGAAAGGCACTTTTTATGAACAGACAGAACCTGTCTGTTATGGCACCTTACGACTTCTAGCTCTCAAGTGCCACTGCAGGGGGAAAAAAGTCAACAGACTTAATGAATTGGTCATACCTTATCCACACAGAAATGCTAAATTATTTTGTCTTTCCTATGTGTTCTTACACACAGAACAAAAACATTTTTTGGCAAACTAAAACTCAACAAAATTAAAATAAGTGAGTTTTAAGAAGAATAGGACACTGATAAAACAAAAAAGATATTACATGTAGTTAGTACATCACTGGAAAGTGAAATACAACCAGAAATCAAGTAATAAATACTGTAATGACTTAAGTATAGAACTAGCAAATAAGCAGATGGAAGGTGCAATTAAGGGAGACAATTAGCATCAAATTATGCCGTATTTTCTGAACTTCGCTTCCAAAGATCAAATTCAGATGTTGTGTGTACTCATAGTCTTTGGAAGAGTAAATAAAACATTCTGCACATTGCACTCCATAAATCTCATACTTAACTTACCATACAAATTAAATCCAAACACAAACATAATTGTAAAACCTCCTCCTTTCCCACAAAGCAATCATACAACCAAACCAATCAACACGTTAAAATTACGAATGTCAATGCTTTAGTTTCAAATAGAAATTATTAAGCAAAGATTTCATTAGTGAAAGTGAAGTATAACTGGTTCTTGGGTGCAAGAATGTCTGAAAAACTCACATCAAACTGTGTCTATATATACATTAAAGTTGTAATAGACAGCAGGTTGCAAATCAGCTGATGAGACCCTTGAGCTGCATTGCTGCTGCTGTCCCTGTGGTAAAACCTGTCAGATTTCAAGAAGTATTGCTTCCTGAAGTTAGCCAAAGTCTTACTGAAGGTCTCCTCTTTGGTATCCAGAGATTCTTCTAACAAAATAATGTCAAAAAGCAGATACCTGTTTTCATCTGGCATACCTTGTCCATCTCTTTTCTGGTGTATTTGCCTAGTGTATATACAGATCAAAATACAGAAGATAGTAGCTATCATAAAAGTATTTTTAATTGCATTTCTAAAGTATTTTTAATTGTATTTAATAAAAAATCTGAATTTTTCTTTCATGAAGAGACCAATATCCATTTAAAAAACAATTCTGATGCTGCGAGAACTACCAGGACAGCAATACACATCTCCAGACACAGGGAATGAACTTTTCTGAACCGATGCTTTGTAAGATAACTATAACTATTCTATGCAGATCAAATTGGTATCTTCCTTTTCACACCTAAAATAAATTCTGATAGTTTTACAAACAGTAAACCAAACCAGAGTCCAACCCAGAATATAAGATTGTAAGCCTTTTTACATAGCAGGATGAAAGACTAAATTTCAAGAAATATTTTAGACAGTTTCTTAGATTTTGTAAATGAATGCAGTTCTGACTTCAGTGGAGCCAGTCTGATTTAAATTGGCTACTACCTGTTCCTTTGAGAAACTGGAGGATAACATAATCAAATTAATTTATAACTTAAAAATCTTAAAATATGTTTCACCATCTAAGGCTCAACTTTTCCTCTCCTCAAAAACAGAGGAAAAGGCTAGACTTTGCAGCATATACAAAAACTTAACAAATGCATCCTCTGGACAACAGAAGGAGGATTTTTGCTCTGACCTTTTAGAATTTTACCATATTCCATTAGTTATTGCTGTTTTATTCCAAGACAAAAATTACACCTATCAGTTCACATTCAGGTTCCAGGCCAGGTTATATTACCTACAATGAGGCTCAGAGATAAGGAATGATTTGTTGCTCAGTCACATCTCTGCATCTTGTGACGGATGTGAAGTAAGTCTCAGCCATTAGCAGAAACGGAGAATGGTGTTTGTTTTGTTTCTAAAGATGGTATAAGAAGAAAAGGGGGCACTCCCCCTTCTGCAGGAAAAATAAATAAAAGGAATACTGTTTTTTAACATATGCAGTGTATTTCTATAAGGCATCCATCAGCACTGAAGAAGAACTCTACACTGTAGTGCTTGATAAAGCACTCTTTTAAAGAGCAGGTGTCTCCTTTACAGAGCAATGGACCTCTTTGCCCAGGCCGCTGCCATTGAGAATAGTTTTATTTTCTTTCCATCTGATTTAACAGATGTCTTATGTACTTCACCAGCTCAGCTATCTAGCCCATATAAGTTATAACCCCCAGACACATAAACACTTTAGGAGAATGGATAACAACACAAAGACTAACGTTTTAACTGAGAGCTTGTCTACACATTCAGCTATTTGGGAATAAAAATTCAAGGACAGCAATTGCAGAAAACCTGTTCTTGAATGATTCAGTTCTTTCTATGAAGATACTTGCTCCAGGAATGGGGAGTCAATCTGGAATACTCACTTCTATAATACCAAATATTAATAACTTGAGTATAATAGATAACTAATCTTATTTCACACTTCACTAAAACAAATAAACTTTTAGGTATAGACATACCATTAAGAAAAGCATCTTGAATACTTTCTACGAAGCCAGACCATGCTACAGGAGAAAATTTTTGTACAAGACCAGTCTGGAACAATTTCTTCATGCACGGGAAGAAAAAGTGAAACAAAAACCCTGTAAAAATTAAAATGTAACAAAATAAAAATGTAAAAAAAAATAGAAATAAAAATTTCAGACTTTTAAGGAAACATTTTATCATCACAGTAACAAAAGAAAGATTCTTGCATTGATAGCTGCCTTGCTTAGAAAGCGGTCTTGGTGAAGTGATGGCAAGTATAAAATAGATTTTGACAGACAGACAGAAAGTAGTAATGGATTTGAAAGGCAATGCTGTGAAACTTGTCGAACCAGAGCAACTCCCATATCATTAAGAGAGATTCTTAGTTTGAAAACAACTTGCTACTGCAAGATATCCATCAGCTGCGAGGCTATCTTGACATGGAATACCACGACAGAGAGTTATACTATTATAAAGGGCTGAAGCCTCATTACTATGGCGAGTTTTAAAAATTGTACTGTAGCTGGAAAGTAAAGCCTCTTCATTCCAAATGGTTATTTTTGCCGTCCTAACACAGTTTAGTTCATGTGATTCAGAGCTGGGTTAAATCTTGTATAATATATGGATTTTTCTTTTGCAGAACCATCTGCTGACTAGGACTTTTTTTTTTTTTTCCCATTATCTGCTAAATGACAATGACAAAAATTATCTGAATAAAATTATTCTAGAATGGGATACTTCCCTTTGTTTATCAAATGCAATGGCAATTTCAAGAACAGTCCTGGGCATGGTCCTGATAGGTTGCCCTGCTTGAGCAGAGGACTGGGCAAGATCACCTCCACAGGTCCCTTCCAACCTCAACCAGTCCGTGATCCTGAGGCTAGTTTCCTTAGGTCTGAAAACAATGGCTTCACGAGGCACATGAGGACTTATAAACTGAGCATAGTATTTTCAGCTACCTACTGGTGAAGGTGTTTCTGTAGCACAAAACCTGTCTCCAAGTTTCTTGATGTAGTAAAAAAATCTCCTGATCAGGATGGCTGGACTTCTATACTTCCAGAAGAAAGCTCTTCTGACCTGGGCAACTGGGAGGGAAGAAGCTGGCTTTTTAAGATTTATCTTTCATTCATATAATGTGTGTGAGAGAAGCCCCTTTTCCGTACACTAGAAAGTTTAAACCTCAAATGTTGTGACTGCTATTCTGGATGAGTTGTCTTACTGGGCTAAAAGTCATAATATATTAAAACCAGGAAATTCTTCTCAAGCAGCATCCACTGTTCATGAGTATGGCTCAGCAAGGAACAAAAAGAACCACAGAGGCATGTGAAAGATCTGAACAGAGAATGTGGCACCACAAAATCTCAGGCAGGCAGAAGTTATGGGTATAATTTGACCTTAGTGTCCCCCAAAAGCAACATCAAATTCAAATATTATGATGCAGGAAGAATAATACCAGTGACTGACTAAAAAGCTCCATCTACTTCTGCATGGCTAGTAAAACACAGTAATTGATCCAGATCTTTCAGCCCTGACATAGGACATATTCTTTTCATTGAACAGTCAGGTCACCCTCAGAGTCTTCCTTAAATCAAAAAGTGGCACCTATGTTGAGCCCCTGCTCTCTATCAAAATACACACATACATATTTTAAACCAAATTCTCACTGACCTGTCTTTCAAATGATGAAATATCAACTATATGAGCTTCATGCTGCTCTTAGATAAGTAAGATTTTCAGCAAGACCTGCATTTTTAAGAGGAATTAGTCCTACACTAATTTCACTATGAAACTTCAAAGGGATTGCAATCTGCAAAGCACAAAGAGATGCACTGTAGTGACAGACCAAGTTCAGATCTGTGTAGCTACAGAAAGTACTGATTACATGAAGTGTTATATTACCTAATACCATTTGAAGAATTTCGTAGACCAAATTTGCTATTGGTCTGTACAATGCAGGAGGAGCTATACTGTTATATAATTTTTTTATAGTGTTTTTTTATAGTGTTAAGTACTGTAGTATACTGGACATAACATCTAAAATATTACATATGAACTGAATCTTAAATTTACCATTGCTTTTTCAGAATCCTACAGTAAATAACTTCACAGGATATAACACATATTTAGGTACAGATATACACAAAAGTATCTTATGGCTGTGTAATTTGCAAATGAAATAACTTTATGTTGCATTATCAACATTCTAAATATTAAGAAAATGTTTTCAGAGGAAAACATTGTTTTCCACTGACACCCCACCACCACCACTTTCCATTCAGTAGTAGTTTTTCTTTTCTGAAAAAGCTGGTAAAACACCAATTCTGTTGATTTCAGTAGAGAAACGTCAAGGATGAGTCTAATTCACCTGATAGCCATAATAAAACAGGATAACTTAATTTTATTATAATGCCATTTAGATGACAGCTTTCTCATGAGTTGCCCATCAATAAACCCAAATAAAAATACCATACAAATCAAAGCTGCTTGCCCAAATCTTATGTCTTGTCATGATCCCATTTCCATTTATACTATTGCAGCATTTGAAGTCCTCAATCACAGTCCCAGTACAGTAGGCAGTGTAGAAAATGTAAACAAAAATCAATTCTAAATTAAGTAAGCATCACTCCAGCTTAAAAGACATAAAAGCAGTTTAACTGGATCACTGGAAATTCCCTCTGCATAAAAGGAATTTCCACAAGTGCTGCAGAATTAGCTCATGGTAGTACTGTACCATGCTCTTCAAAGCCTCAAGCATGGGAGGGGTGGTTCAGGAAATGTAAGTGTTGTCATGGACGGCTAGAGGCCAGCATAAACTAACCCTTCACATCACACTAAAAGCCAAAATGGTCCAGGACAGGCCAAGAAGCGGAAGGCAGACAAGTCTCCTCTGTTAGTCTCCACTCCTCCCATATTTGCACTGAATTTACTCAGACTACAGCATTGCCCTTGCATTGCCCAGTTGCCCCACAAATTAAGGAAGAAAACATAACTCTGTAGAATACATTCGATTCTTAAACCATAATTCAAGAGAAGAAGGATGCAAAGGGTAACAAACCAGTGAGAAATTTTAAAATGACAAGTTTCTAAGGACAAAAGAAATAGTAGGTGACCGAAGTCAAGAATTAACTTTAAAGGAACAACGCGTGGAAAAAGAATTGACTTGTTTCAAAGATGTACTAACAAATGTCTAATGGAACAGCATTCTTTTTAAGGAGACAAAAATCCCAAGATGACTAAATGGCAAAAGTAAAGAGGCAACAGAAGAAATATTGATGAAAAATGCGGTGTAGATGCAACTAAAACCATCAAGAAGAAATGATTTAAAGGAAAAATACATGTTGGGAGCTAGACTGAGTAAAAAAAGAAAATTGCACAGGAGAAAAGCAGAGTATCAGTGGGGACAGCAAGCAATATAGTGAAGAATAATAAGGCTTTCTACAAATACATAAAAGGAAAGAAGACAGTAAAGGATAAAATGAACGCATTAAAGTATAAAACAGATGCTTAGATACAGGGTGATGCAAGGTTGATGGCAGGATTAAACACCTCCTTCACAGGCATAATTCTCTTCAGGAACTGTGAAGAAAATATTGGGAAATATGAGGCAAATACTGGCCTCCCAGATCAATTAAGTAGCAACATGCTGTTTTTACAGCTCACTACAAGTTGGTACGGACAAATGTAAATTAATATACTGTTTCACATTGGAATCGTCTGCTGCAGTATGGACTGAGAACTCATCACTCCCTCTGCCTTTTATTTGGGGTTTCACGTTAATCAGATGTGAACTGATCAATCAACTGCAAGTAGCCTACCCTGTGATTATTTTTTGTAACAGACATAATTTCAGCTCCATCTGCAGTAGGATGGGATGTCTGGATATATGGGATTATACAGTGAAAAAGTCAAAACTCTAATTTCATACATAAGCATATTCATTGGAAACCCCCCAATTACAAAATTTAGTCAAGGTTCTCAAAGCATAACTAAATTAATACATGAATGGACTTAAAGGAGCACACATACATAGATTTTAGCAAATGTACTTCAAAAAATCACTTAGTAGGATAGAATAACTTCAGCATTAAGGTCGTAAAGTGAACAAAACAATAGCTACTTAAAAAGTGAAAGTGAGTATCATTGTTGTCAGTTTTTTGGAGAAAAAGTGACCACTGAGGTTCTAGATTCCACACAATCAAGTCAGTTTAGCCATATTTTAAAGATGTCTAGCATCATGTTAGTATTAAAATTTTTATTAAAACATTTTTAAATGTTTTAGTGATTGACGAGTGTGTCTTCAAGATCAACTTATTTCCATTTCAAAAGTACAATGAAAAAGGTCCAGTGACAAAATATACAGAAGATGGCATTAGGAAAAACGTTTCATATAAAAACAGATCTATTGAAAGACAAAGGAAGTTATTCAGGACACATCTGTCCAAACAGCAAGTCATGACTTGTACATACGAAGATTGCTCACAAATTTCCTATGAATCCCACCAGAAGGCTGTAATGACATCTCTGGAAGTTCTGGGAAAACATGCTATCGCAAGTTCCAGTTTCCACTTCTTAAAGGGAAATGGAGGTGGTGACACAAGCTCTGTTCACTTCACCAGTCCCAACAGGTCTCTCTGAGTTGGCACCACCAGAAGTCTGCCACACTTACTTGGAAGCACCACGTTTCTCATTTTGCTGAGATGAGAAAACCAGCTAATCATCCACTGGAGACAGAGAGGTTCACAAGGCGAAACGAGGATCCTAAGGAAGCAAGGGAGGAGCCAATGCAAAGACAATAATGGAAGAAAGTGAAGCAGACAAAAAAGATAAGAGGAAATGGATATAAAACAGTGGAAGACCCGGTAAACTGGGTAACAACAAAGGAGAACAAAGTGGGAGGACAGGAGCACAGACAAGAGGCACAGCATAGTTCAATTACTAATGTTATTTCTTAGTGGTTTCAGTACCAAAACATTCTGATAAACCTCAAATTAGGTGATTGAGTGGAGAAGACAAAATGAAAACATTCCTTTGCTTCACTGGGATTTCAGATGAAAGGAAGGCGCAATCTCTACATTGAAAAGATTGAGTACATTTACATCTTCTGACAGGAGGAAAAACATTTAACTATTTTTAAAACAATTCTTTTATGTTTGGTATGTATCAAGTTCTACTGAATAACAAAAAAGGGGACATAGAAAGGCAGAGAGACAAACAGACAAGTTTTTACAAAGGAGAAAGGTAAAAATGCAAAGACCGGGCAGTTAAAGGGGATAAGACATGGACTGATTTAAAAATGGGTTCCATTATTATTCTTTCTCAAAAGAACAGAGAAAATATGAATCCACTTATCTTAGCAGCACACACAGAGCTTTTCCCTGAGAGATGAGGAGTGAGTATGATACATGTGAGTGTTTCTCCATAATGCAGTGTGCTCAGGTGTAGCCTGACTTGCACCCTCCTTCTGGCACGTACCTGCTGAACGGGGCACAGCTGGCAAGTGTCAGTGCTGGGTGCAGGAGTCCAGGGCAATCAGTACTGGACGAGGTCTGGGACTACCCTGAGCAGGCCCCAGCTGGCTCTGCAATGGACAAAACAGACCCACCACTACACACTGAACTGTGCCCACCAGTTTATCCATAAAGATGCCTAGCACTACGTTAGTATCTGAATGCCCATTTCAAAATGTTCTACTGATCCACAAGTGTGTCTTGAAGATCAGCTTAATTTTGACCCACCACCCACATAGTGCCTCTGTGAAAACATGTTTCAGAAAGGGAGGTACCAACTATGGGAAAGAGAGACACTGGAGAAAAAGAGGAGATGCTTGAACAGGGCAGGAGCAAAGAGGCACCTGGGCATGGCTGGAAAATAGAGATTCCTGAGTAGAGGCAGGGCAAGGAGACATCCAACAAGAGACACCCAACGAGCGCTGGAGCAAAGAGATGCCTGAGCAGGAAGAGAAGGGAGACACAGGAGGAGGGACGGCTCTGAAGGGACCGCAGTCTGCGGAGGATCCCATGCCCAGGCTGCTGAGTAAGAAACGAGGATCAGCCAAAGCGAAGTAATGACTCCACACCTGCCTCAGTCTCCTGCACTGCCATCGCCTCACCCAAGGGACCCACAGTGGCGTGGGGTGAGGGCACTGGAGACCCGCGAGGGGGGAGCAGAGGTGGCCGGAGCAGCAGCTGAGGTGCACTCCTCCAAGTGTTTGTTTAAATGTTTGTGTTTGTTTCTCAATATCAGAGTCCATGACAAAAAGCTAATGACAATTGGCAATAAACTAAAATAAGTGAAATTCCACAAATTGAGACTGATACTTTTTTTTCCGCTCACGACATCTTGCGACCAAAAAGCAAACGAACAAAAATATCAGTAAGAATATAAAGCACTGGAAATTTTGTCACTCAACTAGATGTAAACAATTATACCATATTACTACCATAGAGGCATAATTCCTGTTTTAAAATGTAGTGTACAATTATAACTTTAGTCTGCTATAGGATTTTCAAGGATTAAAACTAAGGAGGTCCTCAGAATATTTTGTCCTACTGTTCCATGGAATATTCTTCTCACATCAAAGCATTAAATGGGAAAACCATACTCGGAAGGAAAATTAAATTTAGCAACAGAAACATCACTGCTTTGCTGTGCACTGCTGTATAGTCACAGTTTTCCCAGGTCCAATAGAAAGAATAGATTTTCATGCACATCCTGAACCAAAATTAAGTTATACCTAATCTTCAGTGGTGACTAGTAAAACTAGGATCATAACATCAAAGGGGACAAAAATTCATATATAGTATAGCTACACCAGCTACAGATGAATTTTGTCAGGAATTAACTTAGATATCTACTTATTTTTTTTTACAGTAAGAGTCAATGTAGTTTGTGTTAACCTTCACTTCTTCATTGTAATGATTCTGGAGATTATACCAGGTTTTCAGGCAGTGATAAATAATATAGACTATGAAGCAATAATCATTCATGATTTGGCAGGCAATATTTAGAATAAAAAGAGATGTTGTTGAAGATATTTCAGTACAGGTTTTTAGTATGAATTAGTATTATCCACTTGTAAATCTCAGTTGTTTCTGAAATACGTACATATGTATGTATGTGTACATACACAAATACACTACCATTGCCACAGGCACTAACTTTCCTATATACACACAATCTCTCATAAATATGCATGCACAGGATAAGTATTGCACAAGTTAGAGGGACACCACTCCAAAGGCAATACAAGACTATTAGAGCAAGGTGGGAGAACAGACAAGAAAATAGACCAGGGAGGACCTAAGGAGGAGAAAGGCTTCAGGTTGGGATATCCAGCCTGTCCCTCCTGAAATACTGGTTCATTCCACTGCAGAAACAGTCATTATCTGCTTCCAAGTATTGACACAAATGCCTACTGTCTTCCACTATTCCCTCTCTCTCTACCGGGATTCACCTATGGAGGCATTGGAACAGAGAAGATATTAAGAAACCATGCCCCTAACTACATTAAAGACTACTGTCAGCAGGAGCAGTTTAGTTCCCACATTTCTAATGAGAACACAGATGAGACCTCAGTTGGAGCTGAAATTTAACAGAGAACTCTACATAATCATGTTTATAAGAACCCTATAGAATGGTTTTTGATCATAACTACATTTACTTGGATATGCTTTTCTGCAAAAAGGTGTCAGGTCTCAGGTTATTTACTGTGCAAAATGGTGACCATCTATCATCACAGACAATGGCTGCCATTTCTCTATAGTTAACTCACATGCAAGAATGAGGCTATCTTTCATAAAAGTGATTACTTCCTCCAATTATTTTCGAACTGAAGCAAAATGAAACCATTGGCTCTCTAGTTTAGAGATATGGCAAGATACTATTAAGATAAAAAGACAGTGAATATTTGTATATGCTAAATGAGAAGCATAGGATATAGATTTATAATACTGAACACAGGAGCTTGCAGGATTGTCCTGACTTTGTCATGCTGTCTACTTAGAGCATCATCTCTATACCACCAGCTTTGGCCTAAACCTATGTTCTTTCACTGTTTTCTGCCTCAGACCTACACTGCCTCAGACCCACACTGCCTCAGACCCCAGCACCCAATTTCCCTTCAGAGAGATTACATGCTTTTCTTACACACTGACTGAAGTAAAGTAAATCCACTTGCATATTTCACTGTCTAATAATTTCATTGTTTCCCCATCTAAGGATCAATCACCTACAAATGGGAGGCTGACCTGAAGGTTACTCCATTTCTTTCCAACGACTAAGCATTACAAGAGCAGACTAGTATTTAGTATCTTAAATCAGGAAAGTGAGCAGCAATTTATATTTGAGTCATCAATTACAGCAGAATAACTTCAAAGGACAGTAGTATGGCTCTGCACAACTATCAGTGTTCAATAAAATCCACAGAAAATAACTTATAACTGTGATACAATCTTCTGAATATGGACTCACTCACACATCATAAGAGTAAGTCTGATTCCATGTGTGACATGTAAATATCTAACCCAAGTCAGACAACTATACATGCGTTAATCTCATTTTGAAGTCCAATAGCCATTCCTCCCCTCCACCCCCCCAAGCATACATTATTGTACGTATACTTCTTAAACAGCTAGGTTTAAAAAAAACAAGCAAACATTCTTCTTATCACAGGACTACCAGTTTGTACCACCAATGTAATCTATTTTACTAAGTCTTGTAAAAACTAAATAGCATCTGTGTAAAGGCATTGTCCACAGATTTAAAAAGTGGGAACTGTTATCTTCAATATATCAGCACCTAAAAATTCATCAGTGTTGCAAACACACAACTATAACTGTAAGGGTGAGTCATGACAATATTAAATGGGTAGTGTAGTAATTTCTCTGCAGATCAGATACATGCCTGAAAGGATCTTGTAAATAGAAACAGTATTTCTGTACAGCCTACTGATAGGTGAACATAGTTTTAAAACTTTGCCAGTGCAATTTTATTCCACATAGCACACTGATTTTACATGTCCTATGACCCCTCCCCAAGTAGCCACTCTAGCATGTGAATGAAATAGAGTCTAACAAGTTTTAAAAAATCATTTTTTTACATTATGTCCTTTAAATATGTTGTTAGTGAAATCGTGTTTTCACATAAAGTACAGAAATGCTTCTATAATATTTTTACGGTACATTTTAGAAGTTGCAGAAGAAAATAACTGCTGTGAATCACATTTTGAATGTGGCTATTGCACCACAAAGAGCAGATTAAATAAAACAACATGAAATAACACAGCTAGAAGTGACCTGATCAGGTGAAGGTGATTCCAAAGCCAGGTCTCTACTTCCCAACACACTTCAGAACTACATAGCTTCTTTGCTAATCAGGTCATTATGCTTTTCCATGTATTTTTCAATTAACCTCTCTACTGCCTTCATGTGTTTAATTGCCACTTTAGATGTTGCATAAATGGTGTGGGGAAAGCCTTAAATAACTTCTCTGACCTAGTATCTCTCCATTTTTTGTAATGATAGTTCTTCTTTAAGGTCTATCTGAACTAAATTCCACTTGCCTTGTGATAACTGCAGCCACTACTGTTCTGCAGTTTGCAGAAGAATCAGACAGACAAAAAAAACCCAGTATGTATCTTCCCCATTTAGTCCTCCTCTGCCTTTAGAATGCATTAGTGAGGTGCGAATCACTACAGCATTTCCTCTTAAACAGAACCACCGAGAACTTTACACAGCTCCATGGAGAGCTAGCAGCCTCCAAAGTCACTGCAACTGCAACAGTTGGCTAAACTGGAAAGACAGAAAAAGCCCACTCTTCAGTGCTCTGTGAACTAATTTCATGCTCTTAGGCTGTGTGTACCTAATAGACAAAGCTTCACATCACTACAACTTACACAGAGGTCAACAACACCATAATAAGATTAAAGAACTCAGGTTTCATTTTCTTCCACAATCTAGAAGCAAATCTACTAATTTCTTCCTCTTTTTTCCATAAATACTGTTTATTCTCTCAATCTCTTTCTAGGAACATATGCTAGAATTTTCACTACCTAAATTTTCACCACCATGCACAGAAGCAATAAATATAAACCATTTCCTACAAGGAACAATGAGCAACGGAATGGCCAAAAGAATGTAAGTAATGCTTCTCTCCTCTCCAACTGTATCTGTCCTACCTTTTACAGGGTTGTCATGTATCAGGGAAAGAGGCAGGGGACGCATTCAGGCCTTGTTGGGTCACTTCTCTAGCAGCAGAGAGACTCCAGGGATTTTCATTTGTTAGTTTCACGATCACCAAGTTTATCTGAAGATTGCTAACCTCGATTCTTCTGATTCTGTGAGACTCTAACAACCAAATGATGGCATTTATATTTGAAGTTGTTGATTACCCTTAATTGATTATGGAGCGAGAACCACATTGATCTCAACATTTCAACACGCCCTTCAGGGGCTTGTGAAACCGCTAGGAAGAAACAGGCGCTTGATAGGCAGTAACAGAAGCACATAGCTTTAGACAGACTCAGGGCAGACCTGCAAATGCTGAGTGGCTTCAAGAACAGATGTCAATCAAGTTAGTGTATCAGGGCACCTGATTTTTCCCCTTGAATTCAGTGCCTGCCGATCTTTCACTGGCATTTTTTGGAGAAACACCCAAGCAAGCTCTGAATAAAACTCATTCTGATCTTGAAATGATTACACTTGCTTTTGTACAGCAATTTTCCTAGACTAATACGTCCTGTTACAGTGGGATTAAGCAGCTGGACTTAGACCATGCAATACAACATGGAAGCTGCATTGCTTCCAATACCTGATCTAGTAGTTCAGAATTACTACACACCCCTGCATTCCTAACGAATTACTACTACACATCCCTGCATTGTATCATATAGAGATACATTAACTACACATGAAAAAAGTAGCCTATGTGGTTAAAAAACACATTAAAGGGCCTCTTTCACCTCTAAATTGCATTTCTGAGCCCATCCAGATTGTTTTCCTTTATTGTAGCTTGAAGTAACAGATTTAAGGAAAAAAAAACTATAGCTTCACTGGCCAAACAGCATTCTGAAGAAGTTAAATTCATTTCATCTCCATTTCTTGCCTTGCTGAAGGAAGGAATCTACCTTGTTTGTAGATGGTGGTAACACAGGTGCCTAATCAAACAAACAGACATTGTTATACTGACCAGCATGCAACACAGGAGATGGTATATGTGTTATCTTCTATAGCTGTAGGAAG
>JAHREE010000197.1:52212-94712 GCA_033628505.1 Tringa tobata | reverse complement strand
TCCATTTCAAAATTCCAAGACTTCTGGAAACCAAACCCCACCTATTTTAGGCCACACATCTGTATAAATTTCCTATGAGAGAGAAGAATTTTTAAAGTTGTCATGCACTGAAACTAATAGTGCTGCTTTTGGAGTTTTCAGAAACATTCCCATTACACAGCATCAAAAGGCACTTGGGACTGCCAGAGCAAGACTGAAAGTTCATAGCCTACAACGTGAATTTTCCATTTTGATTTTTTTTCCCTTGCCAAGACACTAGTTTGCTGGCAAAACACTTGATCCGTTATTTCCTCACTTCTCCTGTGCTACAGCATTTTTGAATGTATGTTAATACAATTGAGATTTTACCTATTTTTGTGTAGATTCCTATTTTGTGTTTAAAATTTTCTAAAAATCTACTGCTGCCAAGACTAACATTATATAACATCAGAATTTCATTTTGCACAGTAATTAATGCTTGAGATTAATCTTACCCAGACTGGAGAGCTATTGGAGTTTCTTACCTACAGGCATGTTTTCAGTATTTTTGCAGTATATGTGGGTAATACTATTTGCCAACTACAATAACTAGGGCAATAAAAGCAAGAAATCTAGATGAGAGATCTTCATACCAACTTAAATACCTAGATGGAATTATTAAAACTTATGGAGGTCAGGTTAATTTAAACACAGAGGCTTAGGGATGTGCAATGCTGAATGTACAAGGCCGTAACCACTGCAATTGTTAAATTAATTCTTGTGGTTGTTATGTGGTGGCCTACTGCTGTTTTTAGTGACAGTTTGTTTTGGATGGTTTACTGCAGATCTACCAGTGGCTACTGCTTTGGAAAGACTGTCAAATATGTTTCACTCACAGTGTCTGGGTTATACAGATCTTCTGCTGACATGTGCACAACTAAAAATTCTGTACAAATTCCAGAGTAGCATCAGGCTTTCCAAAATACTTGTAAAGACATACCTTCCTGCAGATACGGTGTGCTAAAGTTCTGGTGAACATGAACGTAGCATTTTCAGGACTTTAGAAAAGATGTTTATTTAAAATATTTGCATTTTGTATTTTGTAAGGCTCCCACACGTTCCATTGTTTCAACATGTAATGTGAAGTAGTATAAAGAACTTACCTGGTTTTCCTTAGCACATGTCAACCGAGTGTGTACGCAAAAAGAGTAGCAGCCACTAATTACCAGTTCTAGTTACATTTTAAAATACAGAAAAGTTTAGAAATTGGTATGCTGCTTTGAGAACACCGGTCTTAACGTCAAAAGCTCAGATAACCTAGATGTATATAATTTCTACCACCTCCAGATCGCACAAAAACAAACACAGAAAACCAACTGACATCCAGTTTTTGGAACTTCTCTAATATTTTCCCATTTTATGCAAATGGAAGTTTAGGTTGCATGGTTTAACTTTACACAGTGTAACTCATCCACTTTACAGGCATGTTACTGATACACTGAGCTGTGCATTTTCCTCATTCAGTTCTCCCACAGGGACCCAACCCGCTGGGAAATAGTCCAGGAGTGTTTCAATAGACACATACAACCAGATTAGACCAAGGTAGTAAGCACAAAGATTAAACTTTGCAATGAGGCAATACTGAGGACAACAGGCATATTGGGTGCAGATGGGATTGAAGAAAGGAGAGGATGGATTATCAGAAGGCCGGTGTTACTGGATTTGGTTTGTTTCAGGGTTTGGTTTGTGGTGGTTTTCTTCAACCATATAAATCACTCTACCTAAAGTCCTAAGCAAATTCTAATTTGTTCCAGGAAGATCCTGCCACTCACCTCCAGAAGTACAATTCTGTAACAGTGAGTACATTTCAGCTGGTAACAGCAGTCACAGGCTACACAGTTTTAGAAACAGATTATAAAATTCCTACCACTACAGCTCCTAAAAATCAGGTAGTACCAGCCATTCTGGCATGGAAGCTATTAACCAATCATACATCTATCTAGGAAATACAGCTTAGAAACAGTCGGGGGATTCTTAGTAAACTAATCTAGCAGAGGCTGAGAAATTCCTGATGATGCAGGGCAGTCCCTAGGAACAAAAAGGGAATACTGCTCTCCTGGTATCTCGGCAATGCACTATAGGAGTCACATTGGTGTGCCTGCATACCGTACACAAAGGGATTTTAACAGTTTATAAACAGAAATATTCGTTTTGAACCTGCATTATGCTGAAACTATGATGAAGTTCAGACTGCACCTCATTTTTAGTGTGAACAGAATAAACAATAGTATCCCATGACAAATGAAGGCATTGATTGAAACTGGAAAAATAGGGCCAACTCGAGTAAATCTTGTTTGCCTGGTTTCCTGTCTCCTCATTTGCTAGTAACTAAGAACAAAGCCTAACATAGCAACTAAATGTTAACAGAGAGATATTAACACAAAGAGTCCTCATCATGGCTGAGCAGTGTTATAAAATTCATCTTCTTAATAAGAAGTAAGGTATAACCCATCTCCTCCAGCCTTGTGACTGAAGATGAATATCATAACAGAGAGCAGTCATCATGTATACAATATACACTCTTTTTATAAAGAGGAAACTGCTTTATATGATAGAAACAAAAATTAAAAAGGACTTGAAATAGAAGAAAACTGCAGATACTGGCTATTAAATAACTTGCAAATTATTACAGCAGCATCAAAGGAACTCGCACATATTTCGAGCCTTCACTCACCACTCAAAATGCAAGGTGCACCAAGAGCAGGGTAGGAAAGTTTTGGTAAGGACTAAGTACTTTTAATGAATCACACATCCCTTTAGCTGCCAATTTCATTTTTCATGAAACATAGGTATTGACTCCTACATTCCAACCAAAATAGCCATTTGTATAAACTTAGTACTTACGGAATTTACACTACAGTTTCATCTAAACAGCTAGATACTGTTCACTTTCCCAATCCACTCTCCAGTGTCTTACTACATGCAATCTGTTACTTTATGCTGTTAATCTGCTTTCTGTTTTTCACCCCAGAAATTAATCCTATTTGTGATATACCATGTGCAGAAAAAGAAACTGTATTTTTCTAATTATGGGGTTTCCTTTGGGTAAGAAGCAGTACAGAATGTAACAGGTTGTTAATAATGATATAAAATATTACTTTTTGAAGAAAAATCTATACTTACATACTTGCTTAACTGTACTTTGACATATAAAAGCTACTAGGAAAGCTGTATGTCCAGTGGTTAGGAAAGAACTGGGTATAAAGATGTATGCTTACTTCTCAGTCTCAAATGTGCTATGGGATACTGAGTAAATTATTTCATTTTGTGTTCTCTTTATCCACATGTAAAATTCAAGTAATAATATGTAACTATGCACAGGCATGCTGCAAGGCTTACTTACCTTATGGTAAAGATGCTACAGATAAGCCAAGTATTTGCTATTTTAAATGCTTGTATGTAAGGAAATTGCAGTTATGCAACACTCGCTTCACTCCCTGTTAGACACATTATATACACCTTTTTTTTGGTAAAGAAAACCAAGCAAAATGGCAAAATGCATCATCATTCCTTCCTGGACTTCTTGCATACCTTTTAGGTGACTTCTGCATAACGCATGGCTGCATCTCCTTAGCGCAGCAACCTGTACTCATAAAATGACACTTGGCACTGCAGCTGGGACACTCTAACCTCTCTGGACTAGAAGGATTTGATTTGTCTCGTCCATTCTGATTAAGCAGTGTATGCTAGGAACAAGAGTGTGTGGCGACACGGATCGATGGACTGCACCCTGTGTTTTCTGGTCCCGCTTGTTTCTACTCTTCATTGCTTGTTTCATGTACTACCTTTAACACCCCTTATACAGGAGGGTGGGAACCATGCATTTTATTCACCATACTGTCCCAATAAAAAGAAAAAGCCCTTCTAAGGACAAAAGGATTTAGAACTACTCATGAAATTCTAACCTCCTCCTCTGATATTGTAAGCAACTTGTTTTCCAGTCACCGAAGGTGAATATTAACATACATGACTTATATCTACAAAATTGCAGGGAAAAGAAGAAAGACATTTAATCATGTATTTTCATCCTTTGTCTTCCATTTGTCCCTCTCTGTTCCCCACCAAGAAAAGAGAATAAAGGAAATTGTAGACATGAATGGTGACAACACTTCAGTCAAATGACAAACAAGGCAATTTGTAAAGAATATTGTAGAAAGAAGCCTACTAAAAGATCTCCAACATGAAATTTAACAATCTGTCAAGTACCACACCCAGAGGAAAGTTGGGAGTCACTCAGTATTGTATCATTTGTACTCCTACAGTGAATTACCAATGTAAACCACATAGGTCCACAGGGACATACTAGTGCCTTCTCACTGCATATTAACTTTAAGTCCTAAGGCATTCGGAGGGATAATGGTATTCAGCATACAGTCAGGTCTCAAAGGAAACCAAAATGCATCACGTGTCAGCTGTATGTGTGTTCTCTCTGATATTTATGTAACATATATGATGCATATACAAATGCAGAAACATGTAATTATCTTGAAAGACAAAGAAGAGAATCAACTGTTCAGAGACAAATTATTCATTAAATCCTTATTTCACTGACTTCAGTAACTAACTCCCATTGATTTCAGGAGAGTGACTTCAATAAGAATGTTAAGATGTCTGTGCTGCTTGCACATTCAAAAAACCTTTCAAAATTTTGTGCTATGCATAAATACTAAGGCTAGTTGATTTCAGCAGTAAGGAAAGCAAAAATAAATGCACTACATGCACAAAATCCCTTAAAACTTATGGTACTTTTTCTTGCTTTCTCATTACACTCTGAACAGGCATACTAAGAGATTCCCTCAGAGGGGAAGAAAGCAACTTAAATTTGGGTCGTCTTCTTTGAGAGGCCATCTGCTTCTGCAGTCACAGCCCATCTTCCTACCACTTCTCCCTTGGAATATCAGAAAGACCCCCAGGGTTTCTGAGGCTCACAAGCTCAGAAATGCTAGCATAACAGAGGGCATATATTGCCTCATCATAGCAGCACTCAAGCTGTGGGGGGAGGAACTATTTTTCTGAGGTACGGCTAAGATAAATATTTTTGGCTTCGAAATGTCAATTCCTACTACTGAAATTGACATCCTTTGATGTCAATTCCTACTACTGAAATTGACATCCTTCGATGTCAATTCCTACTACTGAAAAAGTTACTATGCATCACCTCAGGGTGCATCTGCTCTCTTAGAAGGGAAACATGGTTGGCCATTGCTGGCCATATGACACCTTGCACTTACATGAAACCAAATACAAGGAAGCAGAATCATCCAGTGTACTGGTTCTGACAGCATAAGCATACCTCTCAAAGAAAAATAGTTATAACTAATTAATATTCCTTCTTAAAAGGCCTGTCTGTGCATGGCATTCACCACCAAGCATGAGAGAAACATATAGTTCAATAAAGACTGCAATTTGCAAGAAATCATGACATCAAGATGCCTCTGCAATGGCAAAATGAGTAGTAAAAGTACTGTTAGAGCTCCAGGTAGCATCTCTTTAAATCTCAGAAATGGATATAGTCAACAATGAGGCAAACAACAGTGGTTGACCTAAGGCTGAAAACACATTAACACAGAGATATCTGAAATCAGAGAGGGGAAGGGGGAGGCAGGAGGTGCACAAATACTAGGGCTTTGATCTCCCACCACTTTAATCATAATTATAAGCTACCAGAAGAATAGTTTTCATCAAAAGATACCCAGCAAGATGCCAGGCATACTGGGAATCAGAGCACTTCACCAAAAGACATCCTAATCAGTCCAGTAACTGTGGTATTAAAAAAAATTATAAAAAAGAAATGCCTACCCCATGTGGATGCACAGTGGAGATGGCTGAAGATGCACCTAAGATGATTTTAGGTCAAAACCTTTTAGGATTAAAAAATAATCCATAATCATATGGGTGACAAAGACATGAGAGAGGTACCACCTTCACAGTAGTTCATGTGAAAAACATGGTTCACGTGGCTGCTTTTGCTACTCTTGCTGCTCTTTCTGCTGTTGCTGAAAAATATCACTGGTTGAGGATAAGCAAGTTGAGATTTAAAGCCTGGAAGCCACTCATATTATGATTTGGAAGGATGTGAGATCTGGGTGTTAAATCTGTGAGAGTTCACTGTGAAACAGAGTAGAAACAAAGGCAGGGTGCTGAAGTCAGAACTGCCTCAGCCAAGCTGGAGCCAGAAGTATCAATCATGTTGTTTCTTGCCTCACCTTGGGGAGGATTCTTAGTAGAAGATGAGTCAGGGAAGCTGTGCTTAAATATATTTCCCCACAAGATCAGGAATACAAAAATCTTGGAGCAGAAGCACTGGCATTTCTTGTTGACATCTGAAGGGAAGAAGCAGACCTCAGGCTATCCTCCGTCCTGGAAAGCGACGCATAGGGCATCATCCTTCTTTTCCCATTTGTAATCTGCTCCATATTGCAACAAGTAAATCCATTCGGCGATTAGTTACAGGCTCCAGAGAGATGAGAGGTACATGGATGTTCTTGGAGACATCCGTTCTATAGACCATCTGCTTTCCCACTGAAAGGAGTGGAACTCACATCACTTTGTTAAGATAAAGCTTGGTGTCATCTGTTGCTTTCTGTCATCTGTTCATGATGGCCTTTCTATGTAACTGAAAGCTGGTCACAGGTATCTTCCTGCTCTGACCTCTCAAGACACTAGAATGTAAATTAAGCCTTTGATTCTGAGATGTCCAGTGAAATAACAAATCTAGTAGAGAGCAAACTTTTCCAATCTGGGAAGCAATGATGAAGGGAAAAGCAACCTTTGCCAATTCTTGCCAAATTTTTGCTTTCCACTTACAGAGGAAGTTATGCTGCACAATAATCACCAACACGTCCATCAAATGGGGCAATCAGGAGTATAAAGTGTTCAAATGAAATCTGCATTAAATGAAAGTGCAGTGTTGTATTTGGTTGCATGTAAGTGCAGGATGTCCTACAGCCAAATATGGCCACATTCCATCCCAAGAGAATGGAGGTAACCTGAGTCACTTTGTTAGCTTTGTCAGAACTTATAAAACCAACAGTACAACTTTTGGCAAGAGAGAATTCCAGCACAATTTTCAGTAAATTGCACCATCTGTTTTATGAGCCAATCTTACAGAGATGGCCCGATGACAATTTGGTTTTTTTGAACGTCTTCAGGATCTTCATGAAAAGGTCCATAAGAAGTGGTATCAGAAGTGGCAAGAGGCCTACCACAAAGAAAAGGCATAGCAGAAAGAACCTAGGAGGTTAAAATGAAAGCTCTGCTGGAACAACAAGACTGTCATCAGTGTGAACTTTAATTCTGGAGTTCAGTCCCCCTAAATTGAGGACTGATGGATCTCCTATTTTATCCCTGGTTCTCAGAAATAGCTGCTGTAAAACACGTGGTCACATCATTCTCCTACCAATTTGATTAAGTCTCTGAGAATGATTAAGAAAGGGGGTTGGAGTAAGACAGTGTTGAAAACTGGTGAGGTACTGTATCACACTCCTATAGACTGTTATGAAGGTCTGAAGAGTATCTGACAGCACAGGCCCAAAGACATCATTAGAAAGAAAAGAGAAAATAGGACTAGTCACTAAACATTTTATACAGCATCACTTGCGAAAGTCAGTTTGGATGCTCAATCCTGCATCTCCATGAAAATTCATTCTGATGAGTACTGCCAATGGCTACCTTTCCTCTTTCTGAGGGAATCATACAGAGTGCAATCTGCTTGGCAAACAAGAGGAAGCTGGCAAAATTAACTTGGATGCAAATGAGAAACTCCTATTTTTGACAGCTGAATGGAAGACTCTAGAAGAATGTAAGGTACATCAGGAATCCTTGACTAAGCACAAAAATTTCGTCTTCAGAAATGATCACTGATGCCAGATTTCCAGGATCAGGCACTGGATATTCTGTACGATGTGAATTGATTTTTGTTGAGATTACTTCTTGCTTGGTCAAGACCCGAGGCCAAAAACCTTCCAAAATCCCCCCAGACTTTCCAGATGAGATGGATAACTGATTATTTTTCTCAGAAGTTATTAGTTGAGATGACTCTCATAATCCTTTCACACTGTGTGCCTTCATTCCTCTGCAAGTGAGTGGTACAGGACACGGTAATCAAATGATAGACAAGCCCTTTCAGTGAAAAGAAGCGATTGTCACAAGAAGGGTAATCCTGGAGATGGGACACCTCAGACAAAATAAACAGAAATTCTGAAGAAGAAAAAGTAAGATAGCATCTAAAATAAACAAACAAAACTGATTAAGTTGTAGGAACACCACTGCTAAAAATTGCTTTACTCAGCCACATGAGATGATTGAAAAAAACCAAGGTGTGAGATTTACTGGCCTCTACAGATGCAGTCATGGCACACACGCACGTCTGACAAATACTGCCGAATCAGAGAACATTCTACACCTCCACAGTAAGGGTACTTACATTCAACCACAGTCTGAATGCATATATATGTATAAACAACAGAGAGAAAACTGAAAATATGCATCACAATTTATTTACATAGGAAGACCAATTGACTTGCAGGGTCTCTATGAATACTACTACTCAACTTTGGTCCCATGTTAGGGAAAGGACCAGAATCACAGTCATTATTTTACTAAAAGTACCTGATGGTCAGCTACATTACTATCTCCATACCCTCATCAGTCTTGGGGGTTTTCTTAGACTTTCCACGAATAAAGACTGCCAGATTGCATGGCCACCTTGTTTTGTAGGATGGCACAAAGCAGGACTTGGATAATAACTGTAAGCCTGTTTTCATTTTGACTTCAGAGGTTTCAAAGTTGTCTCTCCAGAGAGAAAAGATCAGTTAACGGTGCACTGTGATGCACAGCTCCCTACCCATAAATATCTTATTAGTACAATAAAGTGAAGCAGGCCTCTTAAATCTATGATGGGGATATTAGTATATTAACACAGGATCCACAGAGTACAGAGAAATATGCATTAACATACACATGTTAATCTAATCTATCTCATCTAATCTATCTAATTCCTATCAGTACATCTAGGTAACTTTTGTGAGCTCTGAGCAGTCCTATGTTTTCCAATACTTGGATAAGAGTTCGGTAAGAAGTCTAAGTTATTATAGACACAAGCCAAAGAGTGAGAAGCTGGTAGAATGTAAACCACAGAAAACAAGTTGGCTGAAAGGCATCATTACATCCTATGCCATTGGTGAGTTAATGGGTAGTAAAAAGCAAAGGAGTAGTAAATCTAGCTCTTTGAAATTAAAAGAAAAAAAGGTAATACTGTAGGTAATGTCTGCATATTATACGTTAATGTGTTAAAAGGGTGTAAGCGTCTCCACAAACCAGGGGAATAGAGGCAGGTAGCTCAATGGTTCCCAAAACTTCTACTGTTTGATTCAGCACTGATGAGGAACAACTTATGACACACCAAGATTGCTTCTGGAGTTTTCTAGTAATAACACACAGCAAAAAAAAAAGAGATTACATGTAGCCTCAAAAAATTTTCAAAATATCTTTTAAACACAATGAAAAACCTAGCAGTAGCTAAGCTGGAGTCAATGAAACAATCATTCTTGACCATGGTCATAAAATTAAATTCAAGTACAGGCATTCTTTCTTTTTTTTTTTTTCCCTCCATGTCTTTCTAAAATTATTTACAGTACAACTTGTTTCTATCTGTATTAGTCAAGCTAACCACATTATTATATTTAAGTTCCCTACAGAGCCCGGTGTGCATCATGCATACATGTAACTCATAGCCATTGCTCATATTCTGATACTTATCAGGTTCTATTTGGGGTCCTGTAAATCACTAGTCATTTAACAACATTTGTAAATTATACTTGTAAACAATAACTTCCCCAGAAATCATAATATATCATTACATATCATGATATATATTATGATATATATAAATATATTATTATGCAATATATGTTCAATTTTCTAAATCCTGTCCAAGACAAGTGAGACTGAAAATGTAACAAATGATGATTTGATCTGGCATTAAGCACATAACAAGAGAATTCATGATAAATTAACTGCTGGTTGTAGCTCTGCTGCGCACCCTCTACCTACAAGAGAAGTATATCCAAACCAGGCAGGCACTGTGAAAACAAGTCCTTCTCCCACAGATGAAGACAGGACAGAAGAGGACTGGTCCTAAAGGCACGCTGAGCTACAAGTTCCCAGTCAGTCTCCCATACAGCAGTTCACATCTGACAGGTTCTGATTCCATCCCCAAGCCCTTCTTCATCTTTGTGCTCCAGCGATCCCATTTCCTACACCGGCACCATGACTCGTACGTTCACCGCATCTTCAACAGAGCTACATAGATGTGTCTGAGGGACAGAGTGTCTTAGCATCCATAAATTCATATGCAAATCTTAGCCCCATATGTTTGCCTACTACTTAAGCCTTTGACAACTTTTTTTTCCCCTTGTTCAATTGGAACATTTATTTTTTATTTACACGTAATTTTAAAAAAAAATTACTTTAGGTTGATACTTCTTTTTCCTTTAATTACCTGACAAACAGTAGTGTAACTGCATAAATTTTGCCTGAGGTGAAAGTTGGAGCCAAGCCTAATCACTAGCTGGAGACATTGTTCTGGCTAACTTAGGCAGAACACATTTGTACTGTATGCCTGAACAATGGCTAGGCACTACAGTTAAGGATTCCTTTTAGCAGTTGTCGATTTTGATTAACCCTTTTCTAGATTATCTAATAACGCAGTTTTTCTGCTTTACATTATTTAATTTGCATTAGAATATAAAGGCAGAGGCAGTGAATGGACTCTGAGCTCAGCAGAGCGTAAACATACGCACAGAGACATGATTAGCCTTCAAAGAAAGTATATGCAACTTTCTGAAATACCGACTAGGACCTCCTTACATAATATACAATTCATGCAGCAGCACTGGTTTTATTTCCAGAGTAAAACACAAGTTTTCCTATTCTCCTGTCTTCAAGTAAGGACTCAAGAGTGAAGCCATGAAAGTACAAGAGGGTATCAAAGCTGAAGAAAATAAATGCAGATACTATAAATGTATGTATTAAAAAAGATACTATTACAACTGGATGTCATCGGACAAAACTGACCAAATATTATTTTGGTCAGCATTTACTGAAAGACAAATGAATTCCACAGTAAAAGGGACACATAGTTTTTCAAAGTTATAGGTAGGACATACTTAATTCCAAGAGGTCATCAAAACATTGCTAAAACGAAAACATTTCACCACTATTGTGACTCCCCAGCATTCTGCATGATCTGTCCTTGCTGATTTCCGCCAGTGTCTGTTTATATATAAGCCTTTAAACTTAGACAAACTCAATGGCCAATCTTGAACTACCCCTTAGTCCTCAATAGCATCACTGGACAGAACGTATCCTGGTATGTTTAGAGGTGGTCTTATCAGATTTTCTGATAAATCACAGAGGAATTTTTCCTCAGATAAGGGTGTTCTCATTAATTTTCTCTCTAAAATATACACATTAGTACTTACCAAAAAAAGCAACTCATAGTTGCTCTTTGCTTACCACCAAAAGAGACCTGAATGAAACCACAGTAAGGACCAACCAAATCTGCAGAGCTTCAGAGCTAGAACCCAGATTTAAAGCTGGATTTTCTAGCTGTTACTTCATCTGTCCAGGACACTGAGACAACCAACCACATGATGACTCTGCAGACTAGGCCCATCATATGAAAATTAACTCATTCTAAAAAACGCTTAGCTCTTTTGGCTTAAAAGAGCTCTTCATTCATGCTAGAGATCTCTAAACCATCAACCACTTAATCTGGACTGCTCCTAAAATGAAATTTCTCTACTCCTGATAGTATTATTTTCTATTAATCCCGTCAAAACTCAGTTTTTACATGCACAACTAATTTGTTTTTGCAGAGATCATCGTGTCTCAAAACTTCCCACATTTCAGCCATCAGGTTTGTTTGTTTGTTTTAACATACTAAAAGACTGCATCGCCATTAATAAGGTGTTTGTATGCCTGCTATAGGCCTTCCAAAACCCTGAAGAGACTCATCAAGAATCCGTAGAACATCAGAATCACTCAGCCTCAATTCATTAATCTCTCATCATGAAAATGCACAGGAGACTCTCTGATAGCAATGAAGGCTCCTATTGGCATATATAAACATAAATGACAGAGGTCTCTCCCCTTTACATCAAACAGCATTTCAAGAAGGAGGAAAAAAATGGAGGAAACATAAAAAAATTACGCTTACTAGTGAAGAACATGTCCACTGTTTCCAACACTAAAGTAAACATTAAACATTTTTCTTCTACCAAAAAAGTGTGTTTAACACTGCCAAAGTCAGCTCAGGAATCTGTACTGAGGCACTTCACTTGGAACACATAGTGAGAGAGACACATGTTTTTCACAAATGCAAATTTCTCACAATCGGTCCACTCTGCCCCTCCATTCCCCCAAACTTACAGCTTAATTAGTAGTTAAAAAAAAAAATTGTAAAAGGTAAACAGTGCAGATTTCCTCTTCACATTAGAGGGCAGGTATATTCTTTCTGCCTTCCTCTGTTTTGCATTGCTACATCTGGAAATAAATCATTAATAACATATTAATGTAAATATAATATCAAAATATTGGCAAACTTGTAGCAGCATACCCATAACCCATATACGCAGTAGTGGCCTTCTAAAATTACTTAACTTCAAATCCTTAAAAAAGCAATCCATTAAGAACTTTACAAGGAAAGTGCCCAAGGCTAGTTTAGAGGCTGATTGATGTCACTGAGACACATTACAAAAATAGAGGTTAAAAAATATGTAATAAAAATCTTATGCTTGATAAAAAATGTAATACTGTGACACATAACTTCCAAATAAAATATGGTATTCCACTGTATTTTTTTACTGATCTCTGCTATTATGTTTTTACTAAACTAACAGGAATAAGAACTCTGTATACTCCATTTCAGGTAAAATATTTTAGAGGCCCATACTATTCAATAATAAACTTAATAAGCAAGAACATTTTGATTCTGTAACACCTTAATAGTCATATTTCTATATTTCAGTCTTATGTGCTTTACTGCAATTGTTCTACAAAGAAACACAAAGCACAAATGGAAGAACCACAAAAGCACCCTGTTTTACGAGGTAGGTGGGAATAAATTTGAGGACGTGCGGAAGCTAGGGAGAGGAGAAAAGTGAGAAGCTGGATGAAGATTTTAGGTCCTGGGTGGCCTGAAGTTGAAAGATAGGCACTTGAGCGCCCAACTGAAAGGAGGGGGGAGAGAGGGGGAAGCCTACTTATGTGCACACACACACATGGAATAAAGCAGAACAGCGAGCAGTGTACAGCCCTGATCTGCCCTTGATTTTCTAGGAGTTTCTTCTGGAAACCTGGTGAATAAAAGAAGACAAGAATCAAACCTCTGTCTCCTTAGCTTTTACTGAGCACACTCCGCACTGGCAAGCAACTGTATACAGTGCTTTCAAAGGCATATTGCTGTGTAGGAGTGATGACTGAGTGCCCTCCAGGCACCTCAAACGCAATGCTGTCACTTCTAGTCACTACTCAGCAGGGCTAATGCCATACCTGTTATGACAAGAATCAGCCACTTAAAGGCACCACACCTCTGCCCCCACAACGCATACTTGGAAGAAGGTATGAGCCGCACAATAACGTTTTAGGTGTTGCCAAGGAGAAGCAATCTTTCCTATAAACACTGAAGAGGTGAGAAGCACAGAAAATTAATAAACTCAGAGAGAGTATTAAATGGAGGAGGAGTCGTTATTCATAGTCCAAATAATAGGTATGATTTTGTAGTAGTTCCTCTTGTGTACGGTCAGAGAAAGTAAAAGATTAAGATGCCATTTGACCAGGCTAAACTGGGGTTTAGTTGTCAGCCTAAACCTGCCATCTGGTGTCAAGATACAGCAGATCACACCCCACGTGTGATCCTTCAAACAAATTGCATTTCTACCCCTTCCCTCTCTTTCTGCAGTGCAAGCAGAGTATCTATCAAAGATGCTGATTACCAGAAGTTTATTTCTTAGTAGAGCAACTGTTAATAAGAGCAAACACATCAACAGGTAAAATTTCTCACATACGTAGAAAAAAATTAATTACTTCTCCACAATCTCCATCTGTCAGTATTTGGTGCCATGGAAATATGTCTGCGGTTAAGGAAGGATGTATGAATTTCTTGCTAGCAAAATATGCAGGTTGGCCCACCTCAACCATCTGAAAGTCTTCTGAAAACCCTGTATTTGTTTCAGGGCACTGTAAGTTTTGAAATCTTTGTCTCATTTCTTTACTTCTTTCTGTCGCAATATCTCATTCCACAATTGGGGTGGAGAAGGGTTATGCAGCGCTATCATTTGCACCTCATTAGTCTTGGGCTGGAGCTTTGAGAAAGCTGATACTCCCTCTAAATTTTTACAGATGCTTCTAGTTTACCAGTTCATGACTGCACTACTAGGAAAGACTTCCTGCCACTAAACTGCTTGCTGGCATGTAAGCTGAATTTCAAAATCCCTGAAAAAAGTAAAGCTCTGTGGTGCTCACTTGCCTTATTCTTGAGGAAAAAAAAAAAAAGGCATCCTGAAAAAACACAGTAAAACTCTTCACTCCTAACCTGTGAGACTAAAGCCCTTGGAAATATTTCCTTAAAATTGCAGCACATCTTGATTTTGAAACTCCCCACAAAAATGTTCATTAACAGGAAGGTATTTGTGGAGGTGTTTGTGGTGTAAATTAGTATTATGACACATTAAATAAGTAGGGAGAATAATTCATCAACGGATACTTTGTGTTTTGCCAAAATCTAGATATTTTCCTTTATTTCCTACATGTCACATGCATAATCTTTCACCCGGTATTAGATTTATATGAGAGATTATTCCTTCTCCACAATGTCATGCCCTATACTCCCTTCCCTAAAGGTTGAGAACTCTTTTTGGTGGTTTGTTGTTGGGGTTTTTTTTAATTACTTTTTATTTTGCTTTGTTTATAATGGTTTTGGAGAGTTTTCTGAAGTTCTGAGCAGGTGACACAGGTCTGTTCTTAATCTTTAGTGCTTTAGTAATGTTAAGGCTAATGACGAGGGACACAAATCCCCTGATGGAACTGAATGCATTCCAAGCTCCCCGACCCACTCAGAGCAGTAATCCCCTGCAGCTGGAACTTACTTACCACCATGCACAGCTAATACATTTTTTAAAAGCTAGTCACTAGTGACAAATGTAAACTGGACTGAGCAGCTCTCATCCCCTATCCCCAATCTTCTCTCATAACCCTGAGACTTGCTATTTCAGTGATGGATATGATCTGCCTTTTAAAGCTACCAAACCCGAGTTGAATAGCTCTACTCTAAGTGGACTAGAAGGTTTTAAAAGCATCTTCAGCTGTCAGACTTGAACAAAAACAAAAAAGGTCATTCTTTACACAAACATTTCACAACTGGGAAAACCATCTTAGTTGGCTTTATCACTACCATTCTGAACCCACTATTTATTTAGATGTTACATGCAAGCCATCTGTACAACACAATTACAGTATCTGCTTGATGCTATTAAGCTGCTTGCTGCTTTCTGTTGTCTTTATAAAACTGCTGCTTGACATGGGAATGAAATCCAAGACTGGGGTTCAATTCCGCTGACGGTAATCTGTTGCCAGTACAAAAGCACTCTGAAGCTCCAGCCTCACAGTACAAATCCTGTGTGCTCTGGTACAAAGGCAGGCTACCATGCAGCTTCTCCCAGTAAACCGACTGCAGAGGACTGCTCAAATTTACACATGGGCAAATTACAACAGAACCCATTTTGCTAGATATGGGAAGGGAGGATTGTTTCCAAATAAGCATCCTCTCCACACCAACTTCAACAGAAGTCGCAGCTGAACAACCCAACGTTAAAAGCACGTTCCAAAGAAAGCAGTGAAATGGAGAGGGAAAGCTGCAGCCTAAATATGAAGAAAAAGATTATATCACTTGGAGGAAAGTGGGGGGAAAAAACTTCCAGTGATGACATAATTATAACAAAATATCCCTGACAGGAGTGAAAATAGAAAGGGCTTGATGGTAGTATAATTGTTTGATCCAGCCTCTTTTAAAATAAGGGTTAGTATAGCACCTTACTTCTGTTTATTAAATTTCGCAGATAACTGGCATTAATTATCATGATTTAAGTGATATTACCAATAGGACTTGGAAATAGCTACCAAAACACTGACTACAATACTTAAATTTCATTAGATTTAATTACTGCAAAGTTACATCTGGTGAGGGAAACATAATTGTATAACTGTCCTCAGCATTCTAACTTCAGTTCAGCCTCTGCATATTACATACTTAAGTATCTAATTTAGTTCCTAAAATTCACTCCAGTTAATAACGTGTAACTAGCAGAAACATAAAGAGACAGTGACAAACAGGTCTCTATGAATTAAAATCAGGTCTAATTATGTGACCTTTCTGTGTCCCTTAGAGCCCTCCTGAGGGCAGGTATTTCAAGCAGTCTTGGTGACCAGTCTCAACAGTAACCATGCAAATGGAATGTGTAAGATGGGGAAAAACCTTCTCCCGTACTAATGAAGAAAGCAGAAAATAATTTGCTTTATAATCAAGGTACTGTTCTATTTTCTTCCATTTCCTTCTGCATGTCACTGTCATATTTCCCTAATTTAAAAGCAATCAGACAGCCTCCAAATAATTAAACAAAAACCTTTATCTCTCTAATTTTCACTTTGAATATAGTGCCATGGGATTTCAACACAGTGCATGCAATTATAAATGCACACACTCTTTTTGCATGTAGTTATGCTCAGAACTCATAAATTAATCCAACACCAACACAAGATTCAGAAATAGACTGGACTGCCAATGTGCTAATGAAGGGTAAGTGGTGTTTTATGGCAAGAATGTCCCTGCTGTGATGGGCACTGCTGTTTGTTAGTGTTGCTACTGCTACAAAAGTTTAACAATACCAAATATTTTTAAGGGCCACTTTCTAAATTTATGGCAATGTGTACATATTTATAACTCCCATCATGATCTTAGATAATTTACTGTAATCCACATATTGTCTTCAGTGTCGCAGTGCTTACTAATCAAGTATAAAATCTGGCACAAATTTCATCATAATGGAATTGAGCTATGGCAACAATATTCTGCAAATACACACAAAAAACCTGCAGTTTGTATCACATTAGAAAAATGAGATCAAAGTAAACTTGAAATCTTTTATTAACAAAATATAATTTAAAAATAGCATCCTGTGCTCTGCTTTAATCCACAATAAAACTGCTAATGTAAACAAAATAGAAAGTGTAACAAGTATAAAAATGTAGGAAACCTTCTAAGAAAGCTGAAATGTAAGATTTTCTAGAACTCACAATTAACATAAACCGAGAGGTGTAAAAAAGGGGGACGGCTCTGAAGAGTTCTTGGTACCGCACCAGCGGTATCTGACAAGAAAACCCTCAAAGCCATGACTTTACTACTAAGCTTCTATGCCTTTCCAAGTCCATGCAAACAGTGAGAAGCAGATTTGCAGACACGCAGAGAGCACAAAATGGAAATTCCTAGCCCTGTATGAAACCCCACACCACCACTGGCAGACCTGGTGTGAAATGAGTACTGTCTCTTTAAGCTGGAGGACCTGCTACACTTAAGCAGTCTGCAGCCAAGGAAAAGTTCTGAAGTTAAACTCTCAGGAGCAAACATTTTCTACTTGTGAAGTAAACTCTGTTGAAAGACAGCAGACTACGGTCCCACCAGTAAAAACAGGAAAGTTTTCAGCCAGTGACAGCTCTGCCTACAGACGAGAAAAAAAAAAAAAAGTGTCACAGACTCACTTTATTAAACCATATGCTCATTGCCCTGTGAAGAAAGCAGGGTCACTAATTAGTTCATTCTGTGAAAGAAGCCCCTCCTGATCCCGTTGACTTTTGTCCCCCCGGTTAGCTCAAGCTATTTCTGTCATGCAACTTGAAAATCACTGGAGGGAAGAAGATCGCCATAACAACCGCTGAAATGATCTTGTGGAATGTGTCTAGTGGCACTGGAATAACCTGAATATGTGCTCCAGATGTGTCGGCTGTCACGGAAAAAGTAAACACATCTGATGGACAACGTATGACTGGATGGCCTCACGGTTGACTCCAGAGAGTTGGGATGGAGGGGAGGGAAAGGAAAGGAGGCAGGGAAATGGAGTCAAGGGCCAGGCGAGAGTCACCCTGTGGACCTGTGCAGCCTGGCAGGCTGAGAGGGGCGAGGACTGGGCTTGATTGTTCCATTTCTGTCCCTCCTCTGAGTGGCCTCTGTGGGACTGCTGCAGCCTCTGTGCGTTTCTGTCTGGCACAGACTTGTGAGCTTTTGGGAGCAAACTGAAATATGAACTTCGAGGGGGAGGGGGAGAGGAAGAGGGGTTTCATGATGCTTGCTTCCTAAAGCTTGTGTGTCAATAGAGAGTTTTATTTTTTTTAAGGCATTCTGCTTCTACATTCCCAGTCCCTTCTCACAGAAATAATCTGGCCTGTCGTCTTCACTGTACTATAAAAGCAACACATTTATCACATTGCTGAAAAAGGCAAGCCTGAAGATAATTTATATTTTCACAAGTTGGGCTGAGCTTGTGCCCTGAACGCAGCCAGCCACCCAACTTTATCTACCTTTTTCAACATTGTTTCTAGTGAGTAATAAATAGTATCTATTTACAATTATCAAGAGCATGTACTTATATTTCCAAGGAAAACAAAATGTAAGGAAATAACCTGGGTTATGGTTAGGGTTCCTTTCCTACCCATTTGAAAAATAAAATAAAAAATGATGCAGCTAATAAACAGTTAAGAATATGTATCTAAGGGGCAGTTTTATTCTTTGGGCTTTATGAGTCTGATCTAAAAAGCTGTAATTATGATGCATATACACAAAATCTGCAAAGAGAAACACACACCTGTACAAGGCATTTATGAAGATACCGTAGACTATAAAATGGTCTCCCTGAGTTGATGAAGCTACGGCATCAGGAGACCCTTACAACACCAGCACTAAGCAAGTATTTTGCCATAATTTTACAGAGGCCGGAGTAAATCCATAGGCAAAATATAATGAAAAACGGTCTTGAATTTATTCTGTATAGTCAAGATTGGCTCAGTCCGAAACTTCAGACAGGAACACACACAACCTCTGCCTTTGGAAGAAGTACTCTATGTTCAGGCACTCCGGGGCTGGATAAAGAAAACTTAACAGCTGGGGCCAATTTCTGCTAAACTCAAGTGAAATTTAGCATGTCATAGGAATTCCTCCATACATTCCATAATAAAAAGAGAGAAAGAAAATCTCAAAAAAAATTATCTTACATTAAAAACTTTGCAGGAGATCTCCAAAATACAGTCATGAAACAGATCCATGTGGTATTTAAAGAAATAGTTTATCTATTTGTTTGCTAAAAAGGTTTTAAAATAAATATATACATATTGTGAGTCAATAATTTTATAATTACGCCTCAATTATGAATTTACAGTAACAGTGGGCGTTGCCAGTTCCCCTACTGCTTCATTTATCTGGGTTCACAATCTCTCAGACAATCTAAATCTGGAAGAGAGAAGGAAGCATCGACCCCCTCTTCCAAAAAACACATACCAGAAAATTTATTACAAACCTATAGGAAACAGAATTCAGTTAATTAGAGATAATTGCACTTACAAAGTGCCTAACTGCAAACAATTCACAGCACTTGTTTGGTTATAAATGAAGCAGGTTTCAAAGCTCAACTTTTTAATTAACTGGAGAGAGATCACATGGTGGCACTTCCCAAGATGGCTGACACGAAAAGGTTCCAAAAATTTTTGTAATTGCCTCTTTTTGGTTGAGATATCAATAAATTTGGGACAAAGAAACATTACCAGTTGACAATAAGAAAAGTCATGGTGGACTAGCCTTGATACACAGCGAATTAGTGGATCTTCTGCAGGGTTCCCTCTTTCCATATTTAGACACAGTTTAACAGTATTACCCAGACAACCAGAGAACTAATCATCTGGAGAGATGTATGGCAAGAAGACAAAGTTGCATCACTGCTGATCTCTCCACATAATCTTCCACGCAAGGGGACCTCATTGGGAAAGGACTGCAGACAGCCAAAAATTCGCCTTTCATAGGAAAGTCTTCGCCTTCCAAGCAAATACAGCAAAGCATAACGCTGCCAAACAGCAAGCCAAGCAATGTAAAAGAACGCAAACTTCTAACAGTTAATGACTATCTGAGAAAAAATACCTAACTCAACAAGAACAAAAGAAATAAATCTGTCTTATGACTTTTTTAGCCTACTGTGTTTGATGTTAAATTATAATCATGGTAACAAGTCCTTAAGGCCCTGGATACCATGCTGCACTAATGGGTCAGACTCTTACATTCTGTAAGATAGGAATGAACCACATCATTTTTTGTATAATCAGGAATACTGGATTCTAATCATCGAGTTTTTCTTCATTTAGGACCTACATTCAGTACCAAACACTCTTAGTTAGTTCTGCTGCTTATAATCAGAGAATTGTTATGTTTGGTAGGAATAGGACTATGCTTACCCTTGGAGTGTCTACTCCAACAATTGACTGACCCAAGTCCTAAAGTGAGGACTCATATTGTTGTAAACCACACCTCCACAAACTTTGTTGCTTACATACATGCCTGGCTGCAAACGTATCCTCGTATCAAAATGCTTACAGGACAAAAAAATACACTTTTTCCGTGGAACAAATTAGATTCACTCCATGTTAATCAGTGTGGGCAACCAATCTATAAATCACGTAAGTTAAGGAATGACTCAGAATTTAAGCAAAAAAGCCCCAAGCGACTCATATACACCACTACCGCAAAACAGTAACAGTTCATAAACTCTCAATCTTAAAAGTAAGCATAATGCAAAAGTAAAAAATTAACAAATCTTAATTTGAAGCAAAGTACTGTCATATTGCTTTATTCAACTGCACTGATGTAGGTGTCAAGGTGTTAGTAATGGACAGGCTGCAGGGCTGGACTCTGTGAGAAGAGTTAGGATCTGCCCCGTGTTGGACATCACTGACTTCAGTGGACCCACCACAGGACAGAGCTGAGCCCCTCAGCCAAGATGGTGGTGCCTCAGGGGATAAATATTTAAGAAATGGAAAAATACACTGAACAGAGAGGGGGAGGGGGAAAAGACTATGAAAAAGTAGTGCAAACACCAAGGTCAGAGAAGGAGGTGGAGGAGGTGCTCCAGGTGCCAGATCTTCCTGCAGCCCAAAGACAGGACCATGCTGGAACAGATGTCCACACTGCAGTCTGTCGAGGACCCCACACCAGAGCAGACAGACATTCCTTGAAGTAACTGTGGTCCATGGAGAGCCCAGACCGAAGCAGATTTACTGAGGGTCTGTAGCCCATGAAAGGCTCCATGCTGTAGCAGGGAAAAAGCATGAGAAGGAAGGAAGGAACAGCAGAGAGGAGCTGGTATGGACTGACCATAAACCTCCCATACTACGTCTCCCTGCACTACCTGGGGGCAGTAGAGGAGGCAGGAGTGAAGGACTAAGTGAGCAGCGGGGTGGGAGTTTGGGCCTCAGCCAATGTTAACTCATCAAATCAACACAAGTAATAACCATCTCATGAACTGAACATAGGACAAGGGAAGTGCAAGGTATCATTTTGCAGTTGGGCTATTTAGTCCTTCATAAGCAATTCACAGAACCCATCTATATCGAGGTTGCATTCCTTTGATTAAGCATTTCTCAATATCCAGCATAGGCATTATTGGTAATCATTTCCACCTATAACAAGCAATGGAAAAGTCTTTCACTTAGTGAAGCAGGATTCCATGTTTCTGAGTAATTTTAAGACCCAGTCCCAGACTGTTAACTTACTATACGTTACACATGAGCATGTTTTGGTATACTCAGGAACTGCCATCTTCACAAAACTAAGGATTATTATTCAGAAGTAATTTTCTAAGCATTTTCACCTAATTGAAGGTAGTTTTCAGATAATGTATAGAAGGCTGGAAAAAATTTCGGTTGCTTTATACAAACATTCAGCAGACTACCTACTTTTTGTCCCTCTGTCCAGTTTTGGCACACATGTATTTACTATCCAAAGCAATAATAAAGATTGATTGATTCAAAGTTTAGCTAGGACAATGGAACAAGAGAAATCATGCTTCAAATAAACAATCTATTTTAATTAAGAGTTCAGAAGAAGCACTTGAGAGAGGCTCAAGAGAACGCAAATGGTCCTATCTAAGGCTCCATCTGCTGAAGGAAACATTTTCATGTAGGGAAACCACAGCCTTAACTGGTAAAAGTCCACATTCTTACAATTATGTCAATCAGACCAACTGGGAAGCTGTTTATATCTTATAAATTTGTATGCTAAAAGTCCTACTTTTTCCACATGGGATTCAATTCAATCAGTAATATTAATCTGACTGACATCTGAGAAAAAGTCAATGTGTCCACACCAGGCGTTACTGAAAACAGAAGATCATAAAACACAAGAAGCATATGCAAGTTGTAAGAAGGTATCTCACACAGGGCATGACTTGGCAAAGTTATAAGGACAGATCTAAATCTCTGTTGAAGTCAGGGTGACAAATCTGTGTTGTTATTGCACTGACACAAAATCTGCCACAATACTGCATTCTACAGTATTTTAACACTGCTTTAGGGGCAACATTAAGGACCGTTGGACTATTTAGTTGTTGGATTGCTTTGTTTTTAATTCACTCTGATTCGAACTCTATTCTTCTACTGAAACCAGTGAAGACACTTGCTCCTGTCTGCACCTGTTGAATTTTCTATGGTTCATTTCCACTGATATCAAGGCTTCAGGGAAGCACTTTTTCATTTAAAATAAATACATTAGTTGTTCCATGTCACTAATTTGGTTTGTTTCTACTGCCTCTTTCTTACAGACACCTGAAGTTTGCTCATCTCTTTCTCACAGCTCATCATTTATCAGAGGGGACGCAGCTGGAGTTCAAGCACTCCAAAATACTAAATATGAACAAGACATATCGTAGTCCTCTGCAGATCTTCAGAGTAAGTCTGATCACTCACAGAACCAGATGTTTTGTTATCTCCAAATTAGGCACGGACTTCATTTTGCACTGGGGAAGGGCTTCATCTTACCATCTATCATGCTTCTGGAATCCTTCCTTTCCAGTCCAGACAGCACCAATCATGTTTCTGAGTCTGTTCTCAACTAACTTTTTGTACTGTATCACAGGTCTGGCAGGCACTTGTGGGAATGGGAAAGGGGAACAAGTATTAATGGAGAGGATCAGACCCACACTCTCCCCTTGAGAGACTACTGATATGGTACTGATGGTACTGATAGGCATAAAATAACATACAGCACTTTTCTTTTACAAAAGCATAACTTCCCCGTGCATGATTCTGGATAAAAAAACTATCCTTTTAGCTTCAACAAAGCTCTTGAAAAATGAGGGGAATACAAATGTGACACTAAAAAACTCAAAAAAAAAGTTACATTCAGTAACTATGTCAGACAAGTGTTCCTCCGAGTTCTGGATAGTGGTTCTTTCAACCCTTGCAAACACACTAGGGACCTAGCTTATGGTGAATACAACTCTTCATCTACATGGGATTGTTTCCTCTTGATACAATCAGAGCAGATGAAAACCAGATGCTGGGGGTCTGGTTTGATGGGAGTTTGTTTTTAGGGATTTTTGCACAACAAAAGTCATTCAACTTTGTGGAGCTTAAAAATGCTCTCTGTCTTCCCAAGAGACATAACTCAATAATATGTTGCATACTCGCAAAAGGCAACAGCACTGTGATACACACAGGTCTTTGAGTTTTTCCATCCAGTTTTTTTCATGTATATGACATAAAGATATTATATGCTCTGGTATTTATACGCAGTAAATACACAATGATAAGTAAGATGTCATCAAACAGGATGTTTCAAGTTTTACTACTTTTTTGTAAGTCTTAGAAAACATTCAAAAAACTGTAATAAACTTTCTTTAAAAATGGAATCAATGGGGGGAGTAAAATGTGAAGCACCACAAGTTACTCTCCAAAAGGATGCTGATACATAGGAGTTTTCTCTGTGCGTATCAAAAGTTGTTCAGAAGCTTAAAAATGAGACAACAGATGACAGAGAGAAACCAGCAGCAGACTGAGTAACTACCGGTAAAACACATCTGTATTTTTCTGTTTGTACAACATCCATAAGACCAGTGCTGCAAAACCTCCTTTGGTTCTTCTAAGCTCATAACTCCAGAACTAAGACACAGAATATGGCTACAACTCAAAAGTCAATCCCATTTCACATAGCTGAATTCATTTCTGCATTGTTCACACATGCTTACCTCAAAATCAAGCCATATATGTGCAAATTAAACTGAGTTCTCTTTTCCACCAGGGATCTTGCCTTACTCTCCCCTAAGAAAAGGTAGTGTAGAACAAATGGCAATTACTACTTACTAGATATCACTGCAGTAGCTGAGAGAAGGAAAAACTTTGTATTTTGTATCGCAAGAATGGATATTATCAACTCTTTGGTTTTATAATCGAAATATTTGACTAACATAACAGTGGTAAGGTCTACCACACGAACAATGACAAAATAAATCTGGTATTATGTTCAGCTAAACGTTACAGAGAACACCACCAGGACAAACTTTCTTCTACTGCCATGTGGTTTTTACATGGAAGAAAAGTAATTTTTCTTCCAGGCGGCATTTCTCTACTTATTTCAGATAGTTTAATGTTCCTGTCAACTAGCAATTAGTTTACTGGGACAATGGTTTCTGTTATTGTTAAACAACGTTTACTTTATCAATACTGTTATTAACTGTCTCATTCTCCTTTACTGGACTGATCAACTTACATTCTAGTTCTCTACACAGAAACCTTGATATACACTAATTGGCAGGACTTGAAGACCTATCTCAGATTTCTGGGCAAGTAGGAATCATTTTCAGGCAAGGGTCACTAACTTTTAAGAAATCCAGAGCTTGTACTTCAAATTTTAGTCCCTGTGGCATGACAGGCCTTGCAAACATGGAATAAACGGAAACAACACAGAATCTATCTGACTCTTCGGACTGATAGCTCCATGGCCCTCTGCTACCACTTGTAGTTCTGTTTTCATTGACAACCAAGATTTCTATGACCAGAAGTGAAAACTCTCATGTCATTTTCTCTCTGCTACTGCTCTGGAAACTGTTTCCAGAGGAAAGATGAGCTTAAAAATCAGAAGCACAGGGAAAAGCCATAAACCGTAAATATCTCATCTGACTGAAAGACGGCTAAAACAGTTACATTAAAAGTGACTGAAGGATAGGGAAAAATGTGTCTTTTTCCTTTACAGCAAACAAAGGGGGGAAAAAAAGATTATCAATGAGGAGAAGAATGAATGATAGGTACAGAAGGCAAATTCCCCAGACTGTGGTACGGGAAAATACTCAGTCTCCTTTCTTCCCCAGTGACCAAGTAAAATGTGTTTGTTTCTCAGACAACTCTATCTCCAATTTTCACATCACTGGAATAACTGGCTTAGTTTCCTGTTAAGTGTTTCAAATCCATGCGTGAGAGGAGAGTTTAAAAACAAGAGAAAGAGAGAGAATAAAATGGCATAACTTCAAGCATGATAAGAATTTTTAAAAAAATAAACAACGAAAGCAACCTGTGTATGAAGTGTGCTCTTTTGTATTGGTAAATAAACCTTTATTTTTCTGACGAAATTAGGACATTAGATTTTTGCATATCTTTGAAAAAGAAAATTGAAGTTTAAAAACCATTGAAATCTCTTACATGCAGTACACCCATCTTTCTTAGCACACAATATTAACTCAGTTCTGAAACCATATAAAACTGGAATGTGGGACAGCATTATACTTTCCCTGGTCAGACTGACCCAGTCTTTTCCTCCCCTGAACCTTCTAAGAGATACCTATTGTGGAGAGGAAAGTGGAAGATAAAATTGCCTGACAAGACACTGGAACTACTTAAAAATACATTTTGTTGTCAAAAACTTTCAGAGCATGTGATTTAATACACATTAATTTTGAAGATGCCACAAAGTCACAAACTCCTTTGACAAAATCATGCTGCTTTCTGAACACAGAAACCAAGAGATAATACAGAAACTTCATAACCAGTAAGTTATCTAAGAAACCTTTAATTGGAAAAGAAAAAAATACTCAAGTTTCGCATAATGAGAGACAAACACTTATTTCCTTATCAAACAAATAAAAAATTATGTTTCCCAGTAAAACTATCATCATTTTCATAGTTACATCCATTATTTTTCTATTTTATCTAAAAAAATTAAATCTGCCTTTAGGATAAATTGAAGCACTGCTGTTGTAGTTTTAGTAAAACAGTGATACGTACTCTGTGAAACACAGAATTTTTAATGCACAACAACAAGTAGCCATGCAACTCCCATAAAAATGTGGTCTCATAATTCAACAAGGACCAAAAATCAGAACACATCTTGACAACACTGTAATCTATTGTTAGCATTAAATGCTCAGTCCTAAGACTTTAATTGTGACAAGACGTGAAGCTCTGAGACTTAAGACTGGCAAAGTGTTCATTCAGCAGGCATAGACAAGGAGCACATATTTTATACATGCTGGTGCATATAAGTCATTGTTTGCTAGCTGTGAGCACGCAAAGTAGTGCTTTACACATAACCACAAGGCTCCTTCTCTCTTTCTGATGTACCTAGGAAAATTTATAGATAGAAAAATACACATATATGTATATATAAACACTCACAAAACTCAAGCAAAGGATGCTGCAAAGAAAATTAAATAAGCGCTGCTTTTCCCTATAACTCTTCTGTACTTTTTTCCTGATCAAAATGCCAGTCTCTCTCTCTCCAGTTTTTTTTTTTCTTTGTTAAAGGAACTGAAAACAGCATTGCAGCCAAGCAGAACTTAGCCAGGCACTGTGCACAGACACATTTTGGGGAAGTTTTGAACAATCAAACAAAATTTGCAGAAAGACAGTATGGCAACAAGAGGCCTTCATTTCAAGTGGAGACAACAGACACTTCAGAATACTGTGGTTGAAGACAAGTAGGTTATAATTACTACACACGCAGAGGTACATTTCAGAAATACCCTCTCCCCAAGTTTAAAAAAAAACACACCCAGATGTCGAGAAACAATCATGAGATGATGCACTTAAAATAGTAATATCTGTTTACAAATTCAAGTTGCTGCTTGGTGGAAACTTGATTTCTGTAACATGTCCCCAAGATACAATCTAATACTAAAACTTATCCTGCGGTAGGTCTACTTTCCAATTACTAGAAGTAAGCATACAAGGTATATAATTAGTTATGACACTGGGACAGGCATACATGTTTCAACACAGACAGAGCTCTGAACAAACTTTTTGGCAGTATATGACAGAAGACTTAAATTGAAAGCTCAAAGGCAGGGTATACTGTATTATAGAAAAAAAAAAAAAAGTAAAAAAAAAACCACCCTCTAACTTAAAAAGTTCTCACACCAAATGATTTTTAAAGGTATGAGCATATTCAGCTGAAACACCCTTCATAAGCTGGAAAGAAAAAAATATTGCCCTGCAGCACCAAAATGGGCTATATTACAAATTAAGAAAAAGAAACTCAATCCTTTGAATGGTTTCTTTTCTTTTAGTGAAAGGGTGTAATTCTTCCCTAAAGACTACATTATGACAAAACATTTATATAAATCAAAGAAGATTTCTTTAATGACTCTGGGCATGGGATCTTAAATCTGGGATGAAACACCAAATTCTATCAATTCTAAAATAAATTAGGCAAGGATTATACAAGTAGTACTTATCTTGGCATTAGAAAAAAAAGAACATTAGTGTCAGAGACATACAATCAACATGCCTTCAACCGATAGCCCCTGGAAGGGCCTTTAGGACTAAATTCAGAATAAGTGAACTCTGAGCTGTTCAATTAGGTATCTAGTTTCTGAACGTTTTCATTTAAGAAACCAATAAGACAATGAGATATAATGGGAATCACAGAATCAGAATGTCCATAAGGATTAACCTTATGGATGTCTTGTTTCATTCTACAGAAAGAATTAGATTTCAACTAGTTTAAATAAGCTTTCTCAGATATTTGAAAGGGTGTTCTTGTTCTGCCATCTTCCCTATAAAGAAGTACTTTTAATGTCAGTTTTTCAACAGGAAGTCATGGGATCGCACTTCTATGTAACAGGAAACACTGAACCTGTCTCTGTAAATGGAATTCCAAGTCCACTAATTCGTGGGGGAGCTATCTTGGAATGTACATCTTCAGTTAAAATGATGATAATTAATAAGTTTTTCCAGGCTGAAATTCATGAAGCTAATTCCTGCATAAACACATTAGTATTTTTTTAGGGTCTTGAAGTGTTTAGAAAACAATTTACATATTCTTGATACACAAACAAACCAAATACTTCAATTTTGGTACCTATCTTACAAAAGTTAACGGCATAACTTCTTTAATTCCACACTCTTAGACAAAATTAAATGAAAAAAATATACATTGCCTTTCCAAAATGAGTACAGTAATACCACCTCCGTCAACTTAGCTAACATTACTTAGAGAAATGATGTAGCATTGTTGGCAGAAATATTTCTTCCGTCAGCATATACCATGTCCCATCTAGACAAAACTTGACAATAACTCTCTTTTTCCTCCTTCAGATACTTAAAAAAAAAAAGGCACTTGCCGAATACTTGGAAAGAGTGTGCCTGTGATGTCACACACTATGTTTGTATGAGGGAAGAAATAAAATTTTCAAAGACAGGGCTTCCCATGAAGAACACACAGCATCAGATGCCTATTCTCTCTTAATCTGAAAGAGTTAAGTGTTTGTTTGTTGATTATAATTTTGTTAATAGGGCTAACATGGCACTTGGGATTAAACCGTTTAAGTCGTACTCAGTTAAAACCAGTACCTTTAGCATCACGCCAGAAGCAGTCAGCTTAACAACCTGCACAGTAGCTGGGTATGCCACATTCAGCATTAGTTCAGTTAACGAAAATAGCAGGAAGAAAACAACCTAATCTTGGGGAAGAAAGAAACACAGCTGACTGCATCTGAATACACCTCAAAAATATCAACCCATTAGGCCTAAGTTGTGCCTGCCTCAGAAACTACACCCCTACTTCTCTCAGTCTCACAAACACAACACAGTTAGAAAACTAGCTTCACCTACAGAGAAGGGAAGACATCATCTTGCATACTTTGTGGGCATTGATCCTGCATGCAAAAGGCACTGGTGCATTTCAAGGGCTGTAAATAAGTAATAGTGTAACGCTAGTACGAATAGATACAAAGATACTACAATTCGGTGCACTCCAGAGTTACAATAGACCTTGAAACAACAAATAATCACACATGTGTGTTGCACCGATCAATCAGATCAGGTTGTTGCCAGGAAAGGTTGCACAAGATGATCCTTGAGGTCTCTTCGAACCTGGTATTCTATGATTCTGTGAAGTTTATTCATAGATTTTCCCCTATTCAAGACAGACTTGTATTTTGAGAATGTTACAGTATACCACAGAATTACATTATTACCTGCATTTCCATCCTTCGCTATCAACATATGACTACATGCTAGAGATGATAATATTATGCAGACCTCACATGTATTGGTATATATCCAGTTATGGGAGTTTTTAACTCTGCAACTATCACTTACAACAAAATTGCCCCCCTCTTTCAGTTCTTACAAGTTGCTGCTCTAGAAGGATGACTGGAGTTCTTTTCCAGACAATGTTTTTTGCCTCAGTTCTATGAGGTTTTGGGCAACCAGCATGGTGACTCAGATACTATTCATGGAGTGGCTGTCTTTAGTATAAGACATTAAAAAAACCTCTTGAATATATGCCATGATTCAAGTTCCCATGATCCTTTCAGAGCAAAGTGTTAATATCACGGCCCTACCATTTTCCAGCTCTGGTAATTATGACTGAGCATTAAGCTCATGAAAGCCAAAGGCAAAATACCCATAAACTATTAGAAAACAACCACACAAAGAAGTAGCCATCAGGTGATTAGGACACAGACTGTATCAATTAGCTTGCAGCACACACCTAGCTTTGCCAGCACTGAAAGTGAAGTAAATGACATATGGCTAGGACAGTGCAAGTTAGCTGACAATCTGTAAATTCCTACTAAAGATTACCTTGCAAGAACAGTCTTTGGTCGGTATATTCATAAGAATCAATAAATTAAAAAGTTTTTTTTACATTCGTGTGAGATCTGGTACTGACTGCTTTGATGAGAGGAGATCTGTTCTAGCAGCTTGTTTTAAATACACAGCAAATGAAGTTTGTTCACTCCATCCTGAACTGCCACACCTGTCCCATGTTTCTATTTGAGAAAAGTCCTAGAATGCTCCATGTCTGTGGCCTATGATTCAAGTTTGTAACACATTTTCTTGACATCCTGGGATGAAATTTAAATATGCTAGTTAACTGAGAGATTTTTAAGTACCAAAGGGCAGCAGTGAGTACAGTGCAAACCCTCTAACAAAACACCCAGTACTTCCAATGAAACTATCTAATACCTCAAATGCACCAACGTCTGCCTTGCCTGAAACTGTGTTAAATAGCCCCTGTGTCTGTTCACACACAGGACTCAGCAATTCTGCATACCTATCTCAGTGACTGGCAACACTGCAATTACAAGAATGGTAGTAAAAGAAGTGATCCGCTAAGTAACATGACTTAGTTTCAGCTGAGCTTCCATTAACCTTTACATAATTTATGAACTTTTTCTATGCTTTTTCCCATCCTGGCACTGCATTTTGCCAACACCTGATATTTCCCATTATTTTATATGTAGCCTGAGTTATAAACAGTTATTTTCCCAAGACCATCTTACTAGGAACAGCAGCTTCCTAAAACCTCCACCGCCCTGAAGCTTTTTCATGGAAAATACACAGATACTTTCTATAACATAACAATAATTAAGCCTGCACATTGTGAAAACATTCCCATGATAATGTAATCACAATATACTACAATGTACATTGTAACAGCAATAGAACCCAAGATAAATGGACTGAAGATCCTCTTTTGCAAGCCAATCAAATGCCAGACCATTTTTGGTTGTTCTTCTTTTATAATGTGTGACAAAAAGCATAGTGCCGTGCCTTTCACGTAATATTGTCATCATAAATGGAAGTCATCAGACTTCTTAAAGGAGAGAAGATCCCTAATTTAGGAGAAAAATGCAGGAATTCTTCTACAAATCCAATCCTACACTGCTTTTCCAGGGAAAATATCTGCAAGACCTGGTACACTCAGCTTTAGTTCCCCAAGTTAGAGAGATATCAGAGCCTTGGTTGTTAGCAGGTCTCATTATCATTACTGTAATATATTTGTAAGACATAGGTTCACAATACTGGCTTTGGTTTAAGTAATGCTTATGGGAACATATTCAAATCACAGAATAAGATAACTTAATATATTTCTCAAAGGAAACACAGTGGATTGTGTAAGAATGTTAAGAAAGAAGCTTTATAATATAGAGAACAGATTAGAAAGCTGAGGAACAATGAAGATAAAGTGAGAAATACAAAACTCAAAACAGAAAACATTATTTCCTAAAATGTTCTCCAAAGATCAAAGGGAGGTAGAATATTTGGTTTCCCTTCTAGCAACACAATTTTACAGATACCTTTTAGGATTGATCTATGTCTTACTTTTACTCAAGAACCAGAACTGCCCAAAAAGTCTCCCTAGTAACAAAAATGCCTGTCCAGAAAAACCTTTTAACATATACATCTAAATATGCATTTTTATATATATGTATGCATGTATGTATTATGTATGTACTATCTATGTGGGTGTATGTACGTATGTGTATATTATATGTTAATGTATTTTAAAAGACATACATATTATGTATGTATATACCACAGTATATTGTATATATACATACATACACACACACGCAGAGGAAAGCTGCAGCAGAATTTCTGAAAGTTTTTTTCTTCCGCTACATCTGTAGTTCATCTTTCTATACATGCCACTGATACATTTTTTTTAAAAAAACATTAAATCAAAATCATTCTTGCAATATGTAAAACATAAGCAACACGCATACTTTGCTTGTTGTGAGGCTAAAATTGTGTTGCTTTGTTATAAACTAATCACCACAAGAGCAAAACCAATCCTGAAAACCAATTACATTTAAAACTGAAGTCTGCAGGTGAATAGTTGTATCATGTCACATCCTTGAGGCTTAAATCTATAAAGGTGAGAACAAGAACAGTTGTCTTGACTTCAACATTCAGCAAGTTTCTCTCTTGCAACTGTCCAGTCTACTGTGATTAAATGCTTCATGGGTCTAGCAACAACTGCATGAGAACAGTGATTTTTTTGACTCTCAGTGTTTGACAGTGGGAAAACAGGAACTGGCCTGTATGTTCCACAGGTTTATCAAAGACGCTCCCAAATCTTATGTTGAGCCCAGTGACTTCCAAATGCTGCATACAACTCACACTTCATGCAAAACTCATCCGATCATACTGCCCACACCTGCAAACCATTTAATAGGAAAAGGGCCTTGAAATTCCACACACAGATAACATGAGAGACAGTAAAGGTGTGCAGAGTAGTGAAGAGGCAAGCCTCTTGCCCTGCTGCTATGGTGACTAGATAGATATATAAGCCTCTTCAAGCTCTTTCAGCATCATATAATCAGCCTCAACCAGCTCCTTCTCTGTCATCACCAGCATCACAGAGATGTTTTCCTCTTATTTTTAATCAAAAGACTATTACTAGACTATTCAAGAAAGCTATCAATTAGAAGGAGGTGATGAAGACCTCCTTGTCACTTTCTGACCCCCAAGTCAAGCCATGAAGAAGCAAGTAGCTCACTCCCATCACTGATGCCCTCATAATACCACCAGCATTCCAAAAAGCAATGAAGAAGGATGTGTATCTGCATCCTCTCTTGAGTGTGCACTCAGCAATTTAAGAATTTCTTGCCTATGGAATAAACATTTAATATCATAAATCATTTAAAAATACCAGCTGATAAATGAGATTCACCACTGATACACAAAGTAGTGCAAGTTACATGTCAATAAGAAGAAATACAGAAGATTGGGACTTACATTCTCAAGGCAAAAGTTAAAAACGCAGCGCAGTGTAAGTAAAGGAGTAGAAACCTTTAAATCACACATCACTTATCTTCTATTGCTTCCTGCTCCTACTTAACTTTCTTGCTGTCTTATCATGTAAATAGTATCAGCTTGGGCTTAAGTTCTCTTAGAAGCCTTTAGTTATATACCAGATGCAACTTCACACATTGCTTTTCAGTATTCACACCAAAGCATGGAGAAAAACTTAATGCCAGTGTACTGAAGAACATGAATTCCTCAGCCTCTTCACATTGCTGATATAATCACTTAACCAACTGGCTTGTAGTGTCATTTATTTTCATCAGATATACTGTATGGGGCATCAGAAACAAGGTATCTTCAAAAGCCAACTCAAAATACAGCTGCTAACAAGAAATACGGTCACGGCCTAGCACAGAAGAAAGCTGTAAGTTTTCACTATTACTTGGCTGATTTTTACTAAATCTTAGCGTCTTCAGCCGAACAGCAAAACATTTTCCATGATGCTCTCTAGGATTCTGTACAGAATCTTATTCTGGAAAATTATCAGTAGGCTTTTAGAAACATGTAACTGGCATCAGATCAGTATGAAAGTACTGTCCAACTGTATTGTAGACTATACATTACTGTACATAATAACTGTTCAAACATATAGATGGGGTATATGCCTAATTGATTAGTACTAGGAATATACATGTAACTTCACAGTGAGGTGAATAACAAAACCTTTCTTTAATAAAACTGGCACACTGCCACAACAAAGCCAATGGAGTTAGACCAGTAAGAGTCTACCAAAACAATTACAAGAGTAATTACTTAGCCATGAAAATTGGCATGTATTAAGAATATAAGGGGGAAAAATTGCTTTCAGGGAAATACTTCCTTTAGTTCAAAAATGGCACTAACCAGGACTTCCAAATTAATTTACCTTAAATTTATTATGCCTCAATTCAATTTCAAAGTGGTTTTATTGCAAAAAATCACCAGGCTAGTTGCAGTAAAGAGAAGTGGTTCATCATGCTGAGCACATCTTTCTAAATGTCAAATGCTACATTTCAACAGGAAAATTTATTTGATTCCTAACTGGCCCTTTCATCTTTGATTTGGAAACCATGTAGTAAGTTTTAGATTCATCAAAGCTAATATCAGTCTAGTAATGAAAGGATGTTTTAAACTAAGTAGGCACTACTACATTTGTTCCAGCTCATGTCTGAAGATCTTGTTCCATTTAAATATTTGTTTAATTCAAATCACAAAATATAACAATATAATATATTTATATTATATAAATAATATAATTTGAGGAAAGTGGAATTCAGTATCAGTGTTACAAATGTTTCCAGTGTTTGAACAAGACAAATCAAAAGAATATTTTTGTTGAATTTTTTTTCAAACACAATTTTTTTTGCAGGCACTTGTTCCTACAACCAGCTACTATACTGCTGGTCACTTTGGCTTTGATGTTCTGAACTAAAGCAAAAGGTGCAGCCACACCTCACTTCTTTCATATCAGAAATGTAAAGGAAAACTAAAAAGTCCAGAATTTCTATTAATTAGTGATGACCACTCGCACTTTTTGAAGACGTCAGTCTAAATAGTGCATCTGAAACAAAAAAGTTTTAAGAATTTTCCTGCAGCCCACTAGATTTATTATCTTTAAAATGCTCTTAGCATGCCATATGGAAAGTGCAAAGGAGGTGAATAGATTTTATTCAACAGTTTCATATAACTAACTAACTCCACTGATTTCAATGGCTTTACTCAGACTTTACTCACTTTGTTATGAATAGGACCAACATAGACCCTTATGCTTTATGTAGAACTAAGAAGAATTATTAAATTACAGTATAACTATAAAACTGTAGAATCATAGAATGGTTAGAGTTGGGAGGGACCTTGAAGATCACCTAGTTCCAGCCTCCCTGCCATGGGCAGGGACACCTCCCACTAGTCCAGGTTGGTCAAAGCCCCATCCAACCTGGCCTTAAACACTTCTAGGGATGGGGCATCTAAGTCCAATTTTTTTTTTGACCAAACTATTCTTAGGAAAGTCATATGAAGTTCTGTATCATAGTGTTATAATAGTACTGACAAAAAAAGTAATTAAGACGCATTCTAAAAGGTCAACTTTAGAGAGGTCAGGAGTAAGCATGTATTTTTTACTGTAGTAAAAACTGAGAGCTCAGAGTTCAGCTGGATTTGGTTAATAGGGTAGGTAAGTTGGACTTCACAGGAACTTTAGAAGCAAAATCTATGTGGATACTGCACTGAATGAAATGGAAGATGTGCCTCAGTAGAGTAAGGCGGCAGTGCCATAACTAATAATCATGGCTCTTTGGGTGGCAAATGTAGAAGAAATTACGTAGATGCACCTAGATATTCCCAGCCAATTTATGCCTCAAACAAGACTACGTCAATGCTTTTACAACACCAAGAGTGATTTTGAAGCTTTGCTAACAGGAATATTTTAAAATATACTGTAATCCATATTTGCAGAATATTTTTCCAAGTAATTTGGAGGATTTGCAGGTTTGATCCAAAAACGAGTAAATAGAAAAAATAGTCATAAAATGTGTTATTGAGGACTACTTCAAGTACACTTTATCCTGACAGCTTAAAAAAGGAAAAGCAATACATCTCTTAGTTATAGAAAACATTTTCTCCCTTGTAAATGGCACTTAAATGAAACTAACATGATTGACAAGTACCTCACGAGGAAGCCTTGGCAACACTTAATGCAAGTCCATCTCTTCAGCGTTTTAAGCAAAATTCCTTCACAACTGTTTGTCTTTGCAATAACTCCTACAAAGCTCATTAGTGCCAGCCTTGGTTTATCCCCCATGTCGTGCATTTATCCCTGGGATGCATTATCAACATGTGGCACATGTCCTTGACATGCACAGAAGAGTTGCACCCCAGGATAGCAGCATGCATGACAATAGTGTTGACTCTTACTCCTTTATGGTTGCTGGGATGTAACCGAGAAATCTAATAACTGTGACAGTAGGCCTTTAGGTTTTTCCTTGCCTTTCCAGACAGTGAAGCTGCACAGACACTAATGAAAGGTTAAATGAATAGGAATAGCTGACAAGAGGTACAATAAAGAAGGGACTTAGTAATCCACAGACACTGAGCAGAGATCCTTGGCTCAAGCAGAGAAAGGACAGCACATCGTCGAGTCACAATATTTAAAACAGCTTGCTATACACAGAGGCTTTTGTGTCTGGGTACATGTCTGGCTTTGGAAGAAAAAAAGATACTGAAAAGAAATTTCAGCATGGGGCACTTTGGCAAATGTCAGGTCACAAAAAGGGAAAAATGTTTTTTGTTTGCTGTTACATCTTTGTATTCAACATTAAAAAGCATTGACTAAAAGCACAAATTATAAGTTTCAAAATAATACATATTTGACAAATATGATAAAGTTGCAACACTAATTCAGTGTGATTCCAGCTGACAGCATGATGGGTGTTGTACATACACTCAGCTTCATTTACAGCTGATAGCAGTTGATAATATGCTTTGCATACCATCTAAAACTTTCCCCATAACTGAAAAATTCTAACAGGCCTAGCTTCTTAAGTTTTATATGCAGCAGAACTGTAGATGTAATCAATTGTAATACACTGCAAAAACAGCTAAACTTCCAGACACTGCACCAGACCATGGTGACTTAAAAACTTTTTAGTGTTTAGCTTATGGCATTTTGATTTCTTTTGGCTTGCGACTTAAAAATCAGCATTACGGACACTCTGTTTTTCATAATTAAAAAATAATTACAACACCCAGCATGTTTTTAAAACTTCTCCAGCTTTTTATAATTTTCTACAAAAATCTGATTCAAGTACATACTAGAAGATTTTTAGCACCAAGAAAAAAAAATTTAAAAGAAACAGAAAGAACTCTCTGAAGTAATAAATCAGAAACAAATCTGATTAAGTTACCTGAATTTGTGGGGTTTTACATAAAGTATTTCAAGAGAGAAGTACTGAAATAGATGCTGAGATAAAAATAATTCTCTCTCAAAAACCTTGATTTACCTGGAATAAGAAAAAAAGTATTTGCATACATATCTGGAGTATAAAATATACATATTTATAACATGTGGTGAGAGTACTATGGAAAGATTCTACAATGAGAGAACCTCTTTGAACAAGCACATTAAATTACAGCAGAACTCCTGTGTGTACTAAGATTCTAATAATCAACAAATAAAGGCTTTTACTAGCCCGGCACATAATGAGAGCTACCGTGCAAGAGATAAAGGAGACAAATCTGGTAGTTTATCTCACTGGATTATATCATTTACTTAAATGGTAAATAAGTTTGTCCAAAGTAATGCTTGTAAAAGCTGCCATATAACTATTAAGCAGCAATTATGATCAATGCGTTTTTAGAACAAATATGTCAGAATTTAGGTGGGATGAAACTGACATAGAATACCAGGTTGAAACAGATGCTTTTTATTAAGCCATCTTAAATGCTATTCCTCTAAATTAAGTACAAATTCCTGGCTAAATTAGGAAATGATACACATTTTCAAAATGACAGATATACTCTATTTGTTTTGTATTTTATGAGGAACTTTTTGTATGTCCAGACATGCGCATTTTTTTCCTAACACATACTAATAGTGAACATTAACTCAAATTAAATCATTAAATCAAAAGCCCTATGCACACCTGCGGACTGAAAGTCAGAACTCTTTCATGAAACAACATTCAGTGAAGAAAAGATTTCAAATTCTGGTGAGTGCCCAATCTGCAAAAGGAAAAGGGACACTGCCAGAAACTCCTATCTTTGAGGGGAAAAAATATAAATTTTGCTTTTGTATAAAATCCAATGTTTTACTTGGACTTGTTTTAATGTAATTACTTTGCTGTTGGTCATTTCTGTTTTGCTTGAAATTGACAAGATCTGTAGTCAGCCACAAATCTCACGGACATACATGTATATGTAAAATAGAATAAAGCCACCTCAAAGTCTAAGTTCCAGATCTTTGGCTCTGAAAAAAAGTTAGCAATCAGTCCTTCCTCATCCAGAATATTTTTCCCCTTTTTCTTACCTATGGCATATCTAATAAAATGATGAAGCTCCCTCTAGCTCTGCAGAGGAGCTTAACTGACCAATGATCCTTTACAGTTCCTTCCCATTTTCAAAAGCAATACTGAGAGTGAGAGCAGTATTTCCCTTACATAATAAGTGTTCTTGTTTTCATTCAGCAGTGTTTTCAATTCTACGACTTGAAAGGACACGGATAATATGTGAGAACATCTGCTATGAAATACAGAAAGTTAAATACTGCTTATTACCGTGCAGCATACTAAAGACCCGCTTAATTATTTCCAACTTACACTTTATTTACCAAATTCTTGTTTGAAATCTTACATTGTTTGACAACCTAGGCATGTATGTATTGAAACACACACACACACACACACACGCCCCCACACACCTCCATTCCACTTGCCAATTGCTAAGTGCAAAATAACATAAAAAAGAACGACAGATAACACCATAGCCCCATTTTAGAATCAATATTTTAAGTGCAGAGTGTCTTAGTTCAAATCCAGTTTGTTTGTATACACCGGTTTTCCAGAAAACCAGTAATGCCAGTGGTAATTTGCTGACTGTATTTTCACCTACCATAATATTTACACATACCACTTGTAATGGCTTGTATTGTTTAATCTCCACTGCATTTCAGTATTGGATACTATAGAATTACAGTTATTTAGCAGGCTATAAATAATGCAGTTGGCATGTGCAATTGATATTTAAAATGTCTTATGACAACTGTAAAAGCCTCATTACAGACTAGCAAATCATTTCTAACAAGCAAGTTCAACTGACAAATACCAAAGCAAACCTGCAGTCTATGCTGCAAGCATGTTTGTTTTATTTCAATGATACACATTTAATGCAGTGTGCAGTGGACCATCCATACAGACTATAAATAAGAAAGAAAGCGAACTTCCAAAGTAATACAGCTATTGTGAAGTTTTCTAAAATAAAACTAAAAAAAAAAAAAAAAGGAATTCTGAGTAACAACAGAAAGAATAGCTTAGTTTCCCCTCCCCCCTTTATGAGCTAGTGTCCAATTTCTTCTTTTCTGAACAGCTGTATTATCCAACTTAAGTTGCTCTGCTAATTTCAGTCCCACAAGGACTAACTTGGAAGGCAAAAAAGTACTAGAAAAGATCAATTTGCTGGGAAAGATCAAATGAGAAAACTGTGGGGACAGCACCAGGTCAGAGTGTGAAGAACTAAGCAGACCTGTTCTTCATTAACTTAAGCTCTCTTGGGACGTCACACACTACCTGTCCATGGGCTTATTGAACCGCCTAACCCTCGTCTCTGTACCATTCTTCTGGGCCCAAGTGAATCATATCCTGCTGCTGACAAGTTAGCAGGGGACTGCGGCTGCAACATGAAAGTACTTTTCTTTCTTGTCTAAATCAGGCAGATTTTTGAAAAGACGACACAGCACTGACTCGTGACATGGCAAGATGAAATGAGAGGTCTGGGCTGGTCTTCGAGCTGTGCAGATAAAAGTAATCAAATGACACTCCTGGAATGCAAATTGGCATTCTTGACTGCAGCAATTGCACAACCATGAAACATCTCTGACAGCAAGCAAGATTAGGACAAAATGTTATGTAAAGCACTGAACTCAAAAACTCACTAGAAAATTCAAACTGTAACACTTACATTTTAATATAGCAATAGTCATCTCTGCTTTTGTCCGTTCCTTGACTTTGTTTACTGTAATCACACATCCATCTTTCACAAATACCTCAGTAATAAAAATGCTATGTGACTAAAGACATAGAGCTGCTCAATTTTTTTCCCCTAAAATGCTACAGTGTTGTACTTTTACAAAATAACGTACCAAGGCAGGGGTTTTGCGTTATGTGTGTAAGATGTGTGCTTAAGGAATTCTTTCACAATCCTAAGTCTTAAAAGGAGTTTCAAAATTTGCTCATAACAAATTACTCTATAATTTACATTCAGAGTTTCCTGCCTCTGTATCAGGTAAAGATGGATCACCTGAAATATTTAGTGAGTAAATTTTAAAATTCACGTGCTTTAGGACCTTAAAGCAGAACCTACATAGAGCTAGATGGTTCATTAATACTAGACAGCTTAAAATGAAACTACAGTGTATCAGACAGCTCATATGCCCCATTAAATTTCAGATTAAAATTTCCTGCAATTTTTAAGGGCAAGGAAAGTTCCACATACTTTTACAGGAACTTGGTATTCTTGTGCAGATCTGCTGATCAGGCTTATTAAATATTACTGTCTGAAATGAACTCAGTAATTAAACTGTGAACATTTGTACTCTGAAACTATGACAAAAAAAAACCCTCCCCCATTTTAAAATTCATCTATGGAAATGGGTTATAATACAGAGGGGAAATGGAAGATAATGAGAAATAAAAGCCCACTTCCACTAAAAAATATTTCAGTGACTGCAATGTACGGCTAACATACAGGTTAAGAAAAGAAATATGTAATATCCTTCTTTGATTTCTTACTTAAAAATAGCTTCAAACCATTTTAACTGTCGGCCAGACGCACACACAAAAAGACACTCGTTGCCACTTTAATCCTGGGTACACCGGATTATTACATGATGTCTTTTGTGCATCAATTTTACAACAGCTTGACTCTAGGGTAAATGGGAACCATCATAAATCGCATGCTGCTTTCAAAACCACTTTAATTTCTGTCAGCGTTACTGTAACCACAGTCCTGGGCACATGCTGCTTTTTTCCCCCCTCCTTTTCTTTTTTTTATTTTTATTTTTTTTTATTGTTGCCTACATTTGACAGTTGCATCTCCTACACTCCAATTGTGGCTTTGATCACTGAAACAAGACATGTCATGTTAGGGAGAGAAGGGAAAAATACAAACCCTCCATCTCAAGCTCTCTCTTCATTCAGATATACATATAGATAACAGACATACACTGCATCTATAGTTTGAGGGCTGTACATACATACATGTATGTATGTACGTACATACACACACATGTATAGACATATATATGTCTATACATACACATACACACGTGTGTGTGCACGCGTGCCCGTATGTATAGTCAAGGCACACACGACAGATACATAACATCCCTGGAGTGAGGTGACAAAAGCTGACTGAAAGCAAGGCAGTCAAACAGCGATTGAAAAATATGCTACTTCACTGACTATGGGCTGATTGAATATGGACTGCTCATCACTAGCTGAGGTCAGTCCACTTGTTAATACGACCAGTTATCATTATGCATGCTAAGTTTATTCATGGCTCTAAATGTGCTTGTTCTTCGCATGCTGTCTAACCTAGCCTCGCATCACAACCCAGACAAACGGACTTCAGTCAAATAAGGTCCCCAGTCATTCAGATTTTTAATTTTTAAATTAAAAAGTCGTGAAAACCCAATCCCTGCTTCGCAAAACCCTTGCTGTAAAGAAGACGTGCATTTGCTCAGCACATGAAATATGCGACCAAAACTTGCTCAAAGTTGTTTTCGGGGGGCTTCCTCCCCCCCCCCCCCCCCGCCCTCCCTTTTACGGTTAGGGCATCAGCATTACTCTGCAAGTTCTACTAACAATCGCTGATTGGAGAGGTGCAAACTGCAAGCACATGCACAACAAAAAGAAAAAGAGTTACGGAGGGAAGGTGGATTTACACTTCAGTCTCCCTGCCTCAGGCGTTGTTTCACACGCAAACACACAGCTCCTTCCCCCGCTCTCAAAGGTTACCTTTACATTGTGTGCGAACCTTACTCATTTCCGAGCAGAAGGTGGTGTCCAAAAAAGATCAGACCACCACCGTATGTCCGATTCAACCCCACTCCACCTTCTCTCGCCCTCCCTTCACACGCACACACGTTTTTTACACTTATCCCTTCATCTTCGGTGGAGGGAGGGAGGCGGTAAAAAAAGCATGTGGCCGTCCCATTTCAACCCCCCAAACTCACTTAAAGTTTAGCACAGCCTCTTAGTCATTTTTTTTTTCCCCCAATCCACGCAGCACGGGGCTGATTTATTTATTTATTACCCTCCTCCTTCGCCTTGCCCGGCTGCTTGTTTATTTGAGGGCTGAAACACGCCGGATAGCTACAGCAAGGGCTGCTTGTGTTGCTGCACCATTTATTAATCAAATCAAACCAGAAGTAAAGGCTAGAATGAAAACGCGAAAGGCTGCTGGAAACTTCTTACCATCTCTGCATGCTGGGTTGTCAAGTGCACCCCCTGTCTCTCGATCTCCTCTCAGCGGCAGTGCCTGCACCCTTCCTTCTGCCTCTGGGCTCTCACCGCCTCTCCCTCCCTTTCCCCTTCTCTCTCTCCGTCTCTCTCTCCCCC
>JAHREE010000197.1:0-52139 GCA_033628505.1 Tringa tobata | reverse complement strand
CGACCGGGCGGGAGAAGAGGGCTGCCCCGGGACAGTCAGCCCACTCTTTCTTGGCGCCTTCCCCCTGCGAAATCTCGCCTCGCCCCTGTTTGTGACCCCGGTTTAAAGCGCTCTGCCGCATGCGGCCCGCTCCGGGCGCTGAGGGGGCGCCAGGTGCTTCACGCTCCACAAAAGGGAAGGTGACGGAAAGTTCTCGTTCTCTTCTCCGCAGGTACCGGCAGCCGAGCCCATCCGGCCATCCCTCGTGCCCTGCCTGTGGAGGCGCCGGGGGTCATTAGCGCTGCCAGAGTGACTCGGCTCCCTTCCTCAGGCTCTCTGTAAAACGGGAGGAGCGGGTCCTTAGAAAGTGAGCGTGAGGAGAACTTTTCAGGTGAGGTGAGGTGGCAACCCGAGGGCGCTTTGCCTTCTGCTCCCTCACGGTGTGACCGGGCACTTTGGTGAGCCAGCAGGCACTGAGAAGAACCGAGAGGAGGCGGCTCGGGTGTATGGGATAGGTAGCTGCTAAAAATCAGGCACTGCTGATTTTTCCTGCATGTGCTATGGACTAGACCCACAGCAGGCTCTTAACGTAATGCACGGGCACGCCCCTGTGAATTACCAAGTTTCCAGGCTTTTTACCAGATTTTGCCATCTTTGTGCATTTCCTGTGCCTGTCGGAAGAGGGGAGGGTAAACCATTGCTATTAGGATCGAAACCCAGGTTTTCACAAAAACTAATTGGATATATATCAACGTTACCTGTGTTTCTGTTGAAGTTTAATTCTGTATTTTGCATATTTGTCAGACCAGCAGGCATAACACATATCAGCTTGTGGACAGGATTTGCAGTGTCCACACTTCGTCAGGATTAGTTTTGATCTTTAGGCTGTAGAGTGCGCGTTTCAGGCTCAGACAATGGTGCAAAAGGATTTTGCATTTTTTAGGATTTTGCCTTTTTTTTAACGCAAGTACCTTGACCAACAAAGTTTTTGAGTAATTTCTGGTCATTCTAAAGAATTCACAGAACTGATTAAGCCACGATTTGATGCGTTCTCTGTCGAAGGGTAGAGATAAAAAAAAAAAAACTAGTTAATTATTTCAGAGTCACGTTTTATTGTACATGAAGCCGCATTTGCCCTTTTGAACCAGTGAAGGGCCAAGAAGTTGCCAAAAAATTGTGTTCACACAGCCCCCTAGTGGTTAAAGCCTTGGCAACTTCACATCCATGTCTCCTCACATGAAGGAGGGAGAATCCAATCTAGCTTGATGCAGATTAAGAGTAAAATCCTGCAACTTTGCTGGTGCTGCTAGAATAAAGATATTCCATGCCCATTGCAAGGCTAATCTTTACTGTGCAGTTTCACAGAAGTGAGTCAAAGGCTCTAAACAATTACAGCTTTGTGAAAGAAAAGGCTTATAGAAGGTAGACAGCCATACAACTAAATTTAAAACCAGCTTTCCATACTACTTTGGAAAAGTGAGATTTTTTTTCAACTGGGGCTAGGCATTTGAAGGAGCTATTCCTATATGCACTAAACCAGTAGATTGCAGTGATAATAACCGATATCACACACTAAAAAATTCTACCTAAGCGCTGATCTATCATTTCAAACAAAGAACCTCTTAAGTGTAACACAATCATTAATAGCTCCAGTTACTTTATTTTTAAAGATTTTAAGTAGTTTTGTATGAAAACTAATAATGCCCCATGGAGTCACTCCTTTGTTGTCTTGCTTGATATTTAATTCTGCTTTTTTAAATCTCCCTTTTTTTCCTTCCACCTGTCAATAAGCCAGTGGCTTTTGTATTGACAGTATATTACAGCCTCTTGAAAGCTGCTGAGGAGGTAAAATAGCTGGAGGCAAGTTGGCTGTTGGGAGTTCTGATTCTTGGGTTGACAGTATGGGATTACAGGATAAACATTGTGGAATAAGACATTTCTGCTCAAAGGATCAGCAGCAAAATAGCTAACTGGTGACATTTGGATATACATCATCATTAGACTTCAGATTGAGCAAGCTCCAAGCTTTTCTGAAATTTTTTATCTTTCAGAATCACATTTTCAGGCAACAAACACAATAGCGTTTCAAATTTGCATCGAGATCTTGCTTTCAAATTTGCCTACTATGTGGTGTATCCTGAGGTAATCCTAAGAAGGTAGGACCCGTGTCAAAATACAATACAATCCACCTGACAGTGACTTTTGTTTCTTTATAATGCTGTGGTGACTGTGACATCAGCACATGTCATAGATACTGCGGAAATGGCAACATATCTTTACTTACTTCAATTAACACCTCAAGACAGCGTGCAGACTCAAGCTGTATCACAGGACTGTCTTAAGACTTCTCAAATGTGTGTAATTATGTTAAATTTTGGACATTGTATGCAGGATTTCAGAGAGTAAGGGCAAAGCCTAAACTTTTCCTTGCTTTTTTGGACTAATGATACTTTTTTAGTGAAGGGAACAGCGTCTCTAACAATTGTAGCCTCATCAACAAGAATATCTATCCTATACAGCAAATACTTTCTCACTGTAGTTTCCCTTGAAAACCAGTTAAAACAACCATAAAGAATTATTAGTACTCATTGGGTGGAGATTAATTAGCATGAACAAAGTTAGTTAGAAACATACTTTTCTTCACTTTTATTTTGATTTTATTTTGATATACTTGCAATGTTCCACGTTTGAGACAGAGTCTGAGTGGGAACTGCAACTTGAGAGGAATGGAAGTATAAGTCATCTAAATTGTAATGTCTCCAGAGCGTGGTATTTCTCTGCTGTCTTGATCTTCCTTCTGGTGGAAGGAATTTATGGTTCACTTGAATCTTTTGCCCATTTTGCAAATCCGGAGATGCAGTCCAGAGGATGTGCCAAAGCAACAGAGTGGAGGCAGGACGTAAAGCACCAGTAGCCTATAAGGGGCTATAGCAGCAACATATCAAACTGAAATCTGTATTTTGATGGGTGACAAGGTGAGAAACAACACTTCTAGAGAATAGCATAATTTAAACATAAGTGAAAAAGCAGTTTACGAGTAGAAAGAATCTCTAACAGAGAAATTATGCCCAGTCTTGAGTATGAAACCTAATTTCTGTAATCCACAAGGAGTAAAGAGGAAAAGAAACTAATTCAGCATAAAAATAACTATCAACATTTTAGACCAATACCATTATCAAGACCTAATCTGGTTATTCATTTTATTCAGAAACATGGCTGTAGCATCCATATGCATAGTGAACATTTATGTTAAGTTCCTACGCTATTACTCTGCAATAGGTAGCATGTCTTATTGCACAATTTACATAAAAGGTCGGCTCCCTTCCTATTAGATGTTTATCTTTTTAGTGTTTTTTTCTTCTTTTTAAACATTTTTATTTGAGTTTTATGCTAGTTAATCTGCCAGATTCTGACATTTTGAGAGAACAACCATTTTCAATAATCCGATTAGGAAATAATGTCTGGGCATTTATTATAAAAAAGGAGTCTAATGCTTTCCCTGGCAAACTATAATTTCCTAGTGTTTTAGGGGAAGAGTTTGAAATCTGACATGGTGTAGGCAGGGCATCAAGGATACTGCTTCTGATGGAGTTCACCTAAACTTAGCTGTGTGCCACAGGGACCTTAGCTAAAAAGTGAAAAACTAGTGACCAACTGTAAATATTTTGTTTAAAGTGAGTTGCCCGGGATTACATAGGACCTGAGAGACAGGGGTAGAATCTAATTCAGGGTGGGATTTAACTGGTTCATCTGCTTTAACCATAGGTTTGTCTTTCTGTCTCATTCATCACACACCTTAAAACTTCTGCAGTAGATTAAGCAGCAGTCTTAACAAAGAAGCTTCATTCATTATACAGATACTCATTTTCATTTAGAGAACATCCACCATTCTGTATACTTGGTAGAGACAGGTCTTGCAGGGAGAAAACAGTACACGATCATATAATTTCAGACACCATGTACTCATCACATGAAAGGGCTGAATTAATGTTGTGTAGACACTCGTAATGATAACATTTCTTAACTTCTGAACATGTAACTTTCTCACCCCTGTTAACCAACTGACAAAATTCACTATAAAGTTCATGAACGTATGTCAAATAACAGTACAGGTACTTTAGTGTTCTGAGACAAAACCCATTTTTGTCATTCAGGAAGTGAATTTAAGAGCAGCTAATTATGTTTGCTTTGCCTCTTGCACTAAAATTCTGAAGGTGATTTGAAGTCTTTCAAGCACTTAAGTGTTGCTAGATCCTCCCAGTCATAATGGTGTTTTTTGGAGATGAAAAAAGGTTGTCTGCAGCATATCCATCTTTTTTCTTTTTGCACCATATCCTCTGTACCCAATCTTTTCTAACTCTCTTTTAAAGGTTGTTACCACACAGTTTGATTTATCCTAAACTTTCCCAAATGCATTAGCAGGTGTTCTTAAAGACAAACATGCTTCCAGTATTTTATGAGCTCAGCTGAAAGAATATATATTAAAAGCAATAGATATAGATGTTACTTTTTAGTTCTGCAACTGCTTTTGTAAGGGACATTAGAAGGTTTTAGACATGAGTGAAGAAACAAAACTGTTAAACCCACTTCAGAGGTGAAAAGAATGAGGTACAGTAAGTTTCAGCAAGTTGCTTAAAGTAGTAAAGAAAGTAAAAATACTTATTTCGGTTATATTTACTAGTTCTGTGCTCAGTCATCCTTTCCCCAATAAGAATACAGACGTTTACATTTAGGAGCTGCCTAGATTGAAGTTTCTTCTTTCTTTGTTGTCACTTTCAATCTCTGTCCATCAAACTATTTTCTGTAGTTTAGTAATTGCTAGTCAGAGACCACACGTGGTGTTCTATATGCGTTCTGGAATACATCTCAGCTTATCTCATATAACACTTGAGGGTATTTTTCCCAAGTGAATCTCAATGTTTTTCAGTTCTCTTAGTGTTTTACCATTTGTTTTCCTTATAATACTCCAGTCAAAATGATTGCCTCGGAGAGTTAGTTATAAGTATGATGGGAAAGTCTCTGTTTTTTCTTATCCAGTTTAACTGCTTTAGTCTTGAACTTTAATTGTTGATGGGATTTTACTTCTTTTGTCCTAGTATTTTACAATAAGCATTTGTGCACTTAGCTTGCTTTCATAAATGACCTTTAACAAATAAAATGCCCCAGTCACAACTAATAGTGATTGGTGGCTCAGTATCTTAAAAGCAACGAAGATGTCAAGTGTAATATTGCAGGGAAAGTCACAAAATCTGTCATGTCCAGTCTTGAAAGATTACAGCTAAGATTTCCCCTGTTTTAGCAGAACAATTTTTCTACTATTTACACCTTGCTTAAATGGATGTTTAAAATGGATGTGGCAACCTAAGCTGAGTACAGTACAGAACATTAAAGCAAGCTTTAAATAATGTGACATAATGATTTCTCATGCATCGTAACGTTTTTATTCCTTTTTATTTCTTTTATAATTGCTTCAAATATTAAAATAAAACTTGATTTTCATGTCAAGAAAAGAAGGCAGAAGAATTGACAGCTTGATCCTTGCCGTATTTCTGAAGTCCACTTTTTAGATTTTGACCTCTTCTAGCAGAGTATTCAGCTACTCTAACAGCAGATACTTAATAGAGCTTGTTTGAACTTGAGCTTGGTTCTAAGCCTCATATCCAAAGATCTAGTTAGAATGCTGGGTGCTGTCACTGCTCTTTAGTACATGTACTTTGTTGAGGACATCTGCTAAGACTTCTTTCACTTATTCTGGCCAGGTGCAATTGCAAAAAGAAGGTATAGACTTTGCTACAGGCATTGCTTGAAATCTGAGGAACCTGGAGAAAATAGGAAGTGAAAATACTGTGTGCAAAAACTGCTTATCTTTTTAAAGTACTTTTTCATCCATGCACTTCTACCACTGGATCATAAGCCAGATACTGCTTGGAATTGACAGTGCTATCCAGATAGAACTCCGAATTACTTTTCTTTTTGGCTGCCCCACTTTCAGTTAGTTTGATTTTACATCCAAGGGTTGTTCATGGACCTTGGACTATTTTCTCCAAGTTTCTGGATGTCCTAGTTATTTTCTGAATTAAAAATACTAAATTGACTGCACCTGCATACATGCATATATATATATGTGTGTAATGAATAAAAGGCATTTATTCCATGTGTGTATCAATGGACAAAGAGAATAAGGGAAACAGTAAAATGTTGGCTAAATAGTTCTTTTTAAAACCCCCAAATGTTTTAGAGTCAATTCAAAATTCAAATGTGGATCTTCTAGCATTTGTAAGTCTTCTATTTCACGAATCACAATTATGCAGGGCAGGAGAGTCTTTTATTATATTTTATTTCAATGGTAGAAAAATGTGACTTTCTACTATGAAAGTTAATTTACAAATATGCTTAGAGAGACTTTCTCTAATACACCCTACCAGTACAAGAGACGAAGGAAGTTATCATTTGTCGGAGTGCAAGAAACTCTTCTTTGCGAAATACTCTCCCAGAAAGGAGAATATTCTTAGAATATGGCATTGAGTCTATAGCAACTGAGGTTCTCTTCATAAAATTATGCCGTATATGGTGAACATTTTAATGTGACCTTCTATTTCTGATTTCTTGGATGCATCTGAAAAGCTTCCAAATGCACATATCCTCTGCCCTATGACTTCTGCAAATGAATACACTGTGTACAAGCAAAACACTTATTTAAGTTTGATACATGTAAGTAAAAGAAGTAGCACTTTGGTTGCCTTTGTGATCTAGACACCATGATTTCACATGTTCTATACTCAGAAGCATCAAAACAATTATAACATTTGCTGCAAAAAAGTAGAGGCCACATAATAACACAAGCCCCANACACTGTGATGACCTCTGGTTTGTTCTGCCTGAACCCTTACTGCCAATTAGTGGGTATTGCACTGCTAACAAACTAAATTTATTATAACTAAAGAAGAGATGTAACAAACTGTTAGATAAGAACTTTGACAACTCTTACATAATCAAGATCTCAGTAGCAGTTATTTGGCATCTTCAGCTTGGTGACATGACTGAAATATTTGAACTTAAAATATCAGTTTTACTACTCTATAGCCTGTAACTGAATAATCACAGAATTAGTTGAATCTTCAGATACATATGCCTAGCAGCTACAGTCTTGTGGGTTTTGGTTGTGTGGAAAGTACATGAATCCAAGCTTTATTGTCAGTGCCTCCCATAACATTATTGCTATTTCCTGTTTCAGTCTTTAATAATATAGGACAGGTTAGGGTTTCAATATGTTTTCTTCTCTTTTCTTTTTTTACCCCTGAAAGAAGAATGGTTGAAATACAGTCCAAGTCACATTTTTGAAAGGAAGCTGGATAGTTACTGTCTGCATTCTTCTAGCTCATTTCACATATTTCTCTTAAAAGACAAAAAGTACTTCCTTGTAACTTTTTCAGCTTCTTTGTTTTTTTATTCCTTTACTTAAAAATTTTATTCATTACTTAAAAATGGGACCTAAAAGAAATTATATATGACAGGAAGGATGATCTTTAATTGGAGTGCCACATTTATACAGAGGAAAGATGCAGACATCTGGTCCTCCATGTATAGTTTTAGGAGGCATTTATTCAGGAAATCTGTTGTAGAAGCATACCAATGGATACATTTTTCCGGAGTCCAGAAGAAAATGCTATTCATCAGGAGTGCAACTATTTCAGAATGCCTCATTTCATAATATGCAGGCATCAAAACAAATACATAATGAGCTACTTCTAGCTCTTATAATACTTCACTCTTTATTTGCCTTATTCAGAACAATTTTACTGACCTCCACCCTTTAAAGCACTTTATTGTATTATTATAAAGGCTAGACCAATAACTTTGGTTGTAAATTTAATCACTAGTACCAGGAAAAATAAATCCGTCAATATAAAGTAGCAAAATGTTACTGGTATTGTACCTTTTAGATGAAGAGGAGACATCATGATGGTGAGCAGGAGGCACAAACCATTCAGCGTCAGCACTGTATATGACAGAGACCTGTTACTTCATTTTAAACTGGATCTGTGTGGTCCATATGTCATCTTGAATTCATGGAACTGCAGAGTTTTGGATCTTGTTGAAATCTCAGCACTTCTATCTGTTCTAAGACAAGATTAGCATGTGTAGAACATCTCTAAAAGATGTTGGTCCAGAACTTTCTAAAAAATCTCACTATACCCTCCATAAGTGGCCTACTGCAGTACTTCACTACCTTTTGTGTCAGATTTTCCTAATAGCTAAACAAAATATTTTTTCCTTATAATTAAATTGATTCTTGTCCTATTCTAGACAGACTTCATAGTGGACTTTTGAACACTGGAAAACCTTTACCATGTTCTTTTTGGACTTCCACCTCCCCCATAGAACAAGCAATGCGTTTTTCTTCAAGCATTCCTCACAGGTTGTATTTCTGAAAATTATTAGCACACTTGTTGCTTTTCCCTGAGTACTACTCAACTTACTATGAATATCTGCAAGTTCACTGGACTGATTTGCAAATAATTCTCTAGCTGAAGCTTCACATGATCCATAGACAATAGAGTAATTACCTCATGTGTTTTATATACAATGATTTTGGTAATATAGCTCAATGTGACATTTGCCTTGTAATATCACAGTGATTTAGTCAGTTTATGTTCCACTGTAACTTGATCTCCCCATCTGTATTATTGTGGTACACGATATCCAAGATGCTAGTCTTTTATATTTTTACCTTACTGTGTTGTTCTTTACCAGTTACTTTTAAACAACCCCTTCTTATATGCTTTCAGTTTATCAAGACCATATAAAATATGCTTTACTCTGTCACCGAAGTTGTTTCTAAAATTATGATCAACCTTGTAATTGTCAAAATTCCTCTGTTCCAATAAGCCATGCCATGTGTTTCAAAAGGCAGCTGAGGCAAGTAGTTGTGAATCTGTTGATACAAAGATTGCCAGCACATTTACAAAATCAGAACAGATGTTATCAAGTAGGAGAGAAACCAAGGTAATAAATGCTTTTACATGACTTTTGAAACCTATCGTAGCTAGCCTGGTAGCTCTCTACAAAATTAGCTTGTATCCTCTAAAGCGTATAGGTTCAGGTTAAACTACAGCCTTTCCAATAGGGCACAGTGGAGTTACATCAACAAACCAGTGAAGACCTGTGCATTCTTCTCTGAAGACTACCTTCTAAGGCCTACCCAGGATAACAATTTTTGAGGGTGCTAAGCCTGGGTTAGCTTGACATAGAGCTGTACATTCACTTAAAATTTATAGGAACATTTAACATTAGTAAAAACTAGATCAACCATAACAACATATTCTCAAGTTTGGATACTTTATTTCAAATTTCTTAGTATTTCGTGCACGGCCCCCTTGTTTGTAAAATCACCTTAAGAACAGAAACAGTTCAGGCTGCTGTGCATCTTCAGAGATTCTCGAATGAAAGATGTTATATAGACGTGAACATAGCTGTCTGGTCAAGTATGCAAAGGCAGGGAATCAAATTGAAGTCTTTTGCACTGTCTTGCAGACCACTAACCACAGTAAAGATATTTGGCTGGCCCAGAACTAACATGTGATAGTTAAGTCATATCCAGACTGGGGATTTCTTAAATCACTGTATTCTCAGGAAGAAATAATTTTTCGACTGAGGGCAGGATGATTGTTTTGTCTTCTTGTAGATCTTTTCAGATACTAGTTGTGGTTACAGTATGAAATAAGATATCTCTCCAGTGTGATATTCACTAAGTGCATCTCGGGTTGTGGCCAAAATTAGAAATCTGTGAAACTTACAGGACTGTCTGTTCAGAGTAGAAAAGTATTTGTTTGTAGAACTGTGTTTATGTAAGCAACAAGAATGAAGTCAAAACAGCAGAATTAGACAGCTTTCAGATAAAGGCTGACTATAGATATGTAACACTTGCAAAGCTGTAAAGCCTGTAGGTATATTAGAAAAAAACAGTTTTTCCTATGCAGACAGTACTAGGCATCTGAATTTGACTTTTAAAAATTGTTCCGCATTTAAAATTGGTTACAGTAGTCTTTATTAGTACAGAGTCTCAAGAATGAAAGCTTTCAAGACGTGCAGGAAAACGCAAACAAATGCCACACAAAGGAAAGTTTGGATCTGTGAATTAGATCTGGTAGGTTGAGAGTAATTTCACCCTATGTTTTAATGCAGAACTTGGGCACCATTTAACAGGGAATTGGTATACTTCATCCCCTCTTGGTAATTTGTGTTGATCTTTGTGTGTCTTATGAACTTCCCTCAATCATTTGTCATTAAAATCAGTTCTACTGGCAGTCAGGTTTCCATGCTGAGAGCTAGGAAGGAAAATATTTATGATTAAAGAGACATACAGCTGCTATTACCGACCCTGAATAGTTTATTTTGGACACCCTAGAATATAACTTTCTTTTCTTTTTTTTCCCACTTTTGGGTAAAAGATTGGGTGTGTGCTTGAAAAAACAGGTCTCCAATGAGGGTGGAGAATACCTATCTGTTATCTGATTCGACTGTCTAGGAAGTGTAGCATATTTGAGATAAACAGTAACATTGAAAACAATGTTGTTGTTGTTGTTGTGATTACTTAAGACAAATAGATATATTTATTTTGATTTCCACAAACATAGGGCTCTTGTAGTGAAAGGGGCCGCAATCAAATTCAGACTAAGCCCTTTTCTATAGCTTAAGAGAAATTTCAGACTGTACATATTTTTATTATCTTATTTTTTGTGGTATATTAAAATAAATTCTGTCTTTGCTTTCCCTTAGAAGGGCAAGTAAGTGGAAGTAGGTCATATTCAAAATTCTGTTGAATGCACAAAGTGAATAAAAGTAACTGCTTTCAGTTCTAGAAGGAACTAGTAGCCCATCTCAGGGAGTAGCTAAGTACTTTTCAAACACTTCAGAGAAGTTTGTGTTGACACTGTCTAATAATGCAGTGTACATACCCTTAGCAGACCATCCAGGTACAAAAGGTGTATTGGTGTTTAATTATAAGCAAATATTTTAAAGACCAGCTGTTGACACCAACCATTCAATCCTATGTAACACTGACAGCTGCACTTCTAGCCAGTCTACCTGACTTAGGCACTTAGTTTCATCCTACCACGGAATTTCTTCTGTAAGTACTTGGAATTGCTCAGAATTGCTTGTCCCAATGTATTTTGCCTTCATTACTGATCTAATACTTCCAAGGACTTCCTCTCCTTGTTCTAGTTCTGCTGTTTTCTCTTGTCATCACTGGCTTCCGCTTCTCTAGTCGCCATAGACAGCTGTATTCTCAAACTCTCCACTCCTTCCTCTGCTGTACATGTTAGATGGTATAATGTCCAAAGACTAGTAACATTCAGTACAACCTGTATTTCAACCCTCAAGCCGCTTACCTTTCACTCTCTCCCCTTCCATCCCAAGACAGAATTTCTTCCATTAATTAAAAATAAGGAAAAAGATTGAGTATTTAGATGAAACAAAACTGACATGGAAATATATAAATTACTCCATTCATTTTCCACATAAAAGAATTTATATAACATATATAATATTAGTAAATGTAATTCTTACTTTGGAGTGCCTTTTGGTAGTAGCAAGTATGTCTTCTGAATCAAAGATACTGTGATCTTAACATATATTATAAATTCTTTGTATCAAAGGAGGTACTTTTCAAGATTGCACTTATTTTTACAAGTTGACAAAGATGCTATTCACAACCAGACGTACGTATCAAATCTGTAAATACTAGAAGCAGTTGTTCTAGAGGATGAATGTCTCACGGGCCACCCCAGGGATTCTTCGAAAAATTGGTTTCAATTTCGTTTTCCTTCTTATTCTTTTTGTGTGACCTCAGCCAAGTTACAGGCTCTTTGTGGTTCAGTTCCTCCTGTGTAAAATGGATGTTATAAGAAGTATCCAACTTACAGGAGTAGAGAGATATCCACTCAGCTATGAGATGAAGACAGTGATCATTAAATATACTCCACTGGAATAGTGCAGTTTTTGACAAAAAGAAAAATATTTTCACCTGTATAGGAGATCAAGCTTTCTTGGGACCATGGAACTCTGTGCAAATCTTACCAATTTCTGCTCCAAATACAAGGTGCGTTTCCTGACTTTGTTGCATCTAGTGTAAACATTTGGCAGGGTAAAATTTTATAAAGTTACAGAAATATTCCAGAGCACTCCAGTGTGTGTTTTTCTGCTGCTAGGAAGAGACTGAGAGGGCAAAATAGATGATAGATATAAATTACATTGCTTAGACACTGCTGAGATAAAATTGTGAGAAGAGTAATGAAAAAGCTTACTGTACAGAATCCATTTAATAGCTTGTAGCAAAGGCAGGCAAATGGAGATTATGATGCAAGGCAACCTAGTAATGTTTGTGAAGTCCCCTGTTAAATGCAAAGAAAAAATTGAACATGTAGAACAGATAAAGAAGTATAAGAGCTTCCATATAAAATAAAGAGGAATGGACAACAGAGTTGGATGTATACTCTCGGTCATTTATTCCTACCTTTCACTTTTTGTGTCATGTTTGCAAGTAAAAAGTAGTATCTGATCACTCTATTTCTAGTATAGTAAATCAATCATTTTCCACAGTGTATTTAGACGTTTTCTTTCCTTATTTGAGGCATGTATTCAACTGTCTTTCAAATCTTTTACAGAGGTTATTTTTTACAGTATTTTTTGTTTTCCACTCTAATCTCATTTGCCTGCCCTCAAACGCCTTTCTTCCATTTGCTTCCAAGCCAATCTTTGATGCTTTTGAATTTCATTTTCATTTAGCTCTGTATGTTGATGAAATATTTCCCTTGAAATTTTAACACTGTCAAAAATTATACTAAATACAACATATTGCTAGTGAAAAGCAGTCAAATTATTTTGCTTTGGAGAACTAGCATTCACAATGCTATGAGTTGCATCATGTAGTAAAATGTGCATGCTTTTCTTCCTCCCCTAAAAGAGTGCTCCTAAAAACATTCAAATGCAACTAGCAAATCATATGCCTTTCTAACATTTTGGAGCAAAAAAGACTGCTGGTCAATTTACTATCTACTTTAGGTCTATTTACTTTACATTACTTCAGAATATGACCAGCAATGAAAAAGCATCAACACTGAACGTTTTGTAATAAAACTCCTGCATCACTACAGGACATCCTTCCTTCCTTTATGAAAGCAAGTCATTCATACAGTACTCTTGAGAAGGAGTTGAGTGTGTAGTAGACAGTACCAATTGACCAAGGTGGGGGGAGAATTTGGATATGAAGGCATTCAGCCTCAGAGAGGGGAAAATCTGCAGAGCAACAGGATCCAAGTGGTTAGAAAGAGAAGTATTGATAGAATCCAGGAAAGCTGAAGGAAATAAAGTGACAGATCTCAAAGAGATTGAAGAAGAGAAAAATGGCCCATCAGGAGATCTGCAAGTGTTATCACATGGCAAGGATGGGCAGGAGTCACAGAGAAGACTCCAAGAAGACACCAATTAGTTAACTGCTGAAAGAGACAAATACTGGCAGAAAAAAAGATCATGTTAGGGTCAGTTGTAGGGTCACTGACTATGGTAAACAAATATTTAGAGGAAAACACACATGGAAGAACATTTAGGCATTTAGAAAGCCTAGAAAGTTTTATCCTGTTACTCAAAGAAGCTGTGATCACATAAGTTATGTACTTACTACATATCAGAGTGAAAAATAGCATAAAGAGCTGCCACAAACACAAATAGTAAGCCCAGAGTGCCACCACAGAACAAGTTCAGGCCTGCAGAAATAAACTGAGAGCCAGAGAGGATTCAGCTTCAGAGGGAACCCTAGACACCCATGGGATTTGTTGTGTATTCTTTTGGATTGCCTATGTAGAGCATGAGTTGAAAATACTCCTTATTTTACAATAGGTCTTTCCATCTCTGTTGAGGTTCGAAAGTGTTACCCTAATTTAATAGATTATTTACTTATTAGAAACCTGACAAATGTCAACACAGCATTACAAGAGACAAAGCTGCAAAGACATAAAGTACTTTTACTTTTACAGGCTTTTACTACTCAAGATAGTGCTGATTCTACTCTCGAGGCAGTAGATCCCTGTTGAGTGCTAGGTCTGAAAGGCATAGTCTTGATACATCTCTGACCTCCTGGTTAAGCTTTACTCTTTCTCCCCTGTCCTGAAAATACTTTTTTCCTTGTATACCTTCAGGTTGGTTAGTCTCTAGTCAGAATAAGTGGTAAGAAAATGGAAACGAGTTTCTCTTAGGTATTTGTTCAAGGTTTTCAGGGAGTGGTGAAAGATGTTCTGACTATGAACATCTGTAGCTGTGGCCAACAGTTCAGCTGCTCCATAGCTCCTGCATCCAGCACATCTTTCCACACTTTTCGGCAGTATTGCACTCATTCTCGATTCCATAAATTAAAGTATGTCAATATAGAAGAATGGATTCTTCATTCTGGGTGAGGAAAAGTGAGTTTACTGAGAATCTCTCTAACCTTTTATGGGGCAAAGTGATATTCAGTCACCTTATGTGGGAGCAGACAAGGAAAACAATGGTGATGACAGAAAAAGTATGTTTGGCAGAAGTCTGCACCGTTGACGTGGGACCAACTGCAAAAATACATACTTGTGCTTAAGAAGAAAAGGACGGACAGTAAAATGTCTTTTTTTCCTGTGATTTTTTTCTGTTTCCTCTTGATACTGGCTGGGAAAGGGCAATAAAGAGATAGAGCCAGACAATCTCATTGCAGTGGAAAGAATGGAAGACAGGATGGGGACATCTCTGTATATAAGTACAAGATTGCATAGCTTAATTGCCCCCTAGGGACCAGATATTTCTACAGAGGACAGAAAAAAAAAGGAAAAAAAAAAAAAAAAGATGCTCCTTAAGGATCCCAATGACAAAGTTACCCTGGTTTTAGAAGCTTCTATTTCTCACATCAAAAACTAACAGAGTAGTAACAGAGGCTCCTGAGGGAAGTGAGTAAACTGAGACCCGCAATGAGCAGTATCCGTACCATTCAGGGAGAACTAAAGATCATCCAGTTCAGCGTGCCAAAGTGTTTATAGCTTACATCCCAAGTTTCTCCTCTGCGCTCTGCTGAGGCTTTTGCCAAATCCCTACATACATTAAAAATACTAACCACACTCCGTACTTGCTTGACAGACTGCATATCAGTGGAGAATACAAATTCAGCCTGTATACTAAGTTTTTCTGGCGTGTAAAACAGTCATATATAAGGATGACCAGTAGTGATTAAGCTATGGTAGTACACAGAAGTTCCTCCATGTGAATTGAATTAATTGATTTATTAGTAGCAAAATAGCCAGGTGGGTTAGGCTAATTAAGACTATGATTGCTAATTGCTAACACTGGGGACAGTATGAGTGGTTGCAGAGGCAATAGATGCAGTCTGTTTGTAGCAGCTCTATAAACTGCTAGGTAGTTAAGACTGGGGAAAAAAGTAGGGGAGAAGATGTAGTTGAGGATGGACATGTAACTCGTCGTAGGATTCCAGTCAGATGAGTTGAAAGCAACCAGTCCTATAGAGAACTTCTGTCATTCCTCAGCAGTCTGGGCCAGTGGTCTCCAAAGTTGGGTGGGCACAAGATCATCCACTGGATTGCAGGAAGAAAATATTTTTTTACCATTAATAAGTAAATTAATAAAAGTATAGTATTTAATTTTTCTTTATCTCATCTTTTATAGTTTCTATTTTTGGAATATTATATAATGTACATAACCATATAGTAATATATGTATATAATACAGACATTTTATTATACTTGGAGTCCACTGATATAAAGTTCAGAATACTTTTCCTTCAGATTTCCAATTTTCTGTACATTTCAGTCTCTCTGGTATACTGGATAATGTCAGGTAGTTTGGCTGCCAGGTTTGGGTGTTTTAAAGAAAAAAGCAATACAATGTGGTTTTTGGTGTTTGTAAAACTTAATATTTTAACTTGACATTAACTTGCATTTAAAACTGAGTATTTCTCTGTAATGCTTCATAAACCATACAGCACAATTGTAGAGCCAAATGGGACCAAACGATCATTATTTTCAGATTGACTAAACAAATGCTATAGAGAAAGTGCTGGCTCAGAATGTATAATCTAAATTTGGACAATCCATTTAAATAAGTCTATATGACCATAGCTGTATTAAACATAAAGAATTCCAGATAGTATTCATGTTGTAGGAGGCTGAGGTTTTTAAACCTTAGATTTTTTAGGTCAGAGAAATGAAGAAACCTCACAACAAATTTCTATCTATGGAATTGCTATGGATAGGAAGATGTTTTAAAGCAATATCAGCATTGTGATTTTTGAAGCATTTCTTACTCTATATTCATTTAAGTTATGCTAAATTAATTTCAAAAAAGATACATCATTTTTTATACTGAACATTAGGTTCCTTGTACTTCTTCCTTTATCAAGCACTACATAGCTCTGGATGTTCCTGTTCTTAACATCCCCCTCTTTTTTTTTTATTACTAGTAAATGAACCAGAAAATTTACTCAATTAAAACAGGATTCTTGTTCCTTTCAGTTTGCCTGCCAAAACTGGTAACCTTCTTGGATGCTGCCATGGGTGCCTTAGTTCTAAAACTTACTCTGTGTTGATAGTGGCACTCAGAAAAGGGCTATTATCCTCTGTTCTCTATTCTCCATAGCTTGACTCAAGGACTATAAAAATAAAGGCTTCAGATAAATATTTAAGCTTGTTCTAAAAGAAACTCCTGCATGTGTGATTTTTTTCTTTTACCATAGCTCAAAAGGCAAAAGTGAAATGTCACATTGTATTAAAGAAAGTCTGGTTACTAACCAATTCCAATGAATAACAATATTTGCAGAATTGCTTACCCAAATATAATTCGGTCACTATCACAAATCATTTTGACTTGTCAGTTTTTGCCAACATACATGGCAGGCTTGTGGGAGGAATACTTATTTCCCATACTATTTATTAATAGTTATATCTGTTTAGCTGGGTTTTTTCTAAAAGTCACTTGTTTCAGTTCACTTAGCCAGCATTGGATCTTTTCTCTGTGGTGCCTCCACCTCATTTAATTTTATCGGTGGGAGAAATTCTGGTCCTGAAAAAGCTGCTGGGATCAGAATTTCCCCAGCAGACTTTTTGTGATTCTTTATATTTTCTTTAACATCACATGCTTTCCCTGGTGAATTGTAGTAATTTACTTACAGAAATGCTATTTAGTAAATAATAAACAATTTAAGGCTTATTTCTTTTCAGAGAAGTTAACAATATATAGTAATTCTGTAGAATTCTCTTTTCTTTAGCTTCAGTCTGATCTTTATTCTTCTGAGCATAAAATGTTAGGCAAGTTTTTTTCAATGAGGTGCCTGTGGGAATTTTAAGTGCATTATTTCACTAAGCAAAGTAAATGAAATTTAATATCTATATGTATACCCTTTCCATCTCAAAACATTAGTTTTCATTTAATTTTTGGACCTTGTTTTGATAGATTGCTGCCAAAGGATTTGTGTACAGTCTTTCCTAAGATCTCCCCCATATGTCATTATATTCATGTTTCTATGCTGCCACACAAGTTGTCAAAGATGCGACATTTTTTCCTTTTCTTCCTATCTGGCACATCACTGGCATTTATTTCTAGTTCTGTTGTTGCTTTTTAAAAATGTTTGAAATTAGATTAATTATATGTCTTTTTAAAGCTACTTTAGTATTCATTTCTCACTTGATTGATATTCTGCAGTAGTTTTTACTGCTTCTGTATCACAAATAGAAGAAATGTAAATGTTACTTTCTGACCTCATGTCAAGAGCTTGTGGGTTTCTTTTGACTTGTTCCTTTAGAAATATTTTAGTTAGCTGTTTAGGATTAGATACTTCTTGCTTCAATTAGGGACACATCAACAGTAATATCCCTGGTTTGTAGCTTAGACATATTCAGTCTGTAGCCTGAACTTTCTGCTGTTAAGCTGAAAGAGTATTGTGTGCTTTAGGTGCTGTATTGGCATGATGTGCACATCCTTGAGATATACCCTTATATAAGCTTCAGCTTGTGCAAAATGCTAAAATCAGCCCTCTTGCTAGTGCTTTGGTCTCACACATCGCTCAAATAGTTGTATGGGCAACACATTCAGTTTTACTGTTTTTGCAAGAATACATTTTGACCTGCAAAACAATACCGCAACACAGAACAGCCACTTTCTGGGTCTGTTGTCTAACTGTGTGCCCACAACCTCCTGAGGTCTTACACTGCTGACCTATGGCCTGACAACTCAAATTTGTTTGAAACTCTTTTATATATCTCTTTCAGCTGCTACACTCCTCAAAGATGGAACCGAGTGTTGTCTATGGAAGGACAAGATGCATCACATACGTCAGGTTTTAGATCAGAGCTCAAACCTCACTGGTTCCCTTTGGCTTAAGCTGCTTAACTGAGCTCTGCCATTAATATCTGTGAAACGTCTTGGCAGACCTATCTGAAAGGTATTAAGTACAATGTGTATTGTATATGCAAGTTAACTGTATCAGAGTTATTTCTCTGTAGGAACAAACATATTGGTTTTTAATTGTTATTTTTAATGGATCGGAGTGAAATATTGTTCTGTTTTATTTGATCTCTGTCCCCTGGTGGGCTTTCTTTTTTTTTCTTTCTTTCCAACAGTGTGACACTTTCCTCTTTAGACTTTTAATTATGTCTCCAAGGACCTCCTGTATTAGCAATGGTGGTGGCAGTTTACCATTCTGAGAGCCAGACCAGCTAGTTACTCCCAGGCTGTAGCAAGTTTTACAAAGATGATTGTTGTATATTTTTAAAATCCAATAGTTTGACAGTTTATTTGAATAAGGAAATGGCCACACCATTCTTGTATCTGGCTACAGAAGCAACTGCCACACTTACAGTTCAGGTCATGGATCAGAGCTGAACATGGAAATTCAGACCAGCTATTTCACAACACAACTGCTGATGGCTTTGTACTCATGAGGTGATCTGATCACATCCCTTTGTTTTTTTGAACCTCTGCAACACTACTTGAATAGCTCTTAAAATCTGACACTTTAAATATCTCTTTTTTTCCTCTTCAGGATTATTATAAATGATGCTGCATTAACTACACTGTATTTTCCTGCTTTTCATTCATTCAATCACTCTTTTTTATCACATCTCTAGATGTCTCTCTATGCTGCTGTAAGAAAAAAAAAAAAAGTTGTGCATCTTCCTTTTCTTTCAAAAATGCTTCCCAAAAACCAATTTCCCCCTTAAGTCCCGACAGAAAAAGTCAGACATTCCTCAGCACTGCTACACAGCATATTTGTAAGAGGATTGTAGCAAAGGTGGTGTTAGTTATGCAACATTTAAAAAATCAGAATTAAATATAGACTCTAAGAAGATAGCCTTAAGAACATACCACTAACCTATTATCTCACTATCAAAACATGTCCTTAATTTCTTATTTTCCCAGTTCCTCTTACTTCCCTGTCATAATCAAAACATCATGTCTAATACAGGGTAGTTTTTAAGGAATTTGAGGCTGGTACTGGCTTTCCAAGGTTGTTACAAAAAGTATACTGTACACATGTATAAACACACAGACTTAGTGAAGTACTTATATTTGGAAGTCACATCTGGAATGCTATGTCCTTTTTTTTTTTAAAAAAAAAAAGGTTCATTCTGAACAAACTGAAAACAAGGGTAGTCCAGCCCAAGACAAACAGTTATTATGCCCAAGTAGTTGCGGTGAAAGAGAAGACCCCCCTCTTCTGGCATGAGCTGGAGTAGCTCTCAGCAGAAGACTTGATAAAATATGTTCAAAACCATGTTTTGGTCACAAATAGGAATACACCTAGGAATAATATCTGTATAACAAGTATTTCTTCCTCCACCATGTCCTCTGAAGTTTTCTCACTCCACGCTTACACACAGAAGTCTTCCATACCAGCTCTCTGAATGCATAGTTTAAGCTTCTTTGTCAGAGGCAGAACACACAGTGTGTCACGGTCAGATTCTTTTTACACGGTTGTTTTCTGTTTCAGGAGAAAACGTATGAAGAATTCTCTACTCCAAGCACAGAGTGGACTGAGCACTGGTGTTAAAAATATGCCCTGCAGTCTTGATAAGTGTGGAAGGAGAAGCCTTTTGACAGACAAATTCTCTTTGTTCAGGCAGTATTATTTGCTGCTTTCTTCCCTGAAGGTGACCAGCAATTCCAGCTGGTGAGAAAATGCTGAGGCTAAAGATGTTCAGAAATACTTCTGTATCCAGCATTTCAATTGTTCCTGTAAATACAAGGTTATCTCTATCATAAATATGGCAGTGAGAATTCTGTCCCAATCAGACTTCAAAACAGAAAACCATATGTGTATTTATCATTATCTCTTTTGCTGCCAGAAATAAAGAGGCATTTATAATGTGTCCTTTTGTTTGTTTTTAAATTTTGCATTACTTTTTATTTTTACCAGCCTCTACAGTTCATGAGTTAATGGTAGGTAGATGGAATTCTTCCCCAATAGATCATATATTTCACTCTTTGTAAATGCAAGATAGACTAGCTTTCCCTACACCCTAGTGGTTAAGGAAAAACTAAAGAAGTGACAGACATTCACATTCCTCCTGTCTTGCCAAAGGAACAACTGTTTTCCTTTGGTTTTAAAAACTTCATAGATGGAGATAGATGTAATGCTGTTTAGTGTAATTCATCTGTAAGATAGCATATTCCCTAAAAATGGATGAAGTTTTTAAGACCATGCTATATGGTCTCATTTCTATGCAGTAGTACACAAAATAATACCTTTCCTTCCAACACACAGATGAGGTATAAACTCAAGCATTGTTTCTCTGGTAAATGCTGGAAATAGAATGGCAGCCATTATGAGAGATACTTAATTGGTATAGGAATTTATCTCAGAAGAACAGAAAAGCTCTTAGTTTTCAGTATTTCTGTCCTGTATTTCAAGCACATTGCAGATCATTTTAATATGTTTTACACTTTTTTATTCCAGATTCCAATGTGAAACCTAAGTAAAATAAAATGTCAGGCTTTCATTTTTCTGTTCTCAGTGTTTTTACTTTATTTCTATTATTCATGTCCAAATATTAACTAATCATTAACTTTTTCTGTGTAAAATCTGAACAAAGTATGGAACAATATCACAAACATAATTGTTGCAACATTTCCCTAGACTTTTCTCACAACTTGCTTAGATTGTGCAGTGCAATTTTACATTGTAAATTTGTTTTATAATTGTAGCAGTTTTCAACCTCCACTACAAAACAGGAATTTGCTCTGGAGTTGCTATACTCATGGGTATGGAGAGATCTTCCTTTTCTTCTGGGTACTTTTGCATTTGGAGACCTTTATTGAACTTATCCACTATGTCACAAATAAACTCTGTTTATAGACAACCACCCAGAACGATGGTATCATACCTTGAGAGTCACAGAATCACAGAATTATTTATGCTAGTATGTAAATGGGTGGTACGTCAACAATCTCTCTGAAGTCTTCAGTTAGGATTGTTTAACAGTTGCTGTTGAACTACAGTAAAGTTAAGGAAGTCATGATTATTTTTTTTTTCTGGGGTAGAAGGTTTCTTGGTGTGGAACGGTAAGCTAGGAAAGAAATTACCTGTGTATTTTTAATTATTTCAAAGTATGCTTTAGTTCAGAAGCATCTTTGCCCTGGGGAAGCCCGTGAAGGACAGACTTACAGTGTGGAGTCTAAGAAAGTTGATAATACTGTATTAATGATGATTCCATTATACAGCTGTAACTGGGAGAAAACAACCTTGATCAGCAAAAATCTTAAAACTGTTTAGTTGTTAGAGAACGGCAGATTAGTAATTTATTGTATCTATGGTTTATACATCTTCTTGAGTGTTTATATGAACAACATGTATTTTTAGCTGCAATATTATCATGGAATCACGGAATCACAGAATTGTTGGAAGGGACCTTCTAGATATCATCTAGTCTAACTCCCCTGCTAAAGCAGCATTGCCCAGAGCACATTAGTCAGGACTGCATCCAGGTGGGTCTTGAAAATCTCCAGAGAAGGGGACTCCACAACCTCCCTGGGCAGCCTGTTCCAGGGCTCCGTCACCCTCACCATAAAGAAGTTCTTCCTCATATTTGAATGGAACTTCCTATGTTCCAGCTTGTGCCCATTGCCCCTCGTCCTGTCACTGGGAACCACTGAAGAGATACTGGCTCCATCCTCCCTCAAACCACCCTTTAGATACTTATAAGCATTAATAAGGTCCCTCCTCAGTCTTCTCCAGGCTAAAGAGTCCCAGCCTTTCAGCCTTTCCTCATAAGGGAGATGCTCCAATCCATTAATCGTCTTTGTTGCCCTACACTGGACTGTCTCCAGTAGTTCCCTCTCTCTCTTGAACTGGGGAGCCCAGAACTGGACACAGTACTCCAGTTGTGGCCTCACCAGTGCAGAGTAGAGGGGGAGAATGACCTCCGTCGGCCTGCTGGCCATACTTTTCCCTATGCAGCCCAGGATTCCATCGGCCCTCTTGGCGACAAGGGCACACTGCTGGCTCATGGATAGTTTGCTGTCCACCAGGACTCCCAGATCCTTCTCCTCAGAACTGCTTTCCATCAGGTCCACCCCTAACCTATATTGGCGTCTGGTATTCTTCCGTCCCAGGTGCAGGGCCCTACACTTGCCTTTGTTGACCCTCATTAAGTTCTTCTCTGCCCAGCTCTCCAGCCCGTCCAGGTCACACTGGATGGTGGCACAGCCCTCTGGAGTGTCAGCCAGCCCTCCCGGTTTGGTAGCATCAGTGAGCTTGCTGAGAATACACTCTGTCCCCTTGTCCAGCTCATTGATAAATATGTTAAACAAGACTGGACCAAGTAGTGACGCCTGGAGGACACCACTGGTTACAGGCCTCCAACTTGACTCTGCTCCATTAATTACAACCCTCTGAGTTCTGTCACACAGCCAGCTCTCAATCCACCTCACTGCCCCCTCATCTAGCCCACACTTCCTCAGTTTCCTAATGAGGATGTGTTATGGTTTGAGAAAAACCCATAACACTCTATTGTCGTTTAGACAATTATTCTATTACCTGATGACCCCTCCCCACCCGGAAAGGGAAATCGGGAAACAGAAGGAAACACAAGGGTTGAAATATAAATAGATTTAATAGACTAAGACTAAATAATTAACAATAATACTAAAGAACCAGTATTAATCCCGATACTGATATAAGATACAGGTATTATACTCGTCCAATTATATCAGTAGGAAGCTGTGCACTCCCAGCAGTGGACAGCAAATGTTGGACACTGCGAGTGCAATGGGTTCAGGAGGAAGGGAAGGCCTCAGGGGTCTGGCACTGGGGCAAGGAGTTGTCTGGACTGCTGCCATCAAGGGAGAGAGAGCTACGCAGCAAACTTTCCAATTTATATTGAATGTGACGTTCATGGTATGAAATAATCCTGTTGGCCAGCCTGGGTCAAATGCCCAGGCCTTGCTCCTCCCTGTCCCTGCACCTGGCAAGGCTCGAAAACACGAAGACCTCGAATCCCACAGAGCCTGGCTGGCTATAAAGTAAATATTTTCACAAATTCAGACACTAGAGTCTTCTAGAAGTACAATTTTCCCCAATATTAGAAGAAAAGTTAATCCTGTGTCCCTCAACCCAGGACAGGATGTTATGGGAGACAGTGTCAAAAGCCTTGCTGAAGTCAAGGTAAATGACATCTGCTGTTCTCCCCTCATCCAGCCATCTAGTTATAACATCACAGAAAGTTATCAGATTGGTCGAGCATGATTTAGCCTTGGTAAATCCATGTTGACCACTTCCAATAACTTCCTGTTCTTCAACGTGTTTGGAGACAACATCCAGAACGAATCACTCCATTACCTTCCCAGGTATGGAAATAAGACTAACTGGCCTATAGTTTCCCGGGTCCTCCATCTTGCCCTTTTTGAAGACTGGAGTGATATTTGCTTTCCTCCAGTCCTCAGGTACTTTTCTTGTTCACCATGACCTTTTGAAGATGATAGAGAGTGGCCCAGCAATAACATCTGCTAGTTCTCTCAGCACTCGTAGGTGCATCCCATCTGGGCCCATGGTCTTATGGATGTCCAGTTTGACCAAGTGGTCTGTAACCCAGTCTTCCTCTACAGATGGAAAATCTTCCTCTCTCCAGACCTTCCCCTTTGTCTCCAGGATCTGGGATTCATGAGGGACAGCTTTAGAAGTGAAGACCAAAGCAAAGAAGGCATTCAGTAACTCTGCCTTCTCTGTGTCTTCCACCACTAGGGCACCCACCTCATTCATCAGTGGGCCTACATTTTCCCTAGCCTGCCCTCTCCTATTGATATGCTGAAAGAACCTTTTCTTCTTATCTTTAACCATAGTGGCCAACCTGCGTCCTGCTTGAGCTTTTGCCATTCTAATTTTCCCCTACATAGCTTTACTACATTTTGATGTTCCTCATGAATTGCCAACCCCCTTTTCCAAAGACCATAAACTTTCCTTTTATTCCTGAAGTCCAGTCAAAGTTCTCTATTTAGCCAGGCTGGTCTTTTCCCCCATCAGCTCATTTTTTGGGACCTGGGGATGGCCTTCTCCCGTGCTTTTGAGAGCTCCTCCTTGAAGTATGACCAGCTTTCCTGGGCACCTCTGCCCTTCGGGACTGTCTCCCAAGGGACACTCTCAACCATGCTCCTGAAAAAGCCAAAGTCTGCCCTTCAGAAGTCCAAGGTGGCAGTTCTGTTGGCTCCTTGCCTTGCTTCTCCAAGAATTGAAAACTCCATCATTTCATGATCACTCTGCCCAAGACAACCTCCAACCTTTACATCCCCCACAAGACCTTCTCTGTTAACAAGCAGCAGGTCCAGTAGGGCGCTTTCTGTGGTTGGCTCCCTCACCAGCTGTGTTAGGAAGTTGTCTTCCACACACTCCAGGAACCTCCAGGACTGCTCCCTCTCTGCTGTGTTGTATTTCCAGCAGACATCGGGGAAGTTGAAGTCCCCCACGAGAACAAAGGCGAGCGATTGCAAGATCTTTCAGCTGCTTATAGAATATTTCATCAATCTCTAGATCTTGGTTGGGGGTCTATAACAAACTCCCACAATGGTGTCTGCTGTACTGGCCTTCCCCTTGATTCTTACCTGTAAACACTCAACACCATCATTCACATTGCTGAGTTCTAGGCAACCAAATCTGTTCCTAACATAGAGGGTCACCCCTCCACCTCTCCTTCCATGCCTGTCCCTTCTGAAAAGCTGGTAGCCATCAATCGCAGCACTCCAGTTGTGCGAGTCTTCCCACCATGTTTCTGTGAAGGCAACTATATCATAGTTTTCTTGCTGTATGATGGCTTCCAGCTCCTCCTGTTTGTTGCCCATGCATTTGCATTTGTATAGATGCACTTCAGCTGGGCTAATTGTCCTGCCACATTTTTGGGGGACAAGCCCNGTATAGATGCACTTCAGCTGGGCTAATTGTCCTGCCACATTTTTGGGGGACAAGCCCCAATTACCACCAGACTATGCTCAGACCCTTCTGTAGTTGCCAACCTATCGTTACCCCTCATGTCTTTGCTACCACATGGATCACCATCGCCCACCTCCACTGAGATGATGGACTGCAAGGCCTTGCTAGTACTTTTACCCACAAGCACTGGCATGCTGCTCCCAGGCTCCATTTTAGTAACCCGGTTTCATCCCCATCCCCCTTCAAACCTAGTTTAAAGCCCTTTTAATGAGCCCTGCTAATTTTTGTCCCATGATCCTTCTTCCCCTTCGGATTAGGTTTTCCCCACCTGTTGCCAGTGAACTGTTTTAGTGAACTGTTTCTCAAACCTTTTAAAAGCCATTATGAAAGTATATAATGACTTTCTACTTGTTTATCTACTGGTAGGTCAGTTCTCCTCCATTTCTCAGTGAAATGTCATGCTGGAAGCTGTTTGTGAGCAATTGCCAGCAGGTGGGTTACAGAGGGAGAGAAGGGTTTTATCTCCTATGATAGTGAGGCTAAGCCTGTTGTTGTGTTGCTAACCAGAGGTTTAAAAGCTTTGGAATCTATATTCCATTTTACTGGTGACTTTAAGTGACTTTAAAGCAGTGACTTACAGCTAAGTGACTTACAGCTAAGGTTTTAAAGGTCTTCTGGCATCTGTTTTCCAAGGATTTCAATAGTTGTCCATCATCAAAACACTTTAAAAAAACATTCTTACTGCATGCTGCCTTTAAGTTACAATCTGTAAACATCCTGCCCTGACAGGTGCATCAGGAGACTTCATGTTATGTATGTAATATCTTACTATATTAATATAGATATTAAATTGTATGATGCTCAGTTTTACTAAAAAGGGGATTAGTAGTAATTTAAACAGACCGAGGTTCTCTCAAAAGTATAACAACTTCTTCAGGAAGACTCTAGAATGGTTATATTCAAGACAATTGACTGGTATTCACACAATTTGTCCTCACAGCAAAGAAGGCAAGTGGGACCCTGGGCTGCACTAGGAGGAGTGCTGCCAGCAGGTTGAGGGGGGGCGATCCTTCCCCTCTACTCCGCGCTGGTGAGGCTGCACCTAGAGTGCTGTGTCCAGTTCTGGGCCCCACAGTAAAAGATAGATATGCAGATCCTTCCAGCGAAGTGCCATGAAGATCATGACGGAACTAGAGCATCTCTCCTATGAGGAAAGGCTGAGACAACTTGGGCTGTTCAGCCTGGAGAAGAGAAGACTCAGGGTGATCTCATCAATGTGTACAAATACCTGAAGGGAGGGTGCAAAGAAGACAGAGCCAGGCACTTTTCAGTGGTGCCCAGTGGCAGAACAAGAGACAATGGGCACAAAGTGAAACACAGGAGTTCCCCCTGAACATCAGGACACACTTTTCCACTGTGAGGGTGACCAAGCACTGGCACAGGTTGCCCGGGGAGGCTGTGGAGGCTCCCTGCTTGGAGATACTCAGAAACTGTCTGGACATGGTCCTGGGCAACCAGCTTTAGGTGACCCTGCAGGGTCTCCTAGACCAGATGAGCTCCAGAGGTTCCTGACAACCTCAACCATTCTGTGATTCCGTGATTCTTATCTCTCATTCAATAAAGAGACTTTTGGTGGAAAATGTACTTGTTGTAATAATTTCTGAAGATTTTTTAAAAATTCACACCTAAATTACTGAATAATAGCAAATAACATAGTGATTGTGAATTGATGATATTGTGCACAAATGCAGAAAAGAAGTTATTACAGATGGTAGCCTCAAAGGATAAGTTGGCATTTCATGGGATTTGTGGTATGGCAGGAGTTTTAACTGTATATTAACTCTATACTAAGAACTGAAGAGGAATCATTTATTTAAATGTAAGGGGACTCTTTATTAAAATGGCCTTTTCCTCCTTTCCTTCCCAGACTTCTTCACGGTTTTGGAAGCAGAGTTAAAGGAATTAAGCCTGTTGGTAAAACATTAACTTTGAGAAGAGTTCTAGCTACAGAAGTAAATACTACATTGCTATTGCCACTTGATATTACACAGAACTTAATGTTAAACTGTATAAAAGTTTATTTTATCTCTGTCCTGCTGTTACTCATCATTAAATGAACATCTGATGAAATATTTGAAAAAATATGTACAAGTAAATACAAATATCAAATACTTACTTGAAAGAATAGAAATCTTTACACATACCTTCTATTTCACAGGCTGACAGACTTAAAAAAATTTAGAACTGAAGCTGTGTATAAAATCTCTACATGCAGTCACTAGGCAAAGACTTTCTAATCAATGTAATGCCCTTTAGGAAAGGTTCATGATCTCCAAGGGTTGATACTTTGAAAAATCAGTATCTACTGCTCATGCTTTAGGTTTCCAGCAATTGCTAAGAGATGGAAAAGTTACCTCAAAATAGCTGTAAACTCTCGATCTCAGCGGGCACTTATTACATGGATAAGATCAACAAAAACACGTTGGAGACCTAAATATTCTGCTGGTGTTTTTAATTCTCTGTCCTTCATTTAATCTTACTAACTAACTAAGAAAAAAAAATACATTTTCAGTGCTAGTATAGAAGCATATTAAAGGAGCTAGTACTCAAAACAGAAAATAACCAAACCTTCAGCAGCCATGCTGAAGCTCTGTTGTGTGTCTAACACTTTACTTTCTGCATTTTTGATTTAACTTGTCCACCTTCTTGGTGTGCCTAAGTGATGCAGTTAAATTATTATAGCCCTTGTCCCCTCAATTAGAGTGATGTTATATTGTTACAGCTCTTCTTTATCAGAGAAGAACAGTCTTATCTATGTAAGGCAAATTTGTACAGATATCATGCATTCGCACGACAGGGGTTTTCTTTTGCTAGGAAAAAAGCTATTCCAGTTAAAGAGTCTTCTCCAAGTGCAATATTTTTATTGACATTTTTCAGATTTAGAGTAGACCTCTATTCAGTTTGGAATAATGCTAGTGCTAAGGGGGAGAAATCACTGAAAAAATTTACCTCTTCCAATAGTTCCCTCATGCTCTATCTCTCGGTGTATCATAGCAAAGGCTCTTTATTTCCCATCAAATGAGCAAAAAAACAAGAGGGAGTGACATAAGAAAAGCTTAGTGCCAGGGAACACCAGGATGAAGTATGTTTGTCTTCAGATTGTTTTTAGTAGAATTAGGCGTGGAACAGCTGGGGAACTTCTTTCCTTCACTCACAAGGAGACACCCTGTTGAAAACACTTGTGCCTTCCTCTTCTCATGTAGACAGACACATGCTAGACAGCACCTGAGAGGAGGCATTGTATGTTACTCTGTATACTTATAAGAGCAGTTATTTACACCAAAAGAACAATTTCCAGGGGTTAGCATATTGTCTGCTGCTTATAACATACAGCAAAACCAAAGATAAATCTTCCACAGAGTAATCGTTAGCTCTTAAGCTGATCCAGTGGCTGATCCACTTTGTAGATTTATAGGTTGCTCAGAGCCACATCCAACTTGACCTCAAATATTTCCAGGGATGGGGCATCTACCACCTCTCTGGGCAACCTGTACCAGTGTTTCACTACCCTCCTCATAAAAATGTTCTTCCTTGTATCTAGTCTAAATCCACCCTCTTTTAGTTTAAAAACATTACCCCTTGTCTTATCACAAGATGCCCTACTAAAAAGTTTATCCCATCTTTCTTATGAAACTCCTTTAAGTACTGAAAGGCCGATGTAAGGTCTCCCCGGAGCCTTCTCTTCTCCAAGCTGAACAACTAAAACTCTCTCAGCCTGTCCTCATATGGTGGTGCTCCATCCCTTTGATCATTTTTGTGGCCCTCCTCTGGACCCACTCCAACAGGTCCATGACTGTCTTGTACTTAGGACCCCAGAGATGGATGCAGAACTCCAGGTGGAGTCTCACAAGCGCAGGGCGAGGGGCAGATTAATCTTCCTCGACCTGCTGGCTGTGCTTCTTTTGATGTAGCCCAGAATATGGTTGGCTTTCTGGGCTGCAAGTGCACACTGCAAGCTCATGTACAGCTTTTCATCCACTAGTACCCCCAAGGCCTTCCTGGCAGGACTACTCTCTATCCCTTCATCTCCCAGCCTGTATTGATACTGAGAGTTGCCCCGGCCCAGGTGCAGGACTTTGCACTTGCCCGTGTTGAACCTCATGAGGTTCAGATGGGCCCACTTCTCGAGCTCCTCCAGGTCCCTCTGGATGGCATCCCCTCTCTCTTCATGGCATGTCAACCACACCACTCAGTTTGGTGTTGTCTGCAAACTTGCTGAGGGTGCTCTCGAATCCACTGTCCGTGTTGTTGATTTAAGATATTGAACAGGGCTGGTCGCAATACAGACCTCTGAGGGAGACCACTTGTCACTGATCTCAATCCTGACATTGAGCCATTGACCACTACCCTCCGGATGCAACCATCCAACCAATTCCTTATCCATCAAAGTGTCCATCCATCAAATCCATATCTCTACAATTTAGAGGAGGATGTTGTGGGGGACCCTGTCAAAGACCTCAGAGAAGTCCAGACAGATGACATCTGTAGCTCTTCCCTTGTCCACTGATGTAATCACTGCATCATAGAAGGCCTCAGGCAGGACTTGCCCTTGGTGAGGCCATATTGGCTGTCTTTAATCACCTCCCCGTCATCCATGTGCCTTAACATGTGCCTTCTAGGAGAATCCGTTCCATGATCTTCCCAGGTGCAGAGGTCAGGCTGACAGGTCAGTAGTTCCCAGGGTCCTCCTTTCTAAACTTTTCAAAAATGTTCCTTTTTTGCAGAGACCCTTCTGCCCTAAAATCTACTACATCCTGCTACCTTTTGCTTTAATTTAATCCTACTCATTCTGGCTTCGAGTTTTATTGATTCCCCTTTTATGCATGCCTCTCAACAGCCATCTATCTCATCATGTATAGACTTTTGCCTTCTCTGCTGCTGCCTGCCTACCTACCTTATAAACTCAGAAAGCAACTCCTTTGCATCTCCAACTGCACATCCCCGGTCTTCCAAAGCCTACATACCCCTATCCAACCCTCTTTCTCTTCAGCTTGTTTTCTGTCTGGCTTCCATAATGTTGTTTTCTTTCATCTTCCTCAGAATGGGTTCCATTTTGACCACGTCTTTTTGTCTGGCTTATGCAGGGAGAAGCATCTCAGACATGCAGCATTCAGCTTCAGTCCACAGCTCTCAAAATGCAATAGAAGAAGTGTTTCTTGGCCCAAGACGTGAATACACTTGTGACTGAGTTATCACATGTGAAAAGTTAGTTAGCTGGTTAGTTAGACAGCTCCAACTTCAGTCTTCTTCAAGAAGTCTCCACTGAGCATATGTTGATTGTGACTCCTTCTGGAAGCTTTTAAATTGTCACAGTTTGCAAAAAAATATAGATTCCTTCTCTAAACCCCATGTGACTAGAGCTCATCAACAGACAGGTTATAAACGTTATTGGGGAGGGAGGGAGAGTGGGACATGGGGCAGACAGTTGTTTCTATTCTTTTTCTCAGAAATTTGGTCTTCCCAAAAAAAATAAATCTGATAGCGAATGGTTAAAGCAATTATAGAAATCTTGTAGCAGGGATTTTAGGTCAAATTCATGTACAGGATAAAACTGTATTTAAAAACAGGAATAAATCACGGTATTTTTTTTCCAACTAATTTATTTTTTGGCTTCCCAAAAACCTTTTAAAAATAAGGTTGCAGTATGTGCCCATGTATGTGTTTGTGGCCTGATAATGAACTTTTGCTTTTTTTTGCAGTGTGGTCTGGAGTGTATGTTTCCCTTTGCTTTGGCTTACAGTGTACTGTGCTAACAAATGCACCTTTACTTTTTTTTTTTTTTTAAATTTCTGAGAACTGTTACATGCTCACTTTTGTGACTGAATTTTGTCTTCTTGAGGCTTGGGTGCAGTGTTATGTTATTTGTGAGGACAAGCTACACAGTATCAAACAAAAACCCACACCAGAACAGCTTAACTGTAGTGACTGCAGTCAGCTCTGACCACAGTGGAAAGCCACTCCGAGCTCAGAACAGCCGTGGGCAGTGTGTGCTCCAGCCACTGTCGGAGCAGCACTGTGCAGTCCTTCTGGATGTACCAAGCCCTTATGGCACTGCAAGACAGGACGAGCAGCTGGAAGTAGTTAGCAAAGTGGATATTAGATATGGAAAGGATATTAACACATAGCAGCAATTTATTTCCATCACAGACCCAACAAAATCCCATGGATTTGCTTTCTAAGAATCCTTCTACAGCATTTGTATTACTCTGACTTGAAATCTCTGTCTTTGCTTTGGAAAACAGAATGAAAATTCATTCATATCAGCTAAATGATGGTAGACAAATATTTGATGGTAGATAAATATTTTACTCATTTTGATAGTCATTTTGCCCTTAAACTAGGAGGGCATAAATAGGTTCATATATGAAGAGATCAGACAATACTACAATAAGCATTGTGCCAAATCTAATTATGTACCACATTCTGCAATTATGGATTAGTTTTTCTGCTCGATAGGTCACAGTTGAAAATGAATGGTGTATTGTAGTTGTGGAAAATTTCTGTTAAAGTGGCAGACATACATCAAATTATACAATGATGTCTAGACACCTTCAGTGTACAGTATTCTTTACAAGACAGCACTGAAATAAGAGCATGTGCAAGTTCTAAATTTATAAATCCTTAGTCATTATACAAAGAAAGAGATAGCCGCTCTCTAGCAATTTACAAGTTTGTGTTAATTCTTTCTAATCATAGAATCACAGAGCAGCCCAGGTTGGAAGGGAGTTCAAAAGATCACCTGGTGCAACCCTTCATGGGAAAGGGAACCTGAATGAGATTATCGAGCACCTTGTCCAATTGCATCTTGAAAACCTCCAGCAATGGGGACTCCACCACATCTCTGAGGAGGTTGTTCCAGGGAATGACTGTTCTTGCTGTAAAAAAATTTTGTGCTTACATCAAGATGAAGCCTCCCTCAGTGCAACTTGAACCCATTGTCTCTTGTCTTCTCTGTGTGGCTCCTTGTGAAGAGAGAACTCCTGTCCTCTTTGTAGCTGCCCTTTCAGTGACCATCTCCAAATCATACAAAACAAAGACATTCTATTTCATCCTGAGTGTAATCACATAAGCACAGCTGTGCTTAGTGGTTGTTAGCATGGCATACAAACATATCTACAATGAAACAAAATTCTGTCCTGAGAAGTTCCAAGACAGAACTTCTCCTCTATTTGTCATGATAAAACAGACTCTGTTGCATACATGAGAAAAATTATATACAGTACAAAATGTTCTCAATTAAAAAAGTTGATTCCAAACGATACAAAGGCTGATGACTGAGTTATACCCTGGGCAGCTTTAGATTCATCCTAGATCATTTTAGTCATGTCCAACAAAATGAGACATTTACTTCTGTCATTACTTGGACCACACTGTCTTTCATTTTAAACTGCAGCAAATGATTATTTTTCTTCAGGTGCTCAGTGGTGAAGGGTGGATGACATGGTTTGTTGGCAGCTGCTTTGCCCTGTTTTTCTAAAGCTTCCCAGAAGAGATCCATCTTACATACAAAGTCATGTCCTGAGTTCTAGGAGAAAATCTAGACCGACAAACTTCTAGCTTGTTTTGGGGGTTTAGGGAACATCATTGCTCTGATGAAATGGCACACTAATTTAAAAAAAAAACAACAAACAAACCACAAAAAACATCCCTGACAGGAAAAGACAAGTATTTGTTTAAGATCAAGCACTTTGTTTAAGTGCCTTGCTTAATTAGGGCATGGAATAAGACACACAGATTAACATGTGTCTGCCACCAAGACCTGGGAGCTTATGCAGTAAATTTAATGTCCTCAAACGGATACATACCTATGCCTCAGGTTCTGTTTTCAAGCACCAGAATCAGATTTCTAACTGACTTAATAGAATTACATTTATTCATTTACCGTATCTGTGGTGACACATGAAAATATTTGACTCACTTGTTACAGCACATACAATACATTCAAAGCAATGTGGAAGAAATAAGGTATATGCTAGCTACATGCCAAGAAAATACTGGGTGTAAAGCTGATCTATATGCACATGAATAAAATACAGGCATCAGGACTGAAACCCTCTGTTGTAAAATGCTGTGTATCAATGCTTGACATGGAATTAGAAATTCTAGTTGTGGCACTTGATTGCCCTCTATGCCTTGGCATGCCAATCTAGGGATTTGCTACAGAGAGTTGTCCATTGGGAAAGGAAAATTACCTAATAGGGTTTTTTACATAGTAAATAAGCAACATATTGTGTAGAGAGAGTTAAATGCTTTGTTCTGAGATAAGTTCCAAATACAGATGTCAAAGGCAGGAATATTTACTGTATTGGTAGCACTGTGCATACAATATTAGGAATTATTGCTTAGTAATCACATAGACTAATTCATTTTCATTACTTCCTTTTCAGTGATACACATTTCCCAAGAAGAAAGCATGTCAGACAGATACATGGAAAATCATTCTGGGAGCTATATTGCGTATGGCATGCAAAGATTCCTGTGGGATGTTATCTTTGCTTTCAGTAGCGGTAATTTACTTCCGGGACAATACATTACAGTTAAAACTTCCACAATTTTTTACTATCAAAATACGGTGCTGATGAGAGGTGTTATTACTGAAGTCTACTGCATCCCTATCATTTCATGGTCAAAACACAACAGAGGAAACAAAATTCTGTGCAATAATCTAAAGCCCTGTAATATTTTGAACTGAGAGAGAAAGCAGTGAAACTGCATCCACATTCAGAGAAGAAAGTGCAAAACTCTACACCACCCTTCATGGTTAAATAAGAAAACAGCAAGATTTCCTTGCCACAAATTATATTTTCTTTTGTACACACTTCAAGTTAAGAATTATTAGTGTTCAAATCTCCTCGACTCCTATTACCTCTACCAGCTGCAAATGTTGCTCTTGTTACTGTCTGACCAATCTGTTTTCATTTCATGGTCCAAGCAAACATAGTACAATGTTTACAGCTTACACTTAAAAAATATTTTTGGCATACACCATTGCTCTTTCTTCTCAGTTTGCAGTCATCCATGCTGAGTATTTCTGCAAGGAGAATATAATTCATTAAATAATTCAGCAAATACATAAATAGATCTTCATGCAAAAGAAAAATTACTTTCAGTGGAAAATGCTGATTCTAGCAGTATGCTTCCATGAGTACTGTAAAATAATAGTCAACTTTCGCTTGGATAGCCTGAAAAAATGTATTCCTGTTAATTGTCATATCATGGCACATTCTGATGAATTTATGCAGTCTTCAGTCATCCAACATTTTCAGCTACTCATCCCACATTCTTTTTTACCTTCAGATTGAAATTCCATTTCCATTACCAAGCCATTCTCAGCATTCAATGTAACCACGATTCAATGACAGGTGTCACCTAAGCAGAATGATGTGATGCCTTTTACCTGGACTGTACAGATAAAGGATGTAGATGAACAATTTTCTTCAACAGTTGTTGTTACTGCAAGACATTATAAAGTCACAGAGTTACAGAGGATGGAATGGAATGGAATGGAATGGAATGGAATGGAATGGAATAGAATAGAATAGAATAGAATAGAATAGAATAGGATTCAGTTGGAAGGGACCTACAAGGATTAGCTAGTCTGAACTGCCTGACCACTCCAGAGCCAATGAAAAGTTAAAGCATGTTACGGGGGGCATCGTCCAAATGCCTCTTAAACACTGACAGGCCTGGGGCATTCACCAGCCTCTGTAGAGAGCCTGTTCCAGTGTTTTACCACCCTGTCAGTAAAGAATTGGTTCCAAATGTCCAGTCTAAACCGATTTTGACACAGCTTTGAGCCACTCCCATGTGTCCTGTCACCGGACACCAGCGAGAAGAGACCAGTACCTCCCTCTCAAAAAGGGCAGCATAATGATTTTGAAGGTCATTCTCCTGCCTAATAAGCAGTGATGTCAGAAAAGCCAAGGGGTAACGATGCACTGCAAAAAAAAGTTGGGTTTTTTTGCTGTGATTGTCCCTTGCAGAAGAAAAGAAGCACAGTTTAACTAAAATTACCAGGAAGTATTTGTTACTGAGGATGACAGTATATGTTGAGGTCCATGCAGCAATATATTCTGGGGGCTGCTCAGCTGGAAAGTAGCTTTGCAGAAAAGGACCTGGGGGTCCTGGAGGACACCAGCTTGAGCATGAGCCAGCAATGTGACTCTGTGGCAAAAAACCAAATGGGACCCTGGACTGCACTAGGAGGAGTGCTGCCAGCAGGTTGGGGGGGGTGATCCTTCCCCTCTACTCAGCACCGGTGAGGCCACACCTAGAGTGCTGTGTCCAGTTCTGGGCTTCCTGTTCAAGGGAGACATGGACATACATCATACAAAGATGATGAAGGAACTGGAGCATCTCTCCTATGAGGAAAGGCTGAGACATCTCCATCTATTCAGAGAAGAGAAGACTCAGGGTGATCTCATCAATGTGTACAAATACCTGAAGGGAGGGTGCAAAGAAGACGGAGCCAGGCACTTTTCAGTGGTGCCCAGTGGCAGAACAAGAGACAATGGGCACAAAGTGAAACACAGGAGTTCCCCCTGAACATCAGGACACACTTTTCCGCTGTGAGGGTGACCAAGCACTGGCACAGGTTGCCCGTGGAGGCTGTGGAGGCTCCCTGCTTGGAGATACTCAGAAGCTCTTGAGATGTGATCCTGCGCAACCAGGTGGCCCTGCTTGCAGGGGAAAGTTATACAAGATGGTCCAAAGGTCCTTTCCAACCTCAGAAAGTCTGTGATTTTGTGACTGAACTGATGTCATCTGGTTGACCTGCCATTTGGTCATGCTTTAGGATGTCATCATGTGTCACACAGTAACAGGATTTTATAGTCAGGAGACAACTACAATTCAGGTACTTCTCTGCAATTATATATTCTTGGTATCATAATTGATACATAGGATATATAAGAAAACACTCATTAAAAGTTCAAAATGTAAGAGACTACAACATATAATTTAGTTTTATCAAATTTTACAATTCACATGGATTTTCTGGTAATGACGTTAAAAGGAGTTAACTGTGGGAGTGAAGGCAATGATACATAATCTGGACTTCTTTAAGTTAACACTGATCTAATGTGCAAGAGAATCCATGGTAGCCTGGTTTAGATAAAAAGAGAATTCTAGTAAAAAGTAGCTATTATTTGGCCAACCTTCTTCAGAATTAAAGATTATTTTATAAACCAGTCCATTCTCACACAGAGCACACATGTCTTCTTCTGGAAATTGAACTGATCATTAGCACATCTAATAACTAAAATACTGAGTAACTGCAAAACAGTGCAAGAATTCCACTCTGAACTCTCTGGATTCCAATGATGGTCAAAATTAGGAAAGAATTTTGTTCTAATGAAGGGAGACAATAGTAGGAAAATAAGATTATTTTATCCAATGAAATGCATTCCTCTTTTATAGCAAAAATCAGAAATGTATGCAATTTGAGACAATGTATAATTTCCTCCCCTAAAAGGGAGGAGGAAGTACCGTATCTTAGGTTAATTTGACTGTGGCATCTAATGTTCTCCCACATTGGAGCCCTTCAGTTTGTAAGAACACAAGATGCGATATCCAGCAGCAGGTGGTTGGTTCCTCAGGTTCTCTATCCTGTAACATCAGGTATCGCTGAGCTGCAGAAACACAGACCAAAGCACTTTCTGATGGGCTGATAGTTCACAACTCTCACTGGATACCAATTCACTTGTGAAATACAGAACTTCTAAGACTGTAGGCCGGAAACTGATTTTTTTTAATGTCTGTTTAGCTTATTTCTATTGGTATGTTGTTGAAACAAGAGGAAGGCCAGTCTTCTTCATTACCATGCCATAGGTGAGAATGAAATACAATGTGAATTCCTGACATGTAATGCAGGAAGTTCCCATGATTCACTGCTTTGAGCAGGAGGATGCATGAATAAGTTGGAATTCCTGCCCCTGATCAGTGGATCCTCTGATCCACTGAAACAACCAGACTATCCCCCTCAGGCTCTGTTGTACTTTTTTGCCTCCATTTGCAATTCTTTAATTTCACATGGCAATGTTCAATGGCATTTCGAGGTAAGTTTTGGGAATCACAGCCACTGAAAGTGAAAATTGTAAGGGCTTTGACCAACCAAAGGAACAGGAGAGGGGAGCTCCACTTAGGCTTTGGATGTGTCACAGGCTAAGCACTCCTTTTGAAGATGGTGAGGTGAAGTTGGCTGGAGAAAACACCAATCTGTTTGTTCTGTCTAAAGGAGTTCTTTTGCTTTGATATAGCAATTACGGCGATCTGATTCAGACCCTTAAGGACCCAGCTGCTCTCAGAAAGCAGAAAGGGGTATCAATCAGCGATAAAAGTCTCTTCTTCCTTTAACCATGCCTGCTACTGCTGCCTGAAGCCTCCTTTAGCAACTGTCTCTGTCGAATTGTACTCCAAAGAACAGAGTAACTGGCAGCACAGTTTGCAGTTGGGAGCCTGGTTCAGCTGCAAATTAAAATACGCTACGTCCTGCAGAGCTTGCAGCTTTGTGAGTCGGGAGCTTTCTATTGTTATCTCTCGTGCATTGGAGCTGTTGCACTGAACACATGTACAAGGCAGAGAATCACTGACCAGGACGCTCCTTCAGAACTGTGAGCCCACACGAGCGCCAGGGTTTGGCAGACCAGGATAGTGGGACAGGGAGTTGGGAACAGGCAGGCAGGACTTTCAGTGGAGTCGAACTCAACTGCACGGGCTGCACTCCTTTACTGTACCTTGTTATGCCCACAAATATCTCTTGAAAACTGCGGGAGTTATTTTACTTGTCAGCAACACCAGCGTACTACTAAAAATCTGCACTGCTGCCATAGACAATGTGTACAGCGCATATTTAAGCATGCAGATCTGAGTACAACCATGTGGGTTACACCTCAGACTGTAGCAGCCTGTCAAGGCCTGTGACATACATCCATACGATGTGGCTTAGTTACTAGAGATTCTGCACCAGAATCCCTGTCTCCAGCTATGCCTCCAACTGTGGCAGACGCTCCATCTTCAGTCTACCCAGCGTTTCCAGTTACATGTGCTAGAACGTGCTATAAGAGGGCTTTTCTCATAACTGAGTGGTATGGTTTATATGAATTGATACTGTTTTATCTTATTTTTGTCCTGACAGAAGGTAGAGTGAAATATGAACGTCTGCCTCTCCTGGACGAAGCACATGTACACGCTGTGCTGAGGCAGTTGGGACCTATGGAGGTGACAGCGTTGGGCGATGGGTCTTGGGACAAAATTCTCTCTGCCAGCAGGCCACCCTTTGTGAGCACCCACTGCTTTTGCAGTGCCTCTCAGCCAGGATTGGAGTGCCAGCTTTCCCAGGTGTGCTGCCATGCTCAGCTCTGTAAAAGGGATGGTGTGCTGCTGGAAAGGGGTGTACTGTACACAGAAGCAGGACGCACTTTTATTTGTTACTTCATGGCTGATTTAATATGTTTGTGGGGCTACGCTCAAACTGATGGTAAACATTTTCACTTGAGTCTTAGTCCAGTTTTAATGGCAGATTATAAAATATGTACCTTGTTGGTGCATATATCCAGGCAAACACATAAATATATAAAACTCCTACTTTAAGTCTGGGATCCCATCCTGGCTGAACGATTTGAACTGGAGGTAACAATTATGTGTCCCAGCTGGGGAAGTTGCTTTCAGGAAATTATATTCAAAATGGCTTCCTAGTTAAAGGATATGGTACATGCCAAGATTAGGCAAATAAAGACCATTATCCTGCACAAGTGGGAGATTCACAAAGATAACTTCATGTGTGCTCTTAAAAGCCATCAGCTGAAGAGAGAGATCTCAGTGTGGTTTTGCATCTGCATTCCCTGTTACAGAAAAATGAACTAGGATTTATAAACAAATATGTCAGAGTATATCATGGAATCATAGAATACCAGGTTGGAAGGGACCTCAAGGATCATCTGGTCCAACCTTTCTTAGCAAAAGCTGGGCCATCTAGACAAGGTGGCCCAGCACCCTGTCCAGCTGAATCGGAAAGGCGTCCAGTAATGTGGAATCCACCACTTCCCTGGGGAGGCTATTCCAGTGGCTGATATACAATATGCTGCAATGATTTTATAGTAACATAAAGGGCATGCTACATTCTGAAAAACAAAATGTAGTAAGGCTATATGATTTGCATTTTTGCATTTAAAGAAATGTAGCAATTAAGACATATATTTGGCTAGCCATAATTTTGTTGTAAATTAAGTGGTCAAAGAGAAAGTTAAAAAAATAGGTGGCCACCTGTTTTGTTTCCCTCTTATTTAAAAAAGCAGCTACCTTTATTTCTTTGTTTCTTTATTTATTTGCAGGTGGAGCTTTCAGGTATACATCTCTGTAGAGCTTATTTTTTACTAAGTGGTGTTAAAACAGAAAGTAAACAAATACAAACCTTTTTTTGATGATACCACTTACCCTTGAGGGCTATACTTTTTTGATTGCTCATCAATTCTTACCTTCTTTTATAATTATTTTGATACAATCTATGGCTATCTAGGATTTTCCATGTTTGCCAGCTGACATGCTGGTTACTGTCACGAAACACTTCACCCAAAGTTGGGATACCACGAAAGAAGGAGACATGTTGGTGCGTACAGAATAAATGAAACCTTTAAAAACAAGTTTCCTTGAAAGTCAGCTTGCTGCTTTTAGGAATAGAAATATGGTAATGAGGAGAAAGGCACAAAAAGCATCTCCAGTGAAACACAGAAGTGCAGGTTTTGTTCTAGCACTTTTCAAAATCCAGAGGGCTTTTACACCCTGGTGGTAGCATAGCTCCAGTGGTCTTATGATAACAGTCAAAGTGGTTAAAAGACACGGAAGACAGTGTGGCAATAGTGCAGCAAACTGCAAATTTTAATATCCCTCACCTCTTGCCAATCTCAGGGGAGTAAGGAACTCAAAATTCCTCCTTCCTTTGCTGGCTAGCAGGGGTCTGGGTCTTGCTCCTTTTGTCACTCAGCAGTCAGAGCCAATCTCTGCCAGGGATCCTTGCGGAGTTCTGCTTTTATGAAAAAGAAACAGAATAAAACTGGCATTTTAAGATTTTAAAAGCCAGAAAACTCTTAAGGCTTCATTCAAAAAGACTTCTCCATACTGTATATGGAGAGGCTGTAAACAGTTCTGTTCTGCCATGCATTTTCAGGTAAATTTAAAGTGTTAGTAGCATACATGTTAGAAGAAAACAAATACAATTAGTAATGAGGTCATAGTTTGAAGTTCTTGTGCAGTATTTATTCAGTGAAAATTTGAGCTGTGGAAAAAACTTCAGAATTTGCCCTATAGTATTTTAATATTTAGGCAATAAAGAAAGGTACTCCATTTTTAAATGCTTATGCACTATATTGGTTACAAAACATAAATGCAATAGCATACACTTTGAAGTGTACTTTATGTGGAAAATCTTGCAATGAAACCTGTCTATTTTTCTGATAAAATAAAAAAAAAAAAGTGTTCACACTTTGACAAAGATTAAATCATCCTTCAGTGCTTATCTGTGTGCTGTATTTGTGAATACGAATAGGTCATTGTCTTCAAAGTCACTGTTCATGCATGAAAAATTCAACATATGCATGAGTTTATGTAGGATCTTGACATGAAATAACCATTAAGAATGTATTGGTCTTGTATTGCTATGTCAGTATCTTCTGGATAGAACTCAAGCACATTCCTGTTGCAATGTGTAGCATTCTCTACCTGCCTCTTATCCTGTAATAGTTTTGTGATTATGTAGAAGACAGCCTGTAATGCAGTCAATCTTTTAATTTTCATTAAAATTAAAATCACTTACAAGAAAGTGAAATACACTACAAGGTAAAAATGTTAAAAGTCATAAAATGGTAATCACTTGTTTCAAAAATTCTCTACTGCACATTTCAGGTGGTAACTACTGAACCTCTTCTTCATTCCAATCTTCCATTATCTTCAACCAAATTAGTCCTTTAGGACATCAGAAGGTGCATCCCACTGAATTAAAGTGAATTTTGCTGGAGAACTCTGTTAAATGCCAAATTCATAACTCTGAATATTGGTTATGTTTTCTAAATGCTGGAGGTTACATTTTTAGACTCTATGCACCTACAGTCTGAGATAGCAAAAACAGAGGCATTGAAAAGAAAAGGCTGAAATATCACTTTTTGGAGTAGTCTGCAACTGGACTTATTACCTTTAAGTATCATCCTATACTGCAAGAACATCTGGCGTAACCGGGCTGGACAGTCTTTGTAGATAATTTTGTTAGAATAAGAAATAATTCCAACATCCTAAGCAATTTAGGTGCTCCGATAGATCTTTAAAAAGGGGCTGCTGTTCCTCAAGTCTGACAGAGTCCGAGGTCTTCAAAACCAGTTCCCAGACCATGACAGGTTTGACATGATCTTCTTGAGCTCTAACTTACGTGGTAGCTGACTGGCCTTAATGTAGCTGTAATCGCTACCCAGTGCTTTGTAATGCACTGGAACCTAACTTAGTGGAGTCCTAGTGCCATCTTCGCTTCCAACACATTCAGCTTCCCTTCTCTTCAGTGGGAAGCGAAGGGTGACACCTTTTATAGTAATGGAAGTTGTAATCATTACTCATCAGTCTTTTTCTATTCACTCAATTCTGCAGGACACGTTAACACACAGAGGACTGTGGTTCCAAATGCAAGAAGAAAATAAAGTGTTTGAGGGCAAATACTGCCTGCCTGGCTCTTTCAAATCAATGGGTTGAATTCTGCTTTTGCTGTAACCATAATTACAGGATTGCTTTCAATTTGCACGGGAGTATTGGAGACAGGAATTTGTCCCACTGATGTAGCAGCCCATCAAGATTAGTAAAGATAGCAGAATTTGTCTTACAAGGGAAAAACCCTCAGGATTTATAGTGCGACTGAGAAAAGTAAGTGCATAGAATGCCTGATTACACTACAAATAAAATGTTAAACATGTTATAATTTCTGGGTTTTTTTTTTCTGTATTTTGTACATAGAATGCAATAAAAATCCCATGTTAGACGCAATGTAAAACGAATGTCACTAAAAAATTACTTTTTCCTAAAATAACTTCCCACCCCTCTAAATACTATGACATTTATGACTATAGTAAGGGTGTATCTAGCCACTATTTATATTGTCTCAGCTCTCAGAGCAAAATGCATTCCATGGAAAGCTGAATGATGGAATTTTTGTTACAACATAATTTTCCAGCTGTTCAAAAAAGGCGTGTCATGGTATATATTTCACAACTGCTGAAAAGCAGTAAAATTAACTGATGAATATCCACATGGACCCAATCCTGGAAAGTGTTAAGGTCCTGAATTTCTGTGTTTCTGTTGAAGGCAGTGGGAGTATGGGGTTTGCTGAGCATTTTGTGGTCAAAATAGGAGGAGAGAAGAAGATCTTTCACCATCTCTCAGACTGGGGCCAACAGCCAATAACATCAAACTGATCCTGCCATCATTAAACTAAGTCCAAGACACATCAGTATGAAACATGGTGCCAGTGGAAATCTGCTGTGCATTGGATGATTTGTGTCTGTTTCTCTAACGCCAACTTTGGAGGTCTCTTGGATCCACAGCAAGACAGAGCATGAAAAAAGCTTGTTTTCTACATCCCAGTGGAAAAGAATCATCTGTGTGAACTGCTGTTACAATGGTAAAAAAAATTTCTAGAAGTATTTTATTTGCAAAATATTTGTGCTATCTCCTCCAAAGAAATGAGGATTATCTTAATCTTTACATCAGTTCTTATTTTGGAGCCAAAAAAATATTGTCCGCTTTGGGAGGATAACAAATCTGACACTTTTCATCTGTCTAATAGGCTTTTTTTTTGGTGCCCTGAGGAGCAACCTCACAGCTGGACACATTTTCTGAGGACTGTAACTTCTTCACTTCTTCAACTGGAATCTTCCACGGGATCAATGCTTACAAGCCTCTTTCCACTTGCTAGTCACATCTTGAGGCCAACCGTGTTCCTCATTCAAGAGCTTTGTTTCAAGTAATGGCCTTACTCCAACACTGAATTGTACCACCTCAATGGCACAATGCAAATGTCCCATTGGTTTGTTTAATGGTCAAGACGCTTCTCCCTCCCATCCCATATCAAGATCATTGTCTTGATTTGATGCAGAGTAAAAAGAAACAATTGTTGCCATAGGCTTTCAGCCTGACTTCTTCCTAAGAAATATAATTTCTTCCAGTGCCAAGACATTTTTTTAATGGACTGTTAAGAGAAAAGTGGCTAAAACCTTATTTTACTGCTCTGATAAATTCAGTATCAATTAGAAAAAAACCACAGGACATTCTAAAATGTCTCAAAAATGTGAGAATATTTTTATTATCATACAATTAAAACAAAATATCTATTCAGTGGAGAAGAAGATGAATGTTCACCTGAAGTCTGAGTCTGCTTCCACAAAATTAAGTCTCCTGAGTGATCTTTGGTGTCTGTAAAGTTACTAATGTCAAAAATGATTACTGCTGTCACTAAAGCTTGTGGAATCAGAGCCTAAAGTTCTGCTCACAATTTTACCATTAAAATTCTTATTGTTTTCTTACAAAATAATTTGTTACAGTGCCATCCATGTTGATGCTGCCTACATACCAGGTCCTTCTGTTCCCTTTAAAAGCACAAACACAAAAGCAAGACCAAAGAAGAAACTCAATTACCCTCCAGCAACGCAAACTCCATATTCCTGAAAATGGCTGTACCTTATGAACCATGAATTTAAGAACACAGAATAGTTATGACCAGAGTAGCCTGATTCTGCAGAGATGCAATGAGGAGCTCATCAAATAGAAAACTTGCAGCAAGGGAACCTAGCATAAATGCAAAAGGAGACACTCAGGTAGCCAGATATCTATACACTATTACATACCCAGAAAGGAGTACTCATGATGGTTTGCTCATTGAACGAGTCCCAAAGTGAACATTTCAATATTTGCTTGAAGGCTCCTTTATTCTGCAGCTTGTAACAACCTTTTAAAAGAACTCTTGGGAACTTCCTCTAAATATGTCATTTCCTTCTAGGAAAAGTGAAGAAAAAGACATCTGCTACAAATACTGTCACCCACAGAAACATTACCTGTCTAGCCCCTCTGATGTTCTTTCACTGATTTGTATAGCTTATATTTTTCTGTGACTATTTCTATACTAGACCTATATATACTGCCGTATCTTCTCATGGAAAAGAGCTCATTAATGGCAAAGGAAGAAAAGTAGAATTCTCAATCATAACTCAGATTCCTTCTTGTTCTTCTGCCTTTAAACTAAGTTTCCAGAAGTTGTGATTGTGCAGAAGTATTTCATACATAGTTTAAGAGCTACTAAACGTACCACATCTACTTTTACTAGCAGTGAGCTTGAACTAGCACAACTGCAGGGTAACTGCTCTGTTCATTTTCATTGTTGCTACCATCTAAAATGTGAGTTGGCACTTCAGAAGTGAACTTTAACGGCTGCATTATTCAAAACCTTTAAGAAAGCTGGGATAATCTCATCTCAGAAAGTACTTTAATAATAGATTAACTACAGAGAGAGATTAGCGGTGGGGTTCCACTTGTCTTGGTGATAAGCATGATTTGCAGAAGTTTGAGAAAAACTTTTCTTAAATGATCATTATTCCAGGCTGGTTCAACATGACTACCAAAGAAACAAACAAATAACAGCAGTTGAAGCAAAAATACTAGATGGTATGCACATTCTTGATAATCCACCTTTATCTATTCTTTAAAAAATTGGGAGTTTAACCACTACTGTGGCACAACCTTTATTACATTTTTTCACTTTGACCCATCTACTTATTTTAGACATGCTTATTAGCTTTAGAACCTCTATCCCAAAATATTATTTTATAGTTATGAATAGTCCACAGCAGGAACAAAGAGTCAAACCAATTAGTGCTGGCTATTAGCATTTCAATCCATTATGATGCAGACAATGAGAGAAATGTTAGATGTCATAACGCTTGCAACACCACAATCTAGTTGTAGCCTGCTCTGCCCTAAGACTATTCCCAGTCCATACTGGTAAGGCTATACAGATAAGAGAAATGACAGAAGACTTGAAACAAAATTCTAGTGTCAGTAGATCTGAGTGGTCAGAGCAAAGCAATCCTCTTTGCTTTCTTTTTCCTATCCATCCTCACCAAATAGGTGGGGTATTTTCAAATAATTGTCCTACGAACTATAAACTTGTGAGGGAGCAAGGAGTATAGAAGTAAACCCCCTGCACGATGTGACCTCCCTTCTGACTTCAAAAGTTCATGGTCCCTAAAATAAGAGGTCATTGAGCCTCCCCAGGCTCATTGCCAAGCCCCTTTAGATCAGAGGCTGCCGGTTCTACTGACTGGTGCCAAATTATGTGTGATGGTTTTCCTGATATACTCAACTGTCTGCTAGGGACTGAGTTGAGACCACTAAACTAATTTCATGTAGGAGTTCAGGTTTAAGTCATTTTTAAACAACATTAACATATTTCATGTATTTTCTCTCCAGGAAAAAAAAAGCCCTTGAGAGGCCAAAGAAGAATAGTTTCTATAACATAAGGTAATCTTAAATATGATGGATGTAGGATCTGCCTATGACTTGCCGTCAATTACAGAATTTATCCCATATCAGATGAAACAAGTTTAATAAACCACTTAAGTGTTATAAGGTATGCTTCCCACCAACATGAATTATGTATCTATCTGCAGCCAAATGTACGTGTTCTATCGCTCTGAATATTAAATACAAAAACTATGTTTAAATAATGTGAAGGGTCTGATTTAAAGCAACAAAAGCCAATAAATTCAAAGTTTATGCTGGCACTCTATCCTTGACTCACACAAATTGTTTCAAACAGGTATAATGGCATGAATTACATCCCTCTTACATTTATGTTTCTACTTCCACATTTGAATTTCCTGAGTTTTGGCAGCCTAAGTCTCTCCATGAGTGTCTTTAAATAGAGTTCTAAAATGTAATTTATTAGCTTTGTTTTCACTTCTTATGGCAAATGTATGCCTTATAGAAAATTAAAAAAATGCACATTTTTTTGTTTGAGGATGGTATGGTTCCTTTGGAACTATTTTAGTTTCTCTATTGAATACACAATTGGAATGTTTAAAAATATTTATTAATTACTTTATTAACTTTCTATTGTTTACACAAGAGACTGTAACGGGTCTCTCACAGCTTTTCTGATGTCTTGGGTTACCATAGAACTGCCCAGATATTTAGTATTGTCATTAAAAAATTATTTTATAAACTGTTTTATAGAGTCTTACCAATACGGATAATAGCAAAGTGAAGGTCTACAGTGTTCATGTTTCAAATGCTGCATTGGCTTTTATCTGCTTTGTTGTTTCTATCATTTTATATGGCATCACATAAATGTGAATAGAACTTAAAGAGCCAAAAATAAATTCTACCCAAGTGGGGTTTTGCCAGCGGATTCCATGTAAATATAATTGGAAAAAAACACTGGTAGAAACCACAAAGGAAAGGTGTGATTTTTGTATTTATGGCAATGCTGCTAATAAAGAAGTACCTGTAAGTCCTTAGTGAGAGATGAGGATGAAGCACGATGACATTCAACAGTGTGATGTTTCAGTAGAACAAATAAATGCACATCTCCACATACAGCACAGTCTTAAAGTGCCATCTTGGTTGTAGGTACCTCCAAGGAGGAGTATGAGTAATAGCTAATTTGGAAGCACAGGATCTGGATCTATCTATTTATTAAACAAGAGAAAGTTCTGTAGTTTAACAAGTCCAGAGGAGGGCCACAAAGATGATCAGAGGGCTGGAGCACCTCTCCTGTGAAAACACACTGAGAGAGTTGAGGTTGCTAGGCCTGGAGAAGAGAAGGCTCTGGGGAGACCTTACAGCAGCCTTCCAGTATCTGAAGGGGGCCTGCAGGAGAGATGGGGAGGGACTCTTTATCAGGGAGTGTAGTGAAAGAGGGTAGATTTAGGTGAGGTATTAGGAAGACATTATTTACTGTGAGGGTGGTGATAAACTGGAACAGGTTGCCCAGAGAAGCTGTTGAGGCTCCACCCCTAGAAATGCTAAAGGCCAGGCTGGATGGGGCTTTGAGCAACCTGCTCTAGTGGAAGGTGTCCCTGGAACTCGATAATTTTGAAGGTCCCTTCCAGCTCTAACCTATCATTCTATTGTTCTATGATTCTATGACAGTATAAAAATCTCAGGTTTGGAAACTAAAAAATCCTAGAGTTGTAAGTTTCAAAGTCATTATCAGTATTTTGGGAAAGTCACCAAATCTTTTTCCCTCTGAAGTTTTCCACGTCTAATACAGGAATACTTACTCCATTGGAATAGTCTCAAAGATTTACTTGTTATTGTTGCTATAGCACAGAAAAATATGTATGGAAAATCAAACTATCATATACTTACCTTTTATATGAACTTAAAGTTCATATAAAGTTTGGTTATGTTTTTATTATGGACATCTTATCACATCTGTTTCTAACTTTCCCAGTGTTCTTCAGCTAGGTTAACCTCTAATGAGATTGCCCTGTGTGCATTTATTGAGTTCATTTGAATCATACTAGTATTGTACTAGAGTTGAAAAGCTGTTAACAAAAGAAACCACTTAAAATGACTCTGGTACATAACCTCTTTCACATAAACATTCAGAAAAACACCTCAGTATTTCTCTTCAGTTTTCACATCAAATGTGATTTCCATGTGGACATTGTTCTTCTTCACCTTAATATGAGAGAATACAAAAATGCTAGTGATGTGGAAATGGCCCAACACGCTTTTTTGTATTATTATTCAAAAGCAGCTTTGCTCTGTTGTTCTGAAGTCTGCACATCTGAAATATGTGTAACTATATGACTTTACACTTTTAGAGATATTTTACATATCATGAGAAAGTATAAAGTTACATGTTTATCTACACTTGGTTCATGAAAGCTAATTCTTAAGATTCTAATGATTCAAGATTCTCCAGTAAGGGTCAGACTTAGTACGTATGATGGCAAAGAAAGTTGTAACCTAAGTGAGTTAGAGACTGGATCACAGCGCATTGTCATAGGCAATACCAAACAAAATGAATAAATTAAACAAAAGAACATGACTTTTAGGAAAATACAGTGCAAAACTTATTTTATACAGGAAGTGGACAAGTCATTTTGACTTCCATGGGTTCAGCCTCCAAATTCTATTTCAGATTTAGGGTCATCATGATCAATCGACAACTTAATGCCTATGATGTTAACACTGTGGTATTTGTTGCTGTATCAGAGGCTCTCCATCAGAAGATAAATTATTTAGATCACTGGTTAACTGTGGTTTTGAATGCAGATCCATAATCTAGTGCTAATGTTTCACCTGAAAAAGACTACATTGCAAAATATTTTAAGTGAAAGTCCACCTGCTAGTGGACTGCTTTTTCCACTGGAAGCATGAGGGTCTACCAAGAAATCTATGTGGCTAATGAAATTTTGTCATTATGTGCTACTATATGTTTAGAAATCATGCATGAGTATGTGCGCATAGAGAAAAAGTCAATAGGTTAAGTAAGGTTTGGCAGCCTTTTTTACTTGGTTATAAGCTTTACGTGATTCTATACAGTTTAGAACAATAAAGTCCTGATGTACATGTATATGACTACTTGTGCATTCCTGAAGACTGAGCCAGACAAGCAAGGAACAATACCTAATAGAGAAGTGAGCAGGTACCAAATGCAAAAAGTCTCTAAACAACAAACCCTTCATAGTTTTACAGAAATAGAAAACATAACATTAAGCAGGTAAATGATGGTGGTTATTGTAATTTTAATTAATTAGAGTAATTAGTGTCTCAAGGATTTATTAATTTCCTTTTTAACCTTTAAAGAACATTGAAAAGGAAGATGTTCTCTATTCAGTCTTGAATGCCACATCTGATTCTTCAGAATGGGATAGGGCAGAATAAATTCTTTCATTGCTGCTGTTGATTAACAATGGAGATTTGTGTGGTTTTAGCAAACAGTGATCAGAAACAGAGGGAAAAATGAAGCAATGAGTCTTTTTTCTCTATTTTATGATACAGAAAAAAATATTTTAGTTCTTCTTTTTCTCCTGTTTAAAGACAGCTAAGTCTTATGGGTCTTTGAAACCTATGGGCTTTAGTTGAACCATTGAAGAAATTTTTGCATCAATAGCATCACAAGTTGAGAAGTTAAGCAAGTGAAGGAAGGAGATTTCTGCTAATCTTAAAAATATTGCCTATGACAGCATATGCCCACCTTTAAACTAGTAAGGTTTAAGAGTCATATCTTTATAAAGCCTCCTGTGAGCAGCTTTTAGTCTTTAAAATTCTAGATAGAGTTGTGATTACTCAACATTCCTCAAGTGCACCGTTTTATATGCATAATTTCTTAACCTGTTTTTCCTCTTTTGACCTTTTGTTTTTAATTTTGTTTTCATAGGTGATGATGTCTATGCTATTTCTTGAGGTAGCTTAGAATTTTGTTATAAGGGAAAAAGGGTTCGCTATTGCTATTTTTACTCTAGTAGTAACTAAAAAGCAGCTGAACAGATTTGTTCAGACAACCCAGGAAACTAATTTCTTGGCTAGACACCAAATAAAGTCTACATTTTGACCTGGCTCAGAATTGCTTATGCCTGCGTTTAGAATATTTTGAACAAAAAGCATTCACATATAAGTAGTAACAATTTAAAATGACAGTACTCAATTGTAGGAATTTGGGTTTTAGGTATTTATGTACAATGTATGAATTTGTTGGTTATATTAAATTGACTTAGTATTGAATTTTCACTGACTCTCAATTCACTCATCTGGTGTCTGGATTCCTGAAGAATATACAGGGGTGCAATGAAAAGTGACTAGTCCAAATGCTTCTCAGCTGCAGAACAGTGTCTTAAAATAACCCTGTGTCTGAAGCTGCAAAGTCCAGCTTTACTTAACTTTTTTACAAGCTGGGGAAGAGGTACATGGGAATAAAGGTGTCCTAGGGATTGCCCAGAAGGGGGAATCGAAGTTATTGGAAATTTTTTAAAGTTATTAAAATTTTGGTATGCATATTTAGAAATACACAGAGAAGCAGATAGAAAGGACCCTGCTTAAAAGGGAACACACAGAAGGTAAGAAATGCTAGCATTTCCAAAAGAAGGCATGTCAGAGGGGTTCAGCTCAGCAGAAACAACATGAAGTGTTCCAGTGACAGGTATGAATCTCACGAGCATCGTGGCTGGTGAGAAAATGAAAGCCAACAGTACGCATACTTGTTGTTTTACTTAGATCTGAATATCTCTTTTGCTTTCTAAAGTAGAGTGATTGTTCTCATCAAATATGTTGAAAGTTTTTGTCTGCTTGTTCTATTGATCAGATGACCCTGAAGTAGTGAACTGTTCAGAGAGAAGAGCTCTAGGAAAGACATTGTTTAAGCTACTGATATGTTTTCTGACATACTCAGCACACAATAAGGTACTGTGTTTACAAAATGTGTTGGTGAACTGAGAGCCTATCCAGATCTTGGAAAGCATGAAAAAAATATTGACATGGTTTCTAGCTCCAAGCATATGAAAACTCAAAACATAGAAATCTAATGCTGGAAGGGGTTCTAGAGGAGTGGTTGTAAATGATAGATTATCTGTATTTGTTTAAATTGTGTCCCTGCCCATGTCAGGAGAGCTGGAACTAGATGACCTTTAAGGTCCCTTCCAACCTAAACCATTTGATTGTTCTATGATTCTATTAAATTATGTATTTCTTACATTCAAAAGAGTATTCCTGGAATATTTTCCATACCTGCAAAATTTGTATTGGTTTATGTGTGTCATTCCATGCAAAATAATTAGTGGGTCAGTTTATGAAAATAATTTGCATATCTCCCCAAGTGTCACTTTATTTTTTTAGCACTGGTGAAAGGTGAGTTTTTTATGTATTTGTAGGAAGGCTGCAGGGCAAACTACAATGCACAAACGTGTCCCCTTCACTGCCTCTTTGGAATATCTCAAGCAACCCATTTTGTTTTCTATCAGGCATCTTTACTGAACCACAGCCCTGTTCAAAACAGGTTTTCGCTGGGAGATAACTAGATCCAGAACACTGGAAATGTATACAGTTGCAGGTGTTACACTTACTGGCCTGTCCCCATTTACGTTGTATGCCCTGTCTCTTCTCAAGCTTCATCCAGCCTCCTTTTTCCCTCTGGACTCTCTTACTTCTTCTGTCTACTAATTCTTAGTTCCGTCAAACGGATTAACTTCTCCCCTTCAGGTCTTTTTGCTGGCTGAGAGCCAGATTATGAGGAGGGAAATACACCCTGGCCTCTTATAGTGAAGGAAAAATTCCATTCCCCACAGTTCAGCTGAAAACATGAAGTTTCAGTTCAACTGAGGCAATTATGGCATGGCTTAACTGTCAAGCAAGATCTGTAATATTGAAGAATTCTGGTTTTCACTTTAGCCTTTTAGGATATTGGAGACACACCATTAGGACACCATTAGGCAATGTATTTCTGACCACTTTCATGGTCTCTGATGTTTGGCTAGGAGTCATAGAATCATAGAATCATCTAGGTTGGAAGAGACCCTTGGGATCATCGAGTCCAACCATCTACCCTACTCTACAAAGTCCTCCCCTACACCATATCCCTCAGCACCACATCTAATCATCTCTTAAACACATCCAGGGATGGTGACTC
>JAHREE010000196.1:0-27252 GCA_033628505.1 Tringa tobata | reverse complement strand
GGTTCTGCGCTGGCATCTCCTCTAGCAGTGATGCAGTCCTGCCGGGCGCCGCATGCCAATGATGCAGCCCAGGGGATCCCAGCCCAGAATGCCCAGGGTTGGGAGGATGCTCAGGGTTGCCTCTCCCACCTGCATCCCTGCCTCTCTTCCACCACCCCCGCCTCCAAAGCTGCAAAGCCAGCGGGGAGGGAGCGTGCGGAGGCAGCCAAGGAGATGGGGAGAGAGGGGGAAGCTGCACAGCAGGGGAACAGGGAGGGAGAGAGAGAGAGACGAAGCTTGTGTAATTTCATCACGGTAATAAAATCCAACCCAGTGCCTAAACGTTGCAGCTCTCTAGCAGAGTTCTTCATTACATGGGGGATTTTTGATTTTTTTTTAATTGCTGGCATACAGGAATATTTCTAGTTGTAAGTAGAAGGGAATCCCAGCATGACCAGATATTATGCTGGCATCCTTTATCTCTCCACTTTATATATCAGACCAGTGCTACACTGAAGACCCCTCTCCCTGGGATGGCTAGAAGGCAAGGGGCCACATTTCAGGGATAATCCTACCACAGGATATACCTGTTCTGTTTAAAATCCCCTTGTGTTTATGATTTGGGAGTTTACTGCCAGAAGAGCAGCAGCAGCAAAAACCCCACTGTCCATGCAATTTTGTGCTTACAAGAGACCCCATGGACACAACAGTGTGGAACATAGTCTGCCATGGAAATCCATCCATAATCATTTTGTATTATTAAAAGGGATAACCAGGTTACATGAGGAGGTGTCTTACTGTAGAATAAAGAATGAAGCTCTTAACTATGAAAACAGCATTGTCAGTGCACATGGAGGAGGGATGCCCACATCCTGCAAAATCCCCTCATGTAGATATGCCCAAATTAACCCAGATAACAAGAGCAATAAAGATTTCCACTGGCAGGTTTCCATTGCTGCTTCTGGTAACCTAAAACCAAAGAAGAACACGAAGCCACAGGCTTCTCAGAAAGGAAACAGAGACGGACTTACAGAGCAGCATGAATCCCTCCTGCTTGCCAAAGGGATAGAGCAAAGAAGAGGAACTGTGAGTCCAGACGCTCAGCAGGTGACATCTAGAAAGCTACTGTTCCACTCTGTGCCTCAGTTTCCCCACCTGTAAAACAGTGCCAGCACTACCAACCTCTCCAGGCTATATAAGCACCAGATAATATCACTCCTTCAGCAGGTTCCAGGGTCCCTCCAGACACACACTCTACCTTTCTTCTCTGACCTGTATTTTATAGCCTGCCCCGCCCTCAGCTCACCTGATTTGAATCTCCAGCTCAGGTGTGTTTGTAATTGTTGACAGCATTACAAATTGGGCCTGAAAATGCTCTCTTTATCTGATTGCTTGCTGCTATAGTTCCTGTGACTACAGGTGCCACCACTTCCATATGGAAAGTGCATTAGGTGATTAATTTAGATATTTTCACACCCACTCATTTAAAAATTGGAACTCAAATCTGAAGTTCAGCTTTATTCTCCCTAGTGCAATACATTAGTTTAATTGAATTTTGTATTTGGTACAATGCACTGATTGCTTTGACGTGGGAGCACTTCAGAAGTCAAATCATTATCACCATTCCTGTACGCTATAGGCCAAGTATCAAGGTCTTGGCAAAACTAAAAAGCAAGCCAGTCTGTCACAATGCCACTGAGTGCCACTTTGCTTGCCTGTCACCGTTCTTTTGAGTTCTCCAGCTCATTAATACTTCAAATTCTTCAAATTACAGTAATTCTATTTGCGTGTGTCAGATCCACTGTACTTTGTGTGGGTCACGCTCTGAAGGCACAGCACCATTCGTACCTCTGTTTCCACAGAGAGGGCTTTGGGGCAGTCCTGGAGATGCTCTTCAAGCTCCATCACAGCTGCCCTGGGAAGAAGGCTGCTCTGCCCCATGTCACCTTCCCCTTGCAAGTGGGATTGCAAGCGAGGGAAGACGTGGCAGACTGGCCAAACAAGCACCCCAATGTCCCTGCTGAGTTTTTTATATGCCCAGAAAAGTTCCTGCATCCACTTTGCTTACTGTTTCCTATGCAGGATAGCTCTAGCTTGGGTAAACTTGTATTAAATCTCATTGCAGGATCAGCAGGGAGGGAGGCAGTAAATCTGGGAGACATTCTTTACCATTGCACTGTGATTATCAGTGTTTTTAATTACCTCTGCACCCTAGGCACAACTGTGAATCTCTCTGTTAATCACTGCTAGCCGTATCCAGGTATCTCAGATGGAGAAGAACCATTTTCCATAGTGCCATATGGTGCCAGCGGGAGACATGAGCCTGGCATCAAAGGCAGCAGGATGGGAAGGCCTAACGTCTTTCTGTTTAAAAGAGCACATTGATGAAATCCTCAGCAATCCAACTGTTTCAGAGCTGCGAGAAGTAAATGGAAAACAAAGCTGAGCTGCAACAAATAAGGACCTGGTGTAGGGGTGGAAAAAATGATACAAGCTCTTCTGTCATGGGGAAATAGGTGTCTGTGTAAAGGCTGATCATGCAGGAACACGTCAGCATGGTTCCACGGGCAAAGAGGGCTCAGTCTGGCCCTATAGCTCACCCAGCAGCCCCAGACCTCCTGTGTGAATGGAGCAGAGCCCCACAGCCATAATCAATTCTCCTCTTTTGTCCCACCTACAGCATCAGAGGTTTCTCTTCTGACCCCTTGCACGAACAAGAGACCAGAGACCCTTGTGTTGTGCTACAGAGCTGGACAGACTGGGGTACCCTTCTTCAGCAGAGCTCAGGTGCTGCCAGGAAGGCGTACAAGGGAAACCCAAGCAAAGCAAGAAATTAAATGGTGATGGAGCAGCCTCTCCAATGTCTTGCAGACTGTCAAGTGGAAGGAAGATAATTAGAGGAAAAGTACAACTCTTAAAACACACAAACAACATGTATTTCATGGCTCTGCCAGAGCCATCACTTAAACACCAGGGCGCTTGCTGTGAGAGGCACTCGGTGCCACATGGTGTTGAGAGACCAGCAGATGTTCAGGGCAGGGCTTTTTGGCTTGGTTTCCAGGTTCCTCTCCACACACGGGCACTCACACATGTGCGTGGGTGCACACACTGACATGCACACCTGTGTGCCCCTCTCTCCTGCAGGGTCTGCACAAGGAGCCCCAGGAGAGTAGTGAAAAAGACCCCCAAAAAAGTGCTGAGTTGTGATGGCGCACACTCCCGTGCTATGGCCCTGGAGATGTCCAAATAGGAGCTAGGAGAAGCCAGCTTTAATGTCTAGCAGGGTTTAAAGAAGTCCTGAAAGGAGGCTGTAGCAAGGTGAGGGTTGGTCTCTTCTCCCATGTAACAAGTGATAGGACAAGAGGAAACGATCTCAAGTTGTGCCAGGGGAAGCTTAGATTGGATATTAGGAAAAATTCCTTCACTGAAAGGGTTATCAAACATTGTAACAGGCTGGCCAGGGAAGTGGTGGAGTCACCATCCCTGGAGGTATTTACAAGGTAGGTAGCTGTGGTGCCTAAGGGACATGTTTTAGTGGTGTTTTTGGCAGTGTTAGGTTGATGGTTGGACTTGATGATCTTAAAGGTCCCTTCCAACCTAGATAATTCTATGATTCTAACCCTGAGAGCTGTCATGGCAAATCCTTGAGCCATCAGGGCCAGAGGCTGGGGGATGCAGGGTGGTGGCAGCAGGTGCTGGACATTGCCACCTCTCTGAGGTGCGTAGTGGCAGCAGGCTGGTGGCTGCTGCTCTCTGTTGGTGGCAGCCATCCATCCAGAAACAGCCCTTACCTCCCCCTCCCTCCACCACTTCTGCAAACGAAACTTAGCTTACAAAAGCCAGAATCTGGCCTTAATAGAAGGGGGAGTCCCATGCAATGTTTGATTTCTTCCACTGTTGTACCTGACAAGTGGCATCAGCACTATGGATAATGAATACAATGCAAAAAGCTATACAAAGCATTAAGTCTAATTATTGGGATTGCCTCCTGCTCGCTGGCAGACCTAGGTAAGACTCATATGGAAGAAATCTGGATATCACAGGTCTTGCTGCAAAGGGGTGACCTTGCCAAGACCCACAAATAAATTAGGAGGAGACAGCAACGGGAAGGAATTGAGCCACATTGCCTCCCTCCAGAGAGAGACAGAGCTTCTGCCTGGTTTGGGGAAAAGGTGGGCAGAAAGGGGTTTACATCAATTAGGCTGCAGGGTGAGGTGAAATCACGCTGAAGTCAGGGTTTTGGGTCTGTGAAAGCCTCCCATGTCCATAGCTCCGATGGGGTGGGTGGATATATTCATACACATATATACCTACCTGGTGGGGCATGTTGTTCAGTGCTGGTCAGGAGCAGAAAAAGACCTTCACTGGATTTCTCCTGCAGCATGAGGTTTGCCACCCACATGACTAACCTGCTGCCTAGAAATGTTAAAAGGAGAGATGAATGGTTGAAATTAGGAGAAATGGGGAAGGGGGGGGGGGAATCTCAATGCATTTTATATTTTCCACTGAAATCCTGAGCTCGTCTGACTAAGACTCTGTTTTCATAAAGCATAATGATACTTTTTTTCCTTAAATTAGCCTGTCACTTTCTGCCTGACACAAGCTCCTGATTATCACAGCAACCCAAACAGCGGCACGGTCGGCAGCTCCGGGGAGCACCGGGGAATCCCAGCACAACCTGTGATCTTGAATGTCAGCCCTGTCGCCACCTCAGGGGGACAATTCCGAGAGCATGGGCTGCAAAACATGATCTGCGTTTGTGCCCTCCCAACCAAAGTGGGTCCTGAACTATCTAAAACCCACACGATGCCACCGACGCTGAGATTTCAGGGCAAAAGTGCAGCCACTGAGGCAATATCAATTTTCCTGAGCTGGAAACGTGAGCTGTAGAGGATGTACCACGCTAGAAAAATAGAGAGTGAGCATAAAAGTAAGCATTTAGCTGAAAACTATTTGTGGCATAGAAACTTTGGTTTTCCAAGGAACCGCTGCTCTCTAAAAGGTGTCACTGATGCGTGCTGTGACAGGCCAGGGAGATGCAACGTCAGACAACGTCCATCAGCAGCATCACTGCCTGTAAATGGTCAAATGTCAAGGGATGAGGGTGCTTAAATTTCTCTAATCCAGCAGAAACCATTCCGTAAGACAGGCCTGAGCGGAAAAACACAGGTACCTTGGCAGGTCATGGTGCAAAGGCCAAGGTAAGCAGCCCGGTGGGACCTGTGCTGCCAGAGTTGGACCCGCTCAAGTGATGCGCTGTTGCTGCCTCATTTTCACTGAATTTTTTGGAGTTGGAAGGGACCATAGAGATCATCTAGTCCAACTCCCCTGCCGAAGCAGGATTGCCCAGAGCTAGAGCATGTTACTCAGGACGGCATCCAGGCGGGTCTTGAAAACCTCCAAAGAAGGGGACTCTACACCCTCCCCTGGGCAGCCTGTTCCAGGGCTCTGCCACCCTCACTGTGAAGTTTTTTCTCATGTTTGAGTGGAACCTCCTATGTTCCAACTTATGCCCCTTACCCCTTGTCCTCTCACTGGCAACCGCTGAAAAGAGTCTGGTTCCCTCCTCCTTCAACCCACCCTTTAGATACTTATAGGCATTGATAAGGTCTCCCCTCAGCCTCCTCTTCTCCAGACTAAAGAGCCCTAATTCTCTCACTCTTTCTTCATAAGGGAGATGCTCCAATCCTTGAATCATCTTCGTTGCCCTCATGTGAGGCTCCGCTACATGCAGTGCATCACTGAACAGCTGCGACCTCCAGCATCACCTTAAACATTATATTTTTTCTTTTTTTTTTTTTTTTCTTTTCAAAATCTTTTTCTAATCCTTCTGTTAGTCCAGGTTTAAAACCCCAAGCACAAGCGCAGCGAACCATTAAAGAGCGGTTCACACATCTCTTTCTTCCTCACTTTTCATCTTTCTAAATGAAGGAATATATTGTCAGGTTAACTCTGACTTTTAAGACCCCAAATGCGGTAGGGAGAGGTTATTTATGTGGAAAAGGTGAATGGTTCCCTACATGTTAATAGTACAATCAGCGATGAAATCCTCGCCATTAATATTTAAAGTCCTTTATTATGTATGTGCCTGACTGTTATTCAGAGAGGGCTGAGTCAGGAGATTGGAAGCTGCTGGGAATTGAATAAGCGTTATTTGTGGGGTTTCTCTGAGTGGAAACTGGAAAAGACATTGTTTTTATGCGTGACAGCCCAATTTTCAGGAAACTGTGCACTTATGTGTAGTGTATAATATATGCAAGATATTACTGCAATGGGCCTCTGTGGCTTTTTTCACCACAGGATTTCTTAATGTTGTTGCCTGCTTACTTGCCCTGTACTCATAAATAGGCAATAATTTTATGAGAAATGAAGGACACAATCTAACAGACTAAAACCAGTCTCCATCCCCCGCAAATTCATAATTATTCATGTAACAGTAGGAAATAGAGATCTCTGAGAAAGAGCAAGTATTGTATAATTTATCCAGTTTTTCTACGAGATAGACAACTAAGTACATTGAGAATATGTATCCTACATCATTAGTATTTCTTCTTCTCTTTTATGTCTATATATACACATAAACATATTTTTTCTATATGTTACGTTAAATAAATATTAATCTTAAATCTGCTCTTCCTCTGTACCCGTCACGACACACCTGATAGTTGTAGATGGTTTCATCCTGCTCCCCCCTCCAGAAGAGGTATCATCATTGTCAGTAGCCTTCCAGATATCAGAGCTATGGCTGTGTTTTTTCAGTTTAAATTGGCCATAAATGCTACACTAGCAAAGCCTTCCCATATTTCCATGATTACTCTGTAGCTATAGTAAATTGTCTGAGCCTGCTGTATAGCACTTATTTCATTGGAATGATTTTCAGGAGCACTCTGTTAGCTATGGCCACCTAAGGGTGTAATGAAATGGGGTGTATTACATTACAGAGAAATTAAACATGAACCTGTAACTCCAGATTCAAAGAGACAGAGGGAGGTGGGGTTCAGGTTTCATTTTTTTTCTTACTCTTCTGGAAGAGCTTTTTTTTCTTGAAGCTGTGTTTTCTGGGGAATTTCCTTGAGGGAAGTGGAGGGGCATCCCCCTCTTTCAATAAAAGGTAGACTCAAAAAAAGGAACTTTGGGATTTTTCAAATGAAAATCACCCTAGCTGTTTACTCATGTCTTTACCTCACATCCTACACAAAAGGCTGATCTAAGCTGGGAAGGGAATTTAGTGAGTTTAATGTGCACTGAGCTTGGTCTGCAGCCGGGGCATCCTGACAGACAGAAACCTCACTGAGCAGAAAGCCCCACAGCCAGGCTGCTCTCCAGTAATGCAGCTGGAGGGGGAAAGGGATGGGAAGCTATTTTCATGGGATACAACTGGGAATTGCACGAAGAAAGAATCGCTGCTGATCCTAGAAATGTTTCAGGTATTCAAACCATTGGCTTATAACATTGTGAAATTATCTACCACCATCGAAGCTCGACGTGAACTGGTTGTGCTGGCACTTGGGCAGAGGTTAGGCATAAAAATGGAGAGAAAGGGGGAAAAGTAGAAGTGAAGAGGAGGTGAAAGCCACAAATAGGATCGATATGAACCCCACAGGCAGAGAGAGAGGAGCAGCCCGGGCGGCTGCAGTGGGGACCCGGCTTCAGCAGGTGGCAGTAAGTGAGCTGGGGATGGATGGATGGATGGGTGCATGGATGGAGGAGATGCTGCTGCGAGGGCCAGGGCTTCCAGGACATGACACAGGCCTGGGAGAATTCATCAGCCTCTTAATAACGTCTGTCCACCAGCAAAAAGGAAAAAAAAAAAAAAAAAAATAAATCGAGCTGCAAAATCTGCAGATCCCTCAGCATAAAAACCTGAGATAGCAGCTGGCTGATGTGCTGGAAGCCTTACATTATTAAGGCAGCAGATAGGCAGCAGCAGTTATTTTTTATTTTCTAGTTATTTCAATAGCTCTGTCCTAGCGCCCTGGTGTCACAGTCCCCTGGGGCTCACCCCTGAGGAGCTTTGTTTTCCTTCACGAGGACCTGTAGCCGAATGCTGGGAAGGTGCAGGTGGGGTCCGTGCTGAGAAGGTCAGCTCCTGCCACAGATTTGCTCACGTTGTGAATGTGATGTTTCTGTTTGGACCAGAGTGGTCGGTGCAGGTGGGAATGGAAGCGTTGGGCTCCAATCCTGGGCCAGCACATGAGCTACTTTCAAGAAGGAAAAGGGAGGAGATTTGCTTTCTGACTTTCAGCCTGAATTTGGTATACTATTCATGTTATACAATGTTAACATTACATATAAACAAACATAATGAGTAGCCATTCATATTCTGCTGTCCCTGTTATCTGGAAGTCTTTCAGGGAGCCACTGAGATGCAACACGGCATTCGCTGCTCTCCAAAGCCCCATGATTAACTGACTGTTCCCCAAACCATGTTCCCCCTCTCCTTGGGATCCAGCTGGATGCCAGTTGCACGCGCGTGTGTGCCTTGCAACAGGAATTTCATTAGCAGGGATTAGACAGGCTCCTCCTTTCACCCAGCCCCCAGGGTAAGACAAAAAGGAAACCCACAAGCTTTTGGTTTTGCGAAGTGTGTGATGGCTCTTTATTGAAGCTAATGAAGAAAACACACAGTTTGAGAGTTACATGATTCATGCTTATATCCTCTCCAGTTACATGTAAAACCAACAGTGTCAGAAGTTCTCATCAGGCAGTGTGACAGGTCAGCATGTGACCACAAACACCACTGCCAAGACACATGGGGTTTGATCTTCTCAGTAGGGATGGGCACACAGGCTTGCTCAATGGTAATAAAGATGTTTTTGTCTTGTCCAGCTGGAAGTAGGACTGGTTGGATACCCCATGAGAAAGCTGGCTCTCATGTGATCTCCAGACCATGTTTTCCATATCGCATCATCTGAAATGACATTAGAGATAGAGCCCAGTCCTGCTCTGAGCTGCTGGGGCATCCATTGGTTTGCTTCTCCTGGCCCCAGCCCTGAGGACTGTAAAGTGTCACAAGGAGAGCACTCAGGGAGACCAGGTAGCTAATAGATCCTCCACATCTCTAAGCATAGCTGTGCAGCACCACCATAGAACAACAACCAAATATTTGTGCTTAGTGGAAAACACCAAGCATGAACTGTTTGGCAATATGCAGAAAACCTAAATGCAGTAGCTGATAGATACCTCAGTGCCAGTTGAACAAGAAGGACTCGGCACTGTCTATCAGTATGTAGACCTGAGATCTCCCAAGGAATCAAAGACTTTGAGCTTCTTTTGGTGGCCTCTCACACCTTTCCTTTCCTTCCTCCTGCATACGGACCAGGAGCACGCTCTCCCAGAAGCTACAGCACAGCATAAATCCAGTGTACTCAGCTTGAAGCTCTCCATGGCATGACCTGGCACATGTGACATAAATAGATTTCATTAGGAGGTACCAGGGTCCCTGACAATCTCCGTGATGATGGTACTATGCTGCCCACTCTGCAGATTCCTCATTTGCTGGTGAAACAGGGCTTCCAGTCTTCTCATGCAGGTAAGCTCATCCAGCCCATCCTCCCATGAAGGGACTTTTCTTCTTTACAGATCCAAAAGACATTAAAGCAACTTCTTTTCATATGGATGCATGCAAGTGAGCCAGGGAGGGATCTGAGCTCCGGACACCAGCAGAGCCTTCCCTGTCCTGCCAGACATGTAAGCGGCCGGATTTTCCTAGGATTTTGGAGACTGAATGAGAAAAATGAGTGCGGTGGGATTGCCAGGGCACTGCAGATTCAGTCCCCAGCCTTCTTTCCAGCACTCGCTTGGAGCCTCCTCTCTGCCCAATCTCTCTAACAGGCTGGGAAGAAGATCATCTGCCAAACCCACCCCCTCTATCCCCACTCCCTTAATCATCTCCCTCCACCATATGTGCGCATCTGCCCAGATGTGTACTTGCTGTCTAGAAGTTTTACTTCCAATACACTCAATTTCCCAGTGCTGCAAACAATGAACCACGATGTTTCTCTGTAGGCACAGCACTTCCTTAGGCAAAGAGGAGAGAGGAGGCGAAGGAGGGGGTCTCCACTCCTGCTGCTTGAAATCCCTGCCTTGCAGTTTGCTGGCAGTCCGTACAGTATGTCATATCCACATGTAAAACATCTCCCTGGGTTCTTTTTCTTCCCATGTCTTGGCTGCCTGAAGGAGCTGCAGAAGAGCTGGAAAAGTCAACCCCGAGCAAATGTTGAACATGTTTTCATTACTTTTTTTTTTTCGTTTAAGGGTAAAAAAAAAAGGAAGAAAGGAGTTCTGACTCCAAAATGCTCTCGTGAAAACATGACCTTTGGCTGGACCAACACACCAGGTCACAAAGAGGTCTCTAGTGCCTTTTAACAACTGGCTGAGGTGGCAACACTGAGCAGGATCCATTTTCCTGCTCGGAGACTTGCACACCTCTGGGGTGACCTGCAAACTCTGGTGTGATCACTCCAGCAGCAATTCAGTGCATGAATGGTCAGAGAGGCATAAATCGTGCCGCATAGTGGGACTGGGGACACAAGAAGAGGTGGCTGATGCTTCCCACCATGGGCCATGCCCTGGGGCCCTGCTGCTGCTGCGTGTGTATAGCAGGAGAGAAGAGAGAAACCACGCTATGAGGGGAAGTGAAGCAAATGTAAACTCAAGTTCTTTTTGCCTTTCTCTCCCTCTGTAAACATCTAAGCACTGGTTACCTTCCCGGGACTGCTGGATCCCTGGATGCTGGAGCAGCTGCCTGCCAAGAGCTGAGACACTTCGATGCTGCGCAGCCCCAGCCCTCATCAGAAGGAAGCATCTCATCGCTGTCTCTAGCAGGGATGTGGTGCCAGCCAGTTGGCAGCCTCATTTGTTTGGAGTCCAGCCTCGTCCCTGCTTTGTTTGCTTCTTCTCATGGCAACAGACAAGCTGCGGAGAAGGTTTTCACCCACACGCTTTACCTGATAACAGCCTTGAACCAGCATCTGTTTGCCTGGAGGCACAACTCGCTGCTAGTTGGGACCTATTTCTTAGGAATTGTTGTTAAATGATGTCACTTTGGAATGAGCTCCCGTCAGGCTGTGTCTGCGCTACCTAAACTCCAAAACTGCTGAAACTTGCTACTGCTGGTGTCCGAAGGGGTACAGGGACAACCAGAGTTGTCGAGCATGTGGGATCCATCCCTAACTCTGCTCAGATGGCACTGGGCGAGTCTTTCCTCTTTGAAAATTGCCTCCTGCTGAGGTAGAAGGGATGTGGGTGCAGGGGTTGGCTTACTGCTCACCCGGGTATTCCCACGCCTGCCCCTCTCTTCCCTGGGGGAAGGCTCCTGCTCTGCTCTCTGCCGTGACTGCTCCCGGGCAGGCGATGCCTCTTCTCCTCCACAGTGCTTGCCGTGCCTGGCACAGCTGGGCTGTGAGCTCAGCTCTGAAGAAAGAGGAAAATAATAACAACGGCGGTCAATGGCTGGGTAATCACAGCATTATCTGCCTCATCTCAGCCTGTGTCTGCAGCTGGGGCTGCTCTCTCCAGGCCAGCATCGCCGCTGAGCATCCGCCCACCCTGACTCTGCTGCTCTGCCCGAGGACAGTCCTGTGCAGAAGATGTGCCCAGCTCCTTCCTCGGCCTGCAGGTCTTCAGTGGCGTTTGACTTAGAAATGTGGCTGTTTCAAAGCCTTGCACAGAGGTGGTTGAGGCACTGGGAACCCCTGTGACATGCGGTTTGGGGTGAGCTCTTGCAGAACACTCGGAGCACCTTGTAGATTTCATCCTCTCTGGCTGACGGTGAGAAATTAACGGGTACCAGCCAGCAGCTCAAACACCACTGTGGCAATCCTGCTTCAGCAGGGGAGTTGGATTAGATGATCTCTATGGTCCCTTCCAACTCTAAAAATTCAGTGAAAATTCAGTGAAAACGGGCTCGGTGAATAACAGGATTAAAGTGGGGCTGGGTCAGAGCAGTAGCTTGGTCACTGCAGAGACAGGGCTGAGCTGCAAGTCCATGGTTACCAGCCCCTGGCAGGGGGGATGCCCACCCACAGAAATATCACATGGATGCTGCCAGGTATCAGCAAAGGGACTTCATCCTCTCTGGGGGTAGCAGGTTGTAGTTGAGGAAACTTTAAGCCTCTTCACAGGGCGATTTTTTAAGATTGTGTCATTTTTTAAGGTAGGACCAGTGACCAAAATAGACACCAGAGTCACTGTGTGTGGCCAGAAGTGATTCAGCACAGGCTCAAAGCACCGAGGGTCCCAGATCTAGTCAGATTTGCCTATCTCCAATTTTCAGCACTGCACAGCATCATGTTTTAACTCTTGGTTGGACGTGCAGGTTCTTACCTCGTCCCCTCACTTTGTTGTTTTTGTAGCGGAGGTAGAGTGATCTGAGCTACAATACCGTTTTTAAACACTTCTCTAATACGTTTTGGCCCTGACCATGTTGGGTGTGGGACCAAAGACAAACACACAGTCACACGCAGCCACACACCCCTACATGTAGACACCCTTCGCACCCTCATGTTTCTTGCTGGCTGATGCACCAGGGAGCAAAAACCATCTGAGGGAATGCAATTTCACATCAGGACCCAGCGGAGCGCAAAATCCCACCCAGTGCCAGGACTTGTGATTTACGCTTTTTGTTCCTGTGACAACAGACAGAGGCAGAAAGAAAAAAAAAAAAAAAAAAAGAAAAAAAAAAAGAAAAAAAAAAAGAACTTTGCCGGATTTTCCATCCCCTGCCGAGACGTGAAGCCGAATGGCAGCCAGTGTTCACAGCAACACCCACGGTTAAGCACCAGCGCTGTTGCCAACTCCTGCAATGTTATCGCAAGCCTCGCAGCGTTCCTTTTCCTTTCTTAAAGCCCCAGCTCCTGGAGTCATGGGATCAAGCAGAAATCTCAGCTTTTGATTTTAATAGTAGTTTCTGTTCCCTCGCTGTTAAGAAGAAAGGCTTGCGAGTGGGACAGGTTCAAAACCTACAAAGAAAATAAACCCAGTGTATCTACTTCAAATCTGTTAATTTTAAAGTCAATCTTATTTCAAGGAAGGGTTTTGAACATTTTGGAAAGTAGAACTCGTTAGTAGCTGAAGAAGACCCTTAAAGAGGCAAAAAACAGTCTCAGCTGAGAAGATGCAGCAGCAGGAGAACAGACTTCCAAGTAGGCTGGGTTTTCATCGCTTTATCCTGGCAGAAAGATCAGCAAAGGGAGAACATCTGGGTTCAGTAGCGAAGGTAAAGCATTTTTTGTGTCAAGAGCAAACATTAGAATTCAAAACGTGAAGACTGAGACTCCCTGGAAAGGGAATTAAGCTCAGTAGATAACCCTGCCTCTGTCCCAAGGTTGGACTGTGTGGGCAGTATTGATAATTCAGTGCTGTAGAAGAAAGAGGTTGGGGATCTGCACATAAAACAACATCTTTCATTTTGCAATGCTTGCTGTAAGAAGCCTTGTGTTGGAGTCCTGCAAAGCAGTCAGAGGGATGGACAGATGTCCCCAGTGCTCACAGTCCCCAGACCTGTACTCATTACCCGCTCTGGCTCTCCTGGTTCAGTTGCAACTTAAATTTGGAGCTGCTTCAATTCTTTGTCCTATACAGTGCTAAATGGGATTTCACTGCAGAGTAATTAAGAGCAATAATTGTGCAGATATCCTCAGAGTGGGGCCATCCCCTGTTTTGGTTTTTTGCACATTTTAATCATTTTAAGTTGGAAAAGCTTGCATGATCCTTGGACCCACGTACAGCTTTAAAGTACAAAATGGGATACTTTAAAAGACCGTGGTGATAAATTGTTCCCATAAATGATGAGAAATGTTTAAATCAATAAACCGTTTGTTTAGATGTCCATATGGAGGAAAGATACAGTCTGTTGCTCTTCATATTGGATTGATCCCACTGTGTTAAATTACAGCTGGCTACAGCCCTTCGTCGTTTACTGCACAGCTTGACAAGCATGTAAAATATTCACACTGAGCACAAAAATTCTGAGCGTCTGATCTCTGCATTGTCCTTGTCACTTCCTCCCAGCCAGGGCCAAATTAAAGGCTGCTTAATACGGGGGGAAGCTTGCTGCAGCTCTCCCACCAGCCTTTAGCTGCCTTTCCCAATATCCTCTCGGATGGCCCGGGGGAGCGAGCAGCTGGGGAGCAGATGCCGGCAGCCTTTCCGCACGTGACCCTGGCTCTGCCTATAGCCCCAGCACTTGGGGTTTATCAGCTGCTGTTGATCATAAATAACATAAATACAACACTAACGTGGTCTTAAAGGAGTAGCTGCCGTCGGAAGGTGCCTTGAGAGGGTCCCAGCAGCGATGGTGAGTCGTGGGAAGAGCAGCCAAAGCACTAAAAGGGGAGCTGGGAGCTCTGGGTGTTGCTCCCATCCAGGCTGGGCGATGCTGGCCGTGGCTGTGACTCTTCTGGAAACACAGAGCAGTGTGGGATATTCCCCAGGGGTCCCGGAGAGAGGCCAGGAAGGTCGGTAATGGCAGCTTTTAAAGCCATCTGAAGTTCAGTGGACCCCTGATTCAGAGTAATAATTCTGGGTAGAAATAGGCCTTCAAATGGAAGATGTCTATGTGAAAACAGCTGCCTGTGCATCCCACCAGGCCAGCCTGTCACTCCTGCCTGCAGGCAGCATGGGCAGAAACGTGGTGAGAAGCAGGGAGGTCCTTCAGAGGAAAAGGCGGCTCCTGAAAGCCCCATCCCTCAGACACACTGGAACAGGTTCCCCAGGGAAGTCGTGGATGCCCCATCCCTGGAAGTGTTCAAGGCCAGGCTGGATGGGGCTTTGACCAACCTGCTCTAGTGGAAGCAGGGAGGTTGGAGCTCAATGATCTTTAAGGGTCCTTCCAACTCTAACCATTCTATGATTCTATGAGATGTGCTGGTGGAGGAGGGCAGCTCTCATACTCCACTTCGCTTGAGTCTCCTCCCCACCAAGGATGGGCAGGGGGAGCATGAGGGAAGAAGCTGGGCTGGCACCCATAGTCCTGCCTTGTGCTTGACCAGCAGGGCTCAGAGGAGAGCTCAGGCTGGGCACAGATATTAGGAAAGCTGCACAGGGAAAGGCCCAGGCTGCTCATAGAATCATCTAGGTTGGAAGGGACCTTTAAGACCATCGAGTCCAACCATTAACCCAACACTGCCAAAGCCACCACTAAACCATGTCCTTCAGCACCACGCTTGCCTGCTCAGTGGCAGCACATCGCGGGTTCGCTTCATGTAACTATTCAGGAACTTGGACCAAGCTTCCTCAAACCCCTCCTCCGTCACATTTTGGATGTGCCAAAATAGCCCTGTTAGTTTTGGGGTCCTGATGAGTGCTGCCGTGTGCCCTGCAAGGTCTCTTCTTCCTTTCTAGCTCTGCTTTTCCCTTGGGAAATGGGGACCTGTGCCCTGCAAAGCCTGGTGGTTGCTGCAAGCAGCCCCACCAGAGCAGGGAGAAAAGCAGCAAAAAGAAACAAAGCTGATGTCCTGCTCAGAGCCGGTAGAGGCCACTGCTGTATGCTTTAAAAATAACTCCAGGGCTGAGGTCCCTGGCGTGGTGTTCACTCCCAAGCATGCTCCTGACTCCGGCGTGTGTTTTTCTCTCTCCTCCGTGGTGTCATGTCTTGGCTCCATCGTCCCCAAGCGTGTTGCAAAGCGTTGGGTCAGAGCCACGCTTTCTGGTCTCCGCAAAGGGCTGATGTAAGTGGCTGTGTACCTCCCTTCCTCCCCTCCAAACTCATCATCGTCACCAGACGAACCCTCAGTAAACAGTACGAGCAAACGCAGGCCCCCAAGGGGCTACTGCGCTCCAGTCCAGACTGCCTGGTACAAAGAGTTTTTATAAGAAGGCAAGCAAAATGAAATCCAGAGTCTCCCAGACACAGTAACCTCAAAAAACGTGGTGGCCACCTTTCACTGGAGGACAGTCTTCTCTCCTGCCCCAAATACTCTGCCTTTGCCCCCTCTGCATTGCTTGGCACCTGCCCTTCCAGCTGGGCTGATGCTGCTTTGGGCTGACCCTCGTCAAAGCTTTTATCCTTCTCTGAGTTTATTAAGATGACATTTTAAAAAATGTTATCAAGTGGACTGAACACTGAAATCCAGAAAAATATTGCTGCCCTGCTGCAGTTTCGCAGCTCAGGTCTGTTTGTACGTACCCAGTGACAGAGCAATATGTGAGATGCCTTTGATGTTTGAAATGGCTCGGAATGGTGAAAACGAAGCCGAGCTGTGCCTTTCCTTTAGTGAAATAAACAGAGAGGTGACTATAAATGCCGGTTGCTGCTCTTAAAAAAGGCACCAGTGTGGAAAAATAAGTAGGGCACTATCAGCAAAGTCAACAGTTCTTTTAAAAATAACTTAATTTCTTTAAATAGCTTTCAATATATTTTAGAATAGCTTAAAATTTATTTTTTTAAGAGACAGAGGGCCTTTTTCATTAGATGATGAAAGAGAGTGTTAATTTTTCAGAAGTCTGGCATTTTTTCAATGTCTGCCTTTTAGATTTATGAAGACAAACTTGCTCCTTGTGCCTGTGTTTTATCATCTGATTACTCCCGGTACCAGGGGGAACAGAGTGCTCTCACAGTGTACTGGGATGGAGATGTTGTGCCCCAGACCGTCTCGGTCATAATGAAATGTGGCTGAGCACATTCAGCTCGTTCCAGCTGATGTTACACCTCTTCCTGCTCTCCAAGTGGAAATGCAGTCATCAGAGGGTGTGTATGTGTGGGGGATAAGCCTTCCCAACGGGCCCTCTGGGATCCAGACACTGAATTAGCAGTGTTGCCTAACGAAGAAGCTGCTTCAGTCCAGCCTGGCGTATTCTCAATTTTGCCATCAACCTTGTAGGACACTTAGGGCCAGAACCTAAATGAAGCTAAGGTTTGCTACTTTCTGTCTCAGCTTACCCATCTGTTCACTACCTATTCCAACATTTCCGAATGTAAGTGTTAATTAATTGCTATTATTAATAGATAGGTGGGTCACTGTTCATTCCCAATCTATGTCCTTGCATAATCCCATCCCCAGTTCAACAACTGAAAGCGTGACTTCAGTACCCGCTGGCAAGGTGGTGGCCCTCACAGAAGCTAATCATCCTCCGTTATCACTTTCCTTTCCATCCCTAAATAGAAAGGACACGTACAGCAGCACGAGTATTATCTGCTCAGTTGTTTTGCGTAAGCAGCTCATTTCTGGAAGAGATCAGTAGCTCGCTTATCCACAGCATGTTGTGCTGCAAACAAGAAGTCCAAACTTTCAGCCCCCTGCTACAGAAAATTAGGCCCAGAGGGGACTATCAATGCTTATATTCCTTGGGGATATTTCTACGTTTGCAGACACTCCTTGTCCAGTTCGAACCAGGGAGCAGTATGGGTGTACTGGGTGAAGAACTAACGTTAACCGCCTGATGCAACACCATCAGTGCTGGCACCTGAATAACTTAAACAATAATTTAAAGTGTTGCTTCTAACCTATAAGACAGGCACTATATGGGTCTGGATGTTGCTCCTGTTGCATTAGAGCACCAGAGGTGACAGTCTTTCTGGCTCGGAAGACTCAGTCTGTGTGTCTATATCTTCTCATAACAGGTTTTTTTCCTGAGGACACCATTGAACAGCACTGTGAAAAGCAAAGCACAACTTGGGGGTGTAAACCTGGTTTTAGAGACTCTGTGTCAAGCAAGTGGCAAGGAGAGATGGTGACTGGTTGGATGGGAGTCCGGTGGTCAAGAAGTAATTGATGGGGAAAGTATAGAAGACAGTGGGCTCTTTATGAAAGCAGGAGCAGAAGAAAGCAACAGCAGCCAGAACCTGCTCCAAAAGCTTTAGGAAATAGTGCTTTAGGAGGCAGCCAATTCCCTGGGGACTAATCGTGCTTCCTGCTACCTTGTTTTTTAGTTCATTGTACTTGTTTCAGCCATTGAGCTAAGCAGCTGATGCTGAGTTGGGGTGGAAATGGCCCCGGGAAGGCATGTGGTGTGCATGTGCACGGAGGTAATGGCTCTACCGTGACCGGCCCCGGGGGGCTCAGAGCCAAGCCAGAGCCCAATAACGGATGCAAAGAAAATAAAGAGCTGCTCTCCTTCCAGCGAAGTGTTGATCACGCGCAAAGGGCTACACGGCTTTCAAAGAAAAGGGTTTCAGGCAGGAGAGCCAGACGCAGCTCTGGGAGGTGTTAGATCGCAGAAACCTCTGAGGGAAAAGAAAGATGGCTGTTTCATTGCTTGGGATACTTAAAGTTCAACTGATAAAACCCTAAAAAAGGGACGCCAGGGAAGTGACTGAACTAGCTGAAGTAGTGTGAGGGTGTGGGGAAGCCTGATACGTGATCTAATAGATGTTAACTTCTGTGATCCGACAAAGCCATAGTAACGAGACACATCATGCGCATCTTCCCTGCCAAACACAACCAGCTCCCTGCTTCATTCAGTCTTTCAGCACACGCTCCAGTCGGCTCTATTACACAAGCCATACACACACTGAAACGTTGAAAACAACCAACACCCTCTAGAGATGAGGGATGGTGATTAGTCTACATCTTCATTCTCACTTTTATAATAATCATCACAGCACTTTGTTCCAACGCACAGCAAAGCAGCGTTGAACAAACATCTAAGCCTTCCATAGCCCATTAAGTTTCTGGAGCCGTCTCTTGACCTCTCTTTTAGGCTTACCATAAATTATATCAGGGTGGGTAATTAGATGTTTGTAGGAAAACCTCTCAAAGGCTCATAGGGTGTTGCATTTCCAAGTTCCTGCTGCCTGTGCTAGAAGAGATGGGTGATGAAACCAGCACACTCAGGTCTGAGGAGCGTGGAATGCCATGGGTTATTCTCCAGGTACCACGTTGGTGCAGAGGGTGACAGCTGAGAGGATGCTACAGCCACAGCTGAGAAGAGGGAACTGCCACGATTCATCTGAAAGTAGTGAAAGACAGGAAAAATTGCTGCCATGCAGAGATGGTGGATATTAGCTGAGGTCCAGACATTTAGCAGGGATTGCTCTTCTATCATTAGCAGTCTCATCTTGCACAACTAAATTCTCTGTGAGTATAAACAGCTCAATATCTAAACAATCATTTGCAGAACTAATTATCAGACGGGGTATAGAGTCAGAGTAAATGAGCAGACAAATTCTGCCCATGCATTCTTATTTATAAAATTGTTTTTGAAGTACAGATTATTTCAAAATAGCCTTACATATGCACAGCAAGATGTCTTCATCTTTTGCATGTTCTTTACACACACTTTCTGTATATATATAATAGGCCCAAACTTATTTTCTTTGCCATGGGGTTTCAGCATAAGCTGCAATGTTGGCTTTATTCTTCTGGTTGCCACAACAGCTGAGAGAATAATTCAGTTCCTCTTTTCATTTTAAAGATGCTCGAAAAAGGAACTGAATGTGATTACGGGAGTAACCTGATGTGGCAGAGATGAGCCTCCTGGTTTCACTTTCAGATTCAGGTATTCAGTGTGTCAGGAGTGTCTGTGGTTACAGAGACGTAAAAGGTATTACAAATAGTTTTATTGATATTTGCATTGGTGTGCAAATCAGACTAATGATCGAGGGAGAGACCTGTTTGTCTACGTACGTACAAGCTTTCAACAGCTCCTCATAAGCCAATCAAATAAACAGTGTTCTCAATTTGTAAAAAGCGTAATGTCACTACCTTCAATGAGAAACAGGGATGTTAACAGCATCCCAAGATGTCTAATGCTTTGCAGGACAAAGTTTCCTACAGGCATTTTTATTTCCCTCCTGGTGGAAAAAATGGGAGATGGTTTCAGGGATGTTAACCTGATTCTCTGCCCGCGTAACACTAAACTCTCAGATGTGGTTTGGAGTTGAATATATACATGCACCACTGCTCTTGGCTTGTGATAAACATGAGAAAATGAATGCCAACATTTGGAAACATACTACAAAGGAGAGAGAGAGAATCAAAATCAAACCAAAGGATTTTGAAGGGCAAAATTGTGCAAGAGAAACACCACCAAATCCTATGTCTATTTGTGCAGTGTCAACTTTTTAAATGTATTTGAGGCATTTATTACGTGAGGCATTTAATCTGCTGTTCTGTCAAGCGGTCTTTCTTGATGAAGTGCCTCTCAACTTTCTGATCTGTTACTGTAAGCACATAACTTGCTTTCTGCTGTTGGCTAACCCAGGCATACAGTGGGAGAAGGGAAAAGTTAACAAAAGGGGAAATACAGCTTTTGCTGAAGTTCTCAGATGACACGTGGCTATTTAATCAGCCACGAACAAATTCTCTGGGCTGGCAAGTTACCCCAGATAACCACTGCCATGGCCCCTGCTTGCCTTGCGTCCCAGGGCAGGTATACAGTGAGATACTGCATCAGCTTCACTAATAGCAGAGCTCAATTATGTCTAAGCGTGGTTTAACTGGCAAAAAAAAAAAAAAAAAAATTAAAAAAAAGTTGTGAAGACAAAGGCCTCATTAGTTGAAGCCGTCTGCTGCCTGCAATGACATCCTGGACATCTGTCAGTACAGAGCTGCAGGGACGGAGGAGGCTGTTTGATCCTAATCTCTTTCTTTCCAGTCTGGATCAGCTCTGTCTCTGTTTGATCTATCGGAGGTTTAAATGGCCAGCGTGGTGGCCCGCTCTGCAGCCTGAAAGGCTGGAGATAAGTCTGCAGAAATACCCAGCTGACCTTGGAATGAGCTTCGCTTGGATTTGCTTACAGGTGGTGATCAAAAATACCGTATGACGGCTGCTTAATATGAAATAGATCCCTTTCCACACAAAAGCACGTCAGTGTGTGTTGCAAAACACAACTTGCCCTGCCCGGGATGCCAGAGATGCCGTGTCCCATTCTTGACACAGCCGATGAAATGGGCTTCTTTGCCCAAGCTGTTAAGAAATGACTGAGAGGTGGTCTAGTGTTACAGGAGTGAGGGGAGACCCTGACAAACCAGAATGCCAACCCTGCAGTGTGTCCACATCGCAGCACGTCCCCCGTGCCAGCCACTGCAAAGAGCCACGTCCAGGCTGCCCCTGGCAGCCAGAGATCTTGCAACCAAAGGCAGAGAAGGGAAAGAAGAAATGATGTTGTTATGGTGGTTCTCCATGTCTAGGAAACGTGGAGAGAAGAATATCCATAAGACTGGTTCCTCCCCGAGAACCTTCCTTGACAGTGACAACTGCTCTACCAAAGCCATGTGCTATTTATATATATTGAGAATTAACTCTTCAGAGGAAGAGCAGAGGGAAGCAGTGTGGAAATAAAAGTTGATGACCAATGGCACCTTGTGTCATGACATTATCCTTGCCCTGCTGAACCATACTGTATGGCTGCATGTTGCGCAGCACCCAGTGAATGCCCAAGTCCCTGTTGTCCCTCCTGGCATTAGGATTTGTGGCAACTTATCTTTGATTTCCTAGGACCCACATGGATCAGTTTAGAGTGCTTGGGGAAGCAGTTTTCTTTTCCCCTCTTGAGAACTCCAGTTATTTTAATTCACTGCCACAAGAGATCTGCACTTCATAAGAGGCCAACTGTTCGTGCTTCTGAACAGAGACGTTCAATGGCCTTTTGTACTTTTCTGGGATTTGGAAGCGTGTTAAGCTGAGGAAAAGCACAGTGCATTTATGCTGACCCTTGTGCACATCAGCAGTCCTGGTGTAGAACTACTAGGACCATCTGGTAGGTTCATGTCATCTTGCTGAGCTGGGGTGACTGGCAATGGGTGAAGAACTTGCGTGCGAGAAAATAAGGCTTCATGCCACAGGGAGAGGAACTTGCTGGCTTTCTAACACTGGAAAATTCAATAAAGGGAGTCTACTTTGTTTTCAAGATATGAAGTCAGCTACCACAGTCTGCTACAGGTACGTGTTGTAACACACAGGTGTTGGCAAAACAGTTGGTGGGTGGCTGATGATGGAAATTCAAAGAGCAGTTTTTAAAGCAGTTCGTTTTCAGCCCATAGGTTTTGTGAATATACGTGAAATCGACAGTCCGAGATGTGAGTTCCCAGGCTGCACTTGGATCTCTGTGAAACACACATGCTCCCTGTTGGTCTTCTTGAGGAAGGCATCTCTTTCAGTACTTCTTTTTCACTCTGCAGTGGCAGGGTCATGAACATCAACAGAAAAAGTTGGGGCAAGTATTTAATGCAAGGATATGAAGGGGAGATGGCATTTATATGTTTGGATAAGCTGGAAACTTTTGCTATCACCTATGGGCTATTGGTTCCCACAGTTGGAGGACTCTCCTCTCTCATGTTCTGTAGCGTGGGAGGTTTCATCCAGTCCATGTACACCAACAGAGAAAACCTGAATAGCGGAAATCAAGATGGAGCACTCATGCCTTAGACAGAGAAAAAGATACCGTCGCACATCCACACTATAGATGCAATTTTGGCCCTTTGCAATATTTGCAAGATTCAAGCAAATATTTCCAGGTGCCCCAGACAGTGACTGTTTCTCTTGCTGCCTCGCACAAAAAGCAAATACACCCACCAGCTCTGGCATCGGTTCAAGAGAAGCCAGGGATGCCATATGCGTTCACATCCTGGCCACACGTGGTGATGGTAATAAATAATTGGTTGCAAATGCATGTGTTGCTTTCTTGATTAGTTGCTTTACTGTGGGATCTGCTGTATTGATTAATTTTAATCTACTTTGTATGTTATTTAGATCTGAAATTGAGGAGAGTGCAGGGGATGAGGAAACTGCTCTAATTTTTAGTGAGTATATTGCATTTGATTAATTTTACAGCCTGCATTGACTAAAAGCTTTTATCCTGGTCTGCTATCAATTTAACTCTCTGTGTTTGTCATTTTTTACTCCTGGGGTCCCACATAATTCAGTTTTGTAAATTGATTTGATGGATGTTTTCTGATACTTCAATAAAGCCTTTTGGCACTGATCTGCCTATCCCTTGCTTTGCACGTAACCGGACGACAACCCTTGCTGAAGACAGAAATAGAGTGGGATTAAATTAAAAGGTGTATTGAAAAGAACAGGATGGCCAGAGCAGGCGCCTGTTAACGGTGTCCTTTGACAAAGCACGAAGCGTAAAGCCCAAATGCAAGAGAAAACCCTGCCAGGAGCCTTAATGATAACAGTGTTTGCAGCCTGCAAGACTCTCCTCATCCCTCGCTTTCTGCTCTATCTCGCTCCTATCCTACCGGGTGGAAGGGAGGGTGAGCCTGCAGGTACGGACCGAGTCTCTCTGCCAACACCACCAGGTCTCCAAAGGTCTGGCGTACGGAGGCAGTGTGAGCCTGCGCGAGTTATTATTGTTGTAGAAGCTATTGTTTCTGGGGCCAGGCAGGAGGAGGGCAAAGGGGAGGAAACGAAACCTTCTTTGCAACACAACACACCTGCACACGCCTCGTCTCTGCGGGACGGCAAAGCTGATTGTGAGGCTCCTCTCGGTCTTCGGTTGCTTTTATTTCTGGTTTTCATCTTAACTGCTTGGAAGTTGCTGATACAGACCGAGTGAGGCAGCCAGTGCAGATACAACATGACAATTTCTTTGGTGCTGAGAATATTTACAGCAAATACAGTGAGAAATAAGATTATTTGTCCCTGTCACAAATGCATGTGGCTGTGGTTCTGCTGGGACTGTCACCAGAGATGTTCCCTTACCTGTTTTCATGTCCCATTAAACATAGGTAACTAGAAATTTTTGACCAGGAGAACAAGGCAGAATTTATACCAGGGCTCCCGATGATATATGTAAGGGGGAGTTTCAGAACTTGGTGTTAGCACAGCTTATCAGCAGATGGAGGGGCCCCGTGAGCTGCAGAGATGGATCTGCTAGATGTGCCCCACCAATTGAGCAACTAACTAAAATGACATCTGCATGAGCAACTGATAAGCGCTGTCTCCCAGAACTGAGAAATAATCAGAAAGAGCAGTGATGAGCTGCTGAGGTACATGGTGGGCGACAGCTCAGACAAGACAGCTCCCCTTTTCCTTCCATCAAAGCCCCACAAGCTTCCCACAGAGGGGCAGAAGAAGAACTCTGGGAACTTTCTTTGATTTCAATTAATTTCATATTCCAGGTTATAAGTGTTTGTTGTTTGGTTTGGGTGGGTTTTATCGTAGTTCGCCCATTCCAGGCTATCTCCTGTCCTAAGGGCGAACTCGACATCTGATGATTGTGACACACTAAGAACTTTTACACGTTCACTGAGATACACCACTTACGGGAATGGGGGAACTTCTCCTGAAGGTTGCTCTCAACCACAGTCCGTAATTTTGCAGCAGAGATTTTACTGCTCACGGGACTTTAGAGATGACATGGCTGGAGTCTGAAGAAGGTAAATGATATTCAAGTCTCTTCAGGTGTAGCTGCTGTTATCTCAACTACCAGGCACCGGCTTCAAACAAGGAGGAACACAATGAAAACACCACACGCTGTTGTCAGCCACATTAATGCTCAGTGTCTCAGTTTTGTAGCTGCTTAAACATGATGAAAACAAATCTTTAATAGCTGCTGCTTCCATCATTACATTGCACTCTGTTTTCTATTCAGTTGCAAGGACAGCTAATTTCCAGCAAATGGGAACAATGCGCTCATATTGCTAATTCATGCCACTACACACAAACGCTCAGATTATGTTGTGCAGATCCAAATTCCAGTCTCATCCACGAGTGCAACTCGTACTTTAAATCCAGTTCCTGAGCAAGAAGTACGGAGCCCTGCAGCAAAGCTTGTGACAAATCAAAACGTGAAAGAGGCAATGAAAGACCATCTGATATATTTTATTAATTTTTTACAGTGTTTGAAAAGCAGACCTGGATGTATGGCAAACGGTGAAACCCAGGGGAACCAGCGTCAGAGACGATTTGAAGGCGAATGGTTTGTCAGGAGGCTGGCATCTGCAAAGCTGCTGCACAAATTTCCCTTCATCTACTGCCTCTCTGTTTTGCTTTGTGGTTATATGTGGGTGCAGACAGGATATTTTGAGATAAAGAATTATTTGGGGGTGGATGACAACTTCAAGACAAAAGTAGAGCATAAACTACATCTTGACGAAGGGAGAGGTAAAAAGGATGTGTTAAAGGATGTATAATAGCATGGGCTGGGCATCTGAAGGGGCTGATACAGCCTTTTCGTGGCAGATGCTCACTGGTCCCTGGTTCTGGGGCACCATGAGCCCTCTCCCAGGCAAGGGGGACCTGGGCTCAGGTCTAAACTGAGCCTTTGACCCACCCCCCTGGTAGTCCAGGGAGCTGTCTGCTCATCCCACAGCCCTGCCTACCTGTGCTAATTCCGCTCCTAAGTCACCATCAGTGCCTGGCACTCTGGGGATATGTGAGCAGCTGGAGAAGCCCACCCTGGCAGGAAACATTTCTGATAGAAACAATTACACCTACACCTTCTCTGCCTGCGTTTTGATTCACCCTCCTTGACTGAAAGGTCCATAGCACATAGCAACCCATCAGTTGATCCTCCTGCTTTGGTGCTAACTTGCTGTGTCATCTTTCCTCAACATTTTCCACGCTAATTTCCATGCCTCCTGGTTTAGAATATTATGACTATGCTAAACACTCCTGGACAGCCTTCCTGGCAGAGTACCTTTGCACCCTCGTGCTGAAAAGACTCCCCCAAACCATTTCCAAACTATTTGCAAGAGTGGTACACGTGAGCCCCTACGCATGCGCATGTACATGGCCGGTACAGACTCAGCTGGGAGGCTGAGCCCTCTCTTTGGGGCTTCTGATCCCCACAATGTGGCCAGGGGAGCCCTACAGCAAGACCAGGGCTGTGTCAGCTCCAGGTGAGGCAGCAGAAGACAGAGGTTGACTTGCCAGGCTGGAGTTGACAAGCAGAGAAGAAATGTTCCCTCGATGGACAACCAAGAAGGTAGAGCTTAAAGATCTCAGTGTGCATGTCATGGAAAATTTTAGGCATCTATTATCTGCTGCCATGCTTCCTCGCTTGGGATTGCCTCAGATGTTATGAGGTAGGTTGGGCTGGGCTGGGTTAGTCATTGTCTGGTTGTAGGGGATGGAGTTTCTGCAAGAACTGGCTTTTCACTAGATGGTGCTCTTTCCTGAGCCTTCACTGTGCCCGACCCCTCTTTTTGAGCCTGGGAACTTCCAAGTGGTCTGCCTCCTAAGCCCATCTTACAGGGAGAGGAGGAGGGCAAATGAGAACGTGTTTCCAATGTTCTGTTCTCATGTGCCTCACCCTGCTGAAGCCACACAAGAAAAAACTACTGCTTTACATCCTGGTTGAAAAGGGTGTACGATGCCAGTCTGCTCCAGCCTCCAAAATGACCACATTGCACGATTTTTTTTATTATTTCAGCTGATTTAAATGGAATCAACAGTTCATATTTTGGAAGACAATGCCAAGTTCACACACAGGGTTTTCAGCAGAAAATCTTCTGCTCCGTACACAGCATTGTTATTTCTGTTCTACCTGGAGAGAACATGATGTACAGGAATTACCTCCAGCCTGTTCCCAGCGTTCTGGGCAGCAGCACGATCGCTTTGGAAAGTATTGGAAAGTGTTTTGGGGGCTGGCTGTTGTCAGGTGAGACTGCCCAGGTCTAGAGGGGCAAGAAATGCATGTCAAACTCGGTGTGGTTACCGTCTTTGTAGACATGACCACCCAACCAGGTCTAGCAGGATAGATGCACGGGTGTAGATTAAACCAAGTGGAAAGGTTGGGCCACCAGATGTACACGTTTCCAAAGAGGTTCCAACAGAAACGGTAACCGAAGGCAGGTCGCCACCACAACAGATCACGCATCTTCGTTCCCAGGGGCCTCCTCAAACCACGCCACAGGCGGACCACAGGCCCCTTGAACTCGTTTGCTAACGGTGGGGTTGCCGTTTCCACCGTTGTTCCAGGGCAAGGTGTGGGAATGGCACGGGAAGACGTTCCTCCATCAAACGTACGCACCCCACGCAAGGGAAGAGGACCAGGGGAAAGGTGGCGAGGAGCAGGACGAGGCCGTGGGCCGGCGTGGTGGGGCTCAAGTTGAGGTGCTAGATTTTGTGACGGGTACGGACCCGCAGCGTTGGGGCACGGCCTGTGCCCTCAGGCCTGAGAGAGCTGCCGGGGGTGGGGGGCAACGCCAGAAACAGGCCCTTAAAGCTGAAGTTTAGTGCCTGGGAAGGAAGTATCCCCCCTCAGACGAAAACAAACCCTGAAGATAAAGAGTCCCTCGCGTCCTTTCGCGCCAGCAGACGGGTGTCCCGCAGACGACTGGGCAAACTGGGAGAGGGCCAGCGGGAGGGACGGCCAGGTGACGGGCGGGCAGGTGAGGGACCCGCGCTCCCCCAGCCCGCGGCCTTCCCCCGCCGCCC
>JAHREE010000194.1:5357481-5372853 GCA_033628505.1 Tringa tobata | reverse complement strand
GGGGCAGCAGGAGGGACAGAAGTTGCCCGTGACTGGATGCAGGACATCCCCTGGCACCCTTGGGGGCTGTCCCCTGTGGGCAGCTCTCCAGCCTGGTTCTCCCCAAAGGGTCTGGGCTGCAGCTGGACCATGGTGGGTGCACCCTGCATCCAGAGCTGTGCCACACCAGGAGATGCAGCAAAACGGGGCCCGTGGTGACCTACTTCAGAGGTGTCCTCAGGACCTCCGTTACTATGGCAATGAGGTTGCGAGCAAACATTATGGCTTTTTTGGTCAAGGTTTTTGCTTTTAATCAATCACAAAAACCGGACTCACGTACTGAGGTGCTGGGGGTCTTGTAAGAAATGGTCCTGAACAACAACGACAGCGAGGGCCTGAATCCCCTGTGGGTCTCAGCCACCCACGCGGTGATGGTGGACACTCGGGTGATTTAGGAAGCATCCAAATGCAGCTGCCAGAGCTCTTCCCTTCCCCTTGGTCCTCAGAGGGACCTCTTGGTCCCCAGAAGGTCCTAGTGCTACAGGGCAGGCCAGAGCCGCAAACATGGCTCAGGGATGCTCTGCAGGCACAGGAGGAGGAATGAACTTTCCCTGCATGTGTTATTGCCCAGCTTGTGCTCAAACTGCAGCATCTGGCCTAACGCGGTGTTTGGAGAAACGACTCGGCTCCTCTCTCTCCTGGAAACCTTCCTTGGTCACATCTTAGCTTCTGGGATCAGTTCACCTTTGGGAAACCTCCCAGCCTGGCACCATGACAGCTTCTCCGTCCCAAAGCCACCCTGCGCCTCTCACTCGTGGGGCTCTGTGCTGGCTCCCTGTCCGTGGGCCAGGACCACCTTGCACATCCTCACTGGGTGCCAGCTCCCTTCTCCACCCCACCTTTCACTTGGCATGGAGAGCCACCCATTTGGTCACCCCAAAATCCCTAAGCTTGGTGCTTATTACTCTGCCTCCCCTGCTTGGTCCCCTCCATCCTGTTCCCATCTTCTTCCGTCTCCTCTTGATGGCTTTCGTTCAGAGCAGCCGGTGCTTTTCCTTCACTCTCCTTGGCATCACCCAACACCCAGGAACACAAACTGATCCTGGCTGCCACCTTCCCTCCCTCTCAGCCCTAGCACAGCCTTTGGTCTCATGCCCATCTCTACCTGGCTGCTCCCTTTTTTAGCTCCTTCTCCCATGTGTTGCATCAGGAAACCTTCCCGTTGCATCCCAAAAGGATTTCTCCATCAATCCCTTCTACTGTGCCTCCCTCCGTGTACCATCACTGGATTTACCATCAGCCCTGGTGCTCACCTACACCTCCAAAACCCACATTTCAGGGAGCTGTGAGGCGGATTCACGTGGGGTGAGTCCACGGCTGGAACACGAGCAGGCGTGGGACTGTGCTTGCAGAGATGGGCACGCTTGCCCCAGCGTACACGTGTTCCTGCCTGCACATGCCAACACCTACATGTTCCTGCCCACGTTCCCGCTGCCGGATCCGAGGCTGCGGGATTTCGAGGGGAGCTCTTGTTCTCCCCTGGGGCACGGGCACTATCTGTGCAACACGGCTGCAGGCTGGGATTGGGGCTGTTTGGTCTTACAGTCACTAGACGAAAAAGATGCCGTGTCCATCTTCTAGTTTCTTCAAGAGCCATGCCCTGGAGTAAGGCTACATATGTTGGCCAGATCCTCAGTAAAGCCCTGGAATAAGCTGTGGGCACTGGAGAGGATTCATCTAAACGGCACACAAAGAAAAATAGCAAAAAATAAAGTTCACGGGGGCACAAGGAAAACAGAGCTTCCACCCACAGAGCAGCTGTGTGGGGCTCTGGGGACAGGCAGGCAACGTGGGAGATGTTTCAGAGCTTGCTCTCAAGATGATGCGTTTGCAACCGCTTCCCTTCTGCAACCGGTGGAGGTAAATTGAGTTACCTGCCCTGCAGATGCACCTTTCAATCCATGTACCTTTGGGTACAGGTACGTGGCCTGGGCTGCTCTAAGGATGGCAAACCACCATGGCAGAATGATGCAAAAAATAGATCTGCCTTCATAGGAGAGGAAGAGGGATCTGTTCTAGCCCTCGATACCCTTGACAGGCAAGCAACTGCCCCTCTACAACCAACCCCAGGAGAAGGGACTGCTTGGTGTTCTCACCTGCTAAAAATGGGTGATGTGGGGTGAGGATGTGGGGCAACACAAGGGATTCAGGGCGTCCTTTGGATCGGTATGGCTTCAGCTGCCGTGCTGGAAGCTGAACCGTTTCCAAGGAGGATATGGCAAGAACAGCGAGTCCTGCCCAAGTGACGGTCCAAAGCGTTGGCACTTTGTCCTGATTCAACCTCGCCCCAGATTCCCGCCCCGGCATGCATCCAGGTTTCTTTCTCCTTGACCCATCTCTATCAAAAGAAGCGCTGTTACGAGTCTCAGCTCTGAGTCTCTAGTCTACAAATAGAAGCAAAGCAGCCCCTGCCACAGAGCTGAATATTTCCACTAAACCCCATTTCCATGCCTGTCCCGGCGAAAGAAGCCTTCAGGGACCGTGCCCCTTGTATGAGAAGTTAAATATTTCAGCCTCCAGCAATACAAGACACCGATACGATATTAAACTATACAATTGCTATACGTCCCTGCATTCCCATCCCAGAGCTGCACTGTGAAGGAGTAGCTCCGGTAAACCTTCCTCTGGATGGGGCCAGGGAGCCGTCTGCCTCGAGCGCTGGGGCACGGACGTGCTTTTCGGGCACCAGATCTGGCTCTGCCACCCCACACGGAGAAGCTGTGCCAGGGGAGCTGCTAAAAGAGCATTTCATTTCCAAACAGGGCCCCGGAGACCTCTTGTGTGAGGGCCTCGATGGAGTGATCCGGGGGAGCGCAGAAGAAGGAGTCGCGACCCCAGGCTATAAACAAGCCGGACCCCAGGCTTGTTGGACCTTATGGCTCTACACCGGGGCTCAGGCTGGCCCGTCCCCTTGAATCACTGCATCTCTCCGATGCCACCACCGCTGGGGAAACGGCAAATTGGGATTTCTGCACCTCCCTCTTCCCCCCGTTTCCCTCCCCTAACTCCTTTTCCGCATCATAAGCAAAGTCCTAATAAAGCTCCCATCCCCACTGCCAGCCCTGCACCGTGCTCCCAGCAGAAAAGAGATGCAAAGCCACGCTTGGAATCTGATTCCCCGGCTTTAAACGCTGCTCTGCCAGCAAAGTGCGACTTGAAAGCTCCCCTGTCACAGTTACAAAGCTCCGAACAGCCCTTCCTCGGATAATCACGCTTATCTCCAGATTAAGAAAGAGAGACCTGCAGCTGAGGCTGGTCACATGGGCTGGGATGTGGGCAAATCTCTTTTAAACAATCCCCATATAGCTGTGACCTCCACCGCAGCCCAAATACACCGTCCCTCCGTCCCACTCGAAACCATGACGGAGCACGGGAGAGGGGACCACGCCGGAGAGAGCGGAGGCAGGAGGGAAAGCAGGGGGAGGAGTGAGAAAGCGATGGAGAAGAGGAGGAGGATGAGAAAGAGGGAAGAAGAAATAAGCAAAGGGAGGATGCGGGAGAGGAATAGGATGCGGTGGAGAGGGAGGAAGAACGCGCGGGTGGAGGGGGAGGATGATGAAGGACAGGGAGGTCTCTGCTACTCTTCCTGCTGGGGATTAGTTGTCCCTGCACTGTCCTCAGTTTAACTCTTCCCACTCTGTCCCCGGCTGGCAGCCCAGCCCGATTACGTGACTCCAGCTGTGCCAAGCAGCCTTGGCAGGGCGAGCGCGTTACCTACTTTGCTGCCACGGATTCATTAAGAGGCTTTTGCTTGTGTGGGAATAGTCATCCCAACGGGGAAAGGGAAAAAAAAAACAAACCAAACCACCAACCCTTCTGCAGATCAACCTGGTGAGGAGCTCTGAGAAAGCGGTTTCCATGGCCCTGCCCGGGGCTCGGGAGCAGAATTCAGGAGAGGCAGGGATGGGCAAACAGGAGAAGCAGGTGGAATGGGGGGAGATCAGTGGGAAGGAGTCTCCAGCCAGGTCCCTGCTCCAGGACAAGGCACTGGCCAGGGAGGGAATTGCCAGCCCTTTGCAGGATGCTGGTTCTACTTTGTGACTAAAGGCCACCTTGCATCAGGGTCAGGGATGGACAGTTCATTCACCCTGTGAGCAATGAAAGGTCCAAGCAACCACAGAGCGGCTTTTTCCAACAGCAGGTTCCCCTCTTACCTCCACGTGGGATTAACACAATTACTTTGCAACAGAGGAGCCCAAACGGCTCCCAAACGGGCACAGATGCAGAGCACTGGGGCTGGACCTCTCTGAGGACACTCACGATCTGCTGGCACCGACTTGGCTTTCCAGACGGGGGCTTGGCCACCGGCTGCAGCTCGCCGGGAGGGACCGCAGTGCTCCCTCCCCAGCTGCTCATTATTCACCCTGCGCAATTAGGCACCGCTGATAAGTCACACGAAATTGCCTTTGTTCTCTAACTGGATGACCTGCGTTTCACGGGAGTCCCTTTTTCCTGCACGTTACTCACAAGTTGCCCCCTGTACCCACTGCTAGAACAGCAGCGAGGATTTTGGGGCGCTCTTCTGGCTGGCCACCAGTAGATGCCCCATCCAGGTCGATGGGGAGGTGCCCTGCCCATCCTTTAGATTTCTCTGTGCACAAAGGAAAGCTGCTCCTCCTGCATCTCACTGGGGACATGTCAGCTGTCCTCCAGGCAGGTGGCTTTGCCACTCTCTGGTTACTCTGCCATCTCTTTGTGTCACTCCCAGCTCCCCTCCCAGCAGCAGAGAAAAGCCCAGCGTAGCTGCAGAGCCAGTGGGAAAAGAGGCATCAGCCCTTCCCCAACCCAAACCCCACCAATGCTAATGGTCACCTCAGTTAATAATAACCTGTCCTCTCCTCCCTGGCCAGCCCACCAGAAGGTGTCAACCTCATGCTCTGCTTGGATGAAGGCATCTCGCACCCAAGCTCCTTGCAGGACCATACCCACACCATGGCGTCTGCTCCTGCTCTCCATCCCTTCACCGCCAGTGCCAGGATCTCATCATGGAAGGGAAGACAAAGCAGACAGGAGCCAGCATGAAGCTGGGTGCCACCAGATTCCACAGCAGACAAGCAGTGTTGCCACAAAACCTCCTGAAATGACCCTCACATCAGAGCAGCCTTGCCCTGTGTAATTCCCTGCTCTTTCAGCATCCAGCAGCTGCTCAGAAGCAGATGGGAACATGGGGAGAAAAGACATCTTGGCCCATTCTATAGCTTCTTCTCAGTCTGCTCAAGAAATGTATGTAGGGTCTTAAGTCTTGTTGATTTAAGGGAAAGGATGCAAAATTAATTTAGATGAGAAATTAATTAGATGTGAACTGGTGTTTACATCCCTACTCGTACAGTGAATTCTTGTGTGAACCTACAGAATGCAGATGGATGGATGGATGGATGGATGATAACAGCACTCTGGGAATGACATTATGTGCTGGTCCATACGCTGGGGATGTAGAAAGACTTTTCTCTGCATTGGTAATTAATAACTCTATCCTGAGCAAATGTTGATAAATCCTTTATAGCGCACGTTATCTCTGTCTCTCCAACTCCTGCTCTGCATTTCCATTTGCCTGTTTCCACTGCTCCACCCCGGCACCCACACGCTTCACTTCCCTCCCGTATTTTGTAACTGGTAGTGGATTTGACTCCCTTTCTGGAGAAGCAGGTGGAGGTTTTGTTGCTGGGGCTTTGTGTGAGTGATCGCATGTGTATGTGTGTATACAAAGACGGCTACAAATCCATTGGAAATAAACACCTTTTAAGGGACTTGAGAGAGAGACACAGGGCAGAGGAGAAGAAAGAGCCTACAGACCCTCAGCCAGACAATCAGGGAAAATGGAGAGAAAGACCCAGTGAACCAAAAAATGCCTCAGTTCTCTTTTAAACGCTCCATGATTTGCAAGGAAAGCAGCAGATCCCATCGCTGGGAAGCCCAGCTCCTCCGGAGGAGCACCGGGAGTCACGGCAACCCTCACCCCTTCTTCTCCCAGCTCCGCACAGCTCAATTACCCCAGGCTGCCAGGCTGCACTGCGCACACCCCCGCCGCCCCGCATCTCCCCCGCCGCCCAGACAGCTTTCGCCAATGGAAGGAGTACAAATATATTCATTGGCACCTTATCAGACATGCATGCAAAACTAATTAACATGGGGAGACATGCAAGCTGCCACCCAGCCACAAATACACACCCACGAGCATGCACACACACACGCACGCATGCACAAGGCAACCCTTGTCTAGGGGGGACATTCAAAAGGCTTTGTCACTAATTTAGGCATCTGTCTCAGTCTGGTCTGGTCCTCCTGGCTAGGCTGGAGTTGTGGTTTTTTTCCCACTCTGTTTGACAATGCTGGGAACATGCCCGGAGACCCCTCATTCAAATCACCCCTTGACAATGGTCTCATTGTGTGAGCATATAGAAAAGGGAAAGGATGGGGGAGAAGATGTGGAAGGGGGGGGTAAGGAATTAAAATGTGAACCCGAGGAAGTGTTTACTAACACAAGCCCCGCAGCTGCCCCGTCTCTCCTCCACCCCCTTTCTTCCGCCCCCGGCCGCTCCGATGGCCCGGCTTGTCCCCAGCGCGAGGAGGGCAGCGGGACGGCGGGACAGGGGGACAGGGGAGTGGGAGCAGGAGCAGGAGCATGGCAGATTGGAGGGGTGAAGCCTCAGAGCGTTCGAATCTTCAGCAGCAGGGGGGCAGGTAGAGGTTTGGGAAGAGAAGATGGAGCCAGAGATGCCTTGGAGAGGATTAGTGACTTAAAATGTCCTGGGAAGGACATCCTCATGGAGGAGCAAAGGATTTATTGGTATAACCACTCCAAGGCTTTCCAGGCAGGGACAAATAGTGTTTAAAGCTGGCCTCGTGGATTAGAGGAGGCGAGCAGGCTCGCTGCGCGGTTTGGACTGCTCTCTTTGGTGCTGCTGCTAGACACGCTACAGTGCGAGAAGAAAGGGAGGGAGCAGCGGGGTGTCGGGGGCCGGGGGGCTCAGGGAACAGACCAGACTCCCTCCAGGACCTGACTGTCTGCCTACTGCTAGTTATTAAATAGCAGGAGAAAAAAAAAAATAAATGAAAAAAAAAAAAAACACAAAATAAATAAATAATAAAAAAACGCCACCGCAGGAAAAAATGCCCCCAGTGCCCTGAACCACCCCCCAGCCACGCCTGGGGAAGGAAATAGGGAAGGTGCAGATGGGGGGGTGTTAGCCCCCAGCCCCACCACGCTTGGCTGGCCTCGGCAGACACCGTTCAGCTGGAAATGCCCACGAGTCGGCAGAGCAAAGGGAAGAGGAGCTGGGGAGGGGGAGAAGATGATGACAACGTTTTCCATATATGCAAATGCATCCGCTCAAGATACCCAGAGGGAGACAAAACAAAGAGACCTCAAAGAGGCAGGCTCTGAGACCCGCACAAAGCCAGATACCTCCGTACACATGAAGACCTGCGCAACACGAGATGCGATGCAGACCAGAGGTTCCCCCCATCCGAGCAGATACGAGCCCAAAAAAAGCCTGATCAAGAAGCCCAGTGAAAGCTGCAAACACAAATGCCACAATCCCACGTCCTCCTACACAAACAGATGCACCTTAGGAGCATGAAACTATTCCTGTCCGTCAGCTTAGTCAGAGAAGAGAAAAGCTGTGATGCAAACCCAAAAGAGCTCTGCCTCGGTGGGGCAGAGGTAGCCCAGCTCTCCTACCATCACCCCTGCAGCCAGAGCCACCACCTGGACCTTTGTTTGGTTTCCGTAAGAGGAAACCTAAGAGGTTTCTGGAGATCGCCATGAACAAGGCAGAGCAAAACGTCACACAGAAACCCAAGAACATGCATGACAGCAAAACATTTCCTTCCCACAACCACTGCGACAAAACGAAAGGCACTTGTGCAAACATTTCTGCTTAAAAAAGGGAAGCAACAGCCAAGCAAGCAAATCTGTGCTTTTTATCCAAACAAGTGGTTGCGAGCAGTTTTATTGCCACATTCCTCTGCCCCCGTACATGGGGATAAGCACTCAACATACAGTGACACGGAGGGACTCGGGGGCAGAGCTGTGGTTTTAACAGGGCAATGCAGACACTGAATGAAATAAAACCCTACAGAGATCAGCTTGCCAGGACTCAAGGCTGAGAAAAGCTATTTGATGGTAAAGAGAAACAAGGACACTTGTGATTCTGCTCTCATTTCCATGCTGTAAATTTGGGCAGCTTTTACTGAAGCCAATTAAATCTTCACTTAGGATTTAACCCGATGAAGCTGAGGGCAGACCTCGGTACAAGACCCACCTCTGGGCTCTTCCACACAACTTGCTCTGCGGAGGTCAGCAGGAGTTGTGAAAAAGTTGAGTGAAAAAGCAGTGGGATTCGTAGCACTCCGCCAACGTGGCCATTTCAAAGCCCCCTCCAGCTCCGTCTCGGCTGTTCTTTCCTCCGCCGGGGATTTGCCACTTTGCTCACGAAGCCTTGGCTGCAGGGGAAAATCAGTACCATCCTCGTAAGCACAGACACCCAAAGGCATCTCTTTCCCTCTACCTCTAATGGGAGCTGAAGACCTCAGCAATCCTTCAACACATCCATTCCCTGCCTCTGGGAGCTGATACTTTCTTTCCACTACCCGATGGGTTGCAGTGTGGATCCCACGCAAGACCCTTGCAAGAAACCACCCAAAACCCTCCGTTACTAACACCTATTTCACTTTATTCTAAGACAGTGCATTTCAAAGACTCTTTTGCTCACCAGCACAGTTTAACACTCTGGGTTTCACAAGCAACAAGTGACAAAACTCCTCACCTGCTTGCACCACACGGGTAAGGTCACTTCTGGGCTGTGACCTTAAATTTATAGATGCTTTTCCCCTCAGACATTGAGAGCTGTAAATCTCAACATCTCATTAAATAGCCCTGCAGATCACTCAGAACAGATTGCCTCCCAACATAACTTTTTGGCTGGTCACTACTCACGAAGGGATGATTTTACATGACATTTATTCATGCAAATTGCAGAGGCTGTAGTCTGGTTACCCAGCAAGAGCGTAAAAAATTACAGTTTAGATGCATAAATGCTGGCACCATCATAGAAGGCACCATGAGACTGGAAACACATCCCTGGGTTTCAAATGCAGCGCAACAAAACTTAGAGCGAGTCCCCATCAGATGGGGGTTTATCAGGAATGACACCCCCCCCGAAATCACCCGGGGGAGGCAGAGAAGGGCATGTGCAAGGCTGCAGGAGCTACAGAGAAATGAACTTCTCCCGCTGCATGTGCAGCAACCTGCCATGGGGAGAGCACACGCGACATTCTACGTCACTCACAAAGCCTACTCTGTCCAATAAAGTGGGGAAGTAAAACAAAGCATGAAATCCAGGCATAAATTAGCATCCCTCTAGTCTAGCTTTATTTGTGCTGCTGCTGCTGTGGATTAGCATCTAGCTGGCTGACAGGCTGATAGGCAGACAGAAACAGGGAGAAATAAAAAAAAAAAAAAATAATCAGTGGGTGTCTTTTTTTCCCTATGGTTCCTGGGATGTCTGCTGTCAAAGTGCAGACAGTGTTCATCCCTTTAGGACCAGAATTTTTCCATCTTTGTGGGAGAGCAATAGGCTCTGCAGGAAAGCAAATCCCCCTGAGGTGTTTGTGCCTGCACCCTGCGAAGCTGGCACCCGTTGTCTGACTGCAAGCCCAATCTGACTGCAAACCCATCACATCCTCAGCCAGCAGCCCTCCAGCATCCTCAGCATCACTCTGGCAGGGTTTCCAGAGGGCCACAGAGCCCCAGGAGCAGTTAGGGTGAGGGGCTGGGAGACCTTGAGGGTGGCACCTCGCCGCAGGCACGTGTTGGGAGGAGACACCCCAGGAATAGCTCTGGATCATATTCACCAGCGCTCGGGGCAGCTGCTTCCTTCGCTGCTTGCAGCCACGGTTGGGTTTGGTACCTGATCCCAGATGACATGACTGGGATCTCACGCCAGCATCTCCTCTCAGTTCGTGTCAGAAATGTGTCACCGCCAGCTCCTCGGGCAGGGGGACCTGCAGAGAGCTTCCATTGGGCTGTCACACAGACTCCCGCTCCTCCGGGCTGCGTGGCAAAACGAGTGGTCATCACTGGAGACGCCTCTTCTCCCCGGGCTTGGTGGCCTCACGCCCACCAGCCCTTTCTGAGCACAGCCACAAAGGGACAATGCTAACGCGGTGCCAGTCCTGACGGCCACCACCCCAGCCCTTCCCAAACCAGACAGCCCTGCCAAAGGACATATTGCTGCCCCAGCAGCTTCGGGCAGCAGGGAGGAGCTGGGATGCTCAGGGAGAACGATACCAACGTGGCACTCGTGCCCACCCTGGGGGAACAACAGCAGCAAACTTGACTGTGTTCAAAACAAACTGCAAAACCCATTTCCGCCCTCGCTGAGCCACTCACAGCTTGGTTGGGCTCTCAGGTCACAGGACATCTCTACTCTAGGACACTAGGGATGGAGTGGGAGTCAAACAGAGAGCTTGGTTTTTAGGCTATGGAAAGCAAATTTTCAGCCGTTTTCAGAGGTGGCCTAGAAAACACAGACTAATTCTGCACAGCCAGAAAGCGAGTCCCTCAGGAGCACGGCACACAGTTCGAACACCCCAGTGTCCCTCTGCCTGCCAGCGTGACACTTACTGAGTGGGTCTGATCAGAGGACACAGGCGTGACAATTCCCTGGGATGTGGTGAATCCCCCCTCCGTAAAGCCCACGCAGCTCCTGGCCCTGCAGCCAAGTGCACTGGCCCCACTGAGCACTAGTGCCAGCGATCCCAGCTCTGCCTTTGCAGCAGGGAGAAGGCAAAAGCCTTGCAGGCATCAGGCAGCCATGGAAGGCTCTGCTTGCTCCGTGCCCAAATGGGTCAACACAGGCAGCTCTTCCCCAAAGGAGACACAAGGACACTCTGCAAGGCTTTGAGACAGCCGCCGCTGGGAATAGCCCAAGCAAAGGGGATGTAGCCCTGTTCCTCCAGCCATACCTCCCCCAGCCCATGGCTGGAATAAGGCATCATCACCATCTTCATTCCACCATACGTAGCAAGACAATCCCCTCCACACCCACAGAGGCATCTATGGAAACATCCCGTGGTATCTGCAGGGCAGCTTCTTGTAGGGGCTGGGAAGGGAAGAAGAATGAAGACAGCACAGAAGCCCGAGGCTTTGTTTCTCAGCATTCAGCCATGTTGCACGCTGCAGATTAGCTACCAGGGACCAGCCACTTCCTACCACATCCTCAAGCTCCTGCAGCAATAGCAGGCACTCCTTTAACCTCTGCCATTTGGGGATGGAAGGAGGCAGCAGTCAGAGCCTACAGAAATGCAGCGAGCTGCAAGAAAGATCTTCCCTTTGCAAGGAAACAGTCCCCTAATGGGTTCCCCAGCCAGCACTTATCTATGCGAACCATTTGTTTCCTCCCCAAGCTCTCTGCTTGCTCTGCCACATCACCCATCCACCTGATGGCAAGTAAAACGAGTCTGGTGGGTGCCCCTAGCACCCACTCATGAGCCCTCTGTATTTCTGTTCTGCTCCTCAGTGCCACACCATCAGGAAGCCCAGCCTGGGAATGGCGTGGGACCGCAACTGCTTTAAATGCTTGTACAATTCCAGGCTCGTGCCTGCTGTTTGCCCTTCATTTTGGGGAGCTCCAGTACACTTCTGCAGCAAGATATATTAAAATGTACATTGGTTACAGCACATTCAGGCAAGTAGCCACTGGGGCTGGAGTGATGTCTATGAAACATATCACAAATGGACCGAAGGAGCACATTCCCCTGAGACACTGGTCCAAGTGGCAACTTGGGACGTGTCTGCAGCAGCCTGGGGAGATCCTGCATGGTCCCATGAGGATACCACAGAGGCAGCATCTCCTCTTCCGGCTCATAAGCCGTCTCCCACAGCACTACATGACCTCCCCGTTAAAGCAAGGACCAAATAAATTTTAAAAGGCATTATTTTTCCCCTAGTCCTGGCAGTGGGGAAGTCAAACGCTGTTTTGCAAGCTGTCCCTAGAGCAAGACAGACCTGTACATGGCCACAGACACAGCCAGCCTGTGTCCATACAGACTTGTCCCCACCACGTCCATAAGCACATACACAGATGTGCATCCCTCACTTGGTCTCTTACAGAATAGGGCACCAGGGACCAACATCACCAATCATTACCTTCCAGAGGCTGAAGCACACACACCACAGACATTTGCTTCCAAGTCTCCCTGTGCCCAGAGCCATACAACGGTGGCTGCGACCACTCCGGAGAGTCATCAGTATGTCTAGTGGCTTAAACGGGACCCAAGCCAGCCACCATCCGACCCAATGTAATCCATGATACTTTGAGTTGTCAGGCTCTCTTTCACCCCCTGTTCAGCGTTACACAGCACCCTAGACCGTTAGCCTTGAGCTTTGAATATCAGGGAATCTGGATCCCCAAAACTGCTAAGCCTGACTCCAAAAAAACAAGTATCTGGAGGGATTTGTTTCAGATCCATAATGCCTAGGCCTTTGACTTATTTCCAGAGTTTTCCCTGCAGTGATGATGTCCCTAAATACACTCCTTGTTAGCATCATTTCATTACTTTTAAGTGAGAACTGAGATTTTTAAATAGCCCTTGATTACACTTGCTGGGAGTTTGCAACAGACAACCCAAATCCCAAACCTTGCACTAAAATCCCTGTGAATCATTCTGGTCCAGCCTTGTCAGCTGCTCTTCTACCCAAAAGGCATCTGCCCTTGAGAGCAGGATAGTAGGAGAAGGGAGGAAAGATGGAAAACAACCATTTCTGGGACTATGATTTACATCAGGAGGAACAGCCCCGAAAGCCTCTCCTGGCCTTGGCCACCAGCAGCAGCTACTCACGAAGCTCCCACCGAATTTGTCCGAGTGAGAGCCAGAGGAAGAGACACGTTGCTCCTGCCTCGCTAGATTTTCAGCCGAGCTTGTCAGCAAGGCATGTTCAGCTGTGTGGCTGCTCGGTGTATGCAAACCTGGCCTGACACCCGTGCCTTTCTGGACACCTCCCTAAATCACAAAGGAGGCAGCATCACTTGCAAGGTGCACGCCATGCCCAGAGGCAGCAAAGGCGATTTCCTCGCAGCCTCCCGGCCCCAGGCCTTCTGCCAACACCGTCCCAACGTGGGGCACGCGGGCAAAAGAGCTGCCGGAGGAATCCACGCCAAGAGGCGCTGAGCACGACCTTTCTGCTTTACAACAGTAACCTGAATCCTAAATACTGGATTTCTAGGCACGCATTAAAGCCATGAGACAATGGAGACGGCGAGGCTGGGGCTGGCTGCAAGCCAGCTCCGCGCCGGCCCTGCCAGCGCCCGATGTTTCCCATTTCCTTCTTATTTTTATTTTTTTTTTTTTTTTTTGCCCTGGCAAATAAGCAAAGTCCCCCTAAGCCGTGAGGCAGGTGCATACACAAGCTCACCCGTGACTTGGGGACTGTGCATGACTCACCCCTCATGGAAGGTGGATGCCTGAGAAGACCCGGAGAGGTGGTTGCCTTCCTCTCTCGCTCGCTCTCTCGTACGAGCATTGCTTCTCCTTTAATTGGTTTCATTCATGGCGGCCCTTCGCTAAATGTAATTATGCCAGGCTCTCTCCATCTGTCTGTGTTCAGGAAGAGCCAGCGCTCTCAGTGGTTTTATTTTCAATTTTTATTTCTGCATTAATCCCCCCTCTGCAGCTCACATGCACAACAATGTCCAGGACCTCCTGAGGACACACAGGCACCAAAAGAAGAGCAGGGCTTGTCCCTGGGTCTCTCCTGACTGGAGGACATCTTTTTTTCACAGGGAAAGCCCCATACCTCAGTGGCTCTTTGTAACCATCTCCACCTCTCCATGATACCGGCACAAGCCAGTCCTTTTGCAGACACTGGGGAGCTGTCTGGGAGCCCAGGCAAGAGGAGATAGCTTGATTCTGTCTGCACCCACAGACGTAGAGAAATCTCTGCTTTGTCTTCCCCAGCCCAGTACCTCAAGCTAGCAAGGAGATGACTGCTCAAGTTGACACGGGCTGCTTTTCACATGAAGACAGCATTCAGTCCTACACAAACCAAGGTGCTAATTTTCCTCCCCAGGAAGGCAGGCGGGGTGAACACGGCTGAGCACAGGGATTAACAAACTCATAGCTGCACGGCTGAGGCTGCAAAGTGCCCAATGCACCCAGAAGCATTTCGTCCCTCGGGGTACATCACTCATGGTCCTTACACCTTGCTCAGCTAAGATAGGTAGATCTTGGGGGAAAACACAATGCTGAAGGAGCTGTTGGCTTATCGAGAGACCAAACCCAGCGACACAGACCCTGGGCAACCAAGCACCATCTGGTGACCGCCGGCTCCCGACACAATAGCCCACGTTGGCATGTTTATGATAGAGACCAGAGGCGGATTCCCATTATCCCCCATCAGATCCTGTGATGTGGTTGCAGGAGAAGAACCACGAGAAGCAGATGGGATGGCAGAAGAGAAAAGAACGCAGTGAGACAGACAGACAGGAGAGATTTATATGAAGCTAAAGCGCATACCCATAAACATGGAATAAGTAAATAGCATGTAAGTATGAAATTAAATGCAGGGAATCCATGGCATCCAGTAATCAGTCAAATATCTCCTTCACCTCTTTTTCAGTTTATCATCGGCATTTTAAAATGAGATATTTATGCCAATAAGTAACCCAGTTGTATATTGTAACCCTGCAAATATTGGCTGGGATCTGAGAGATTCGTCCCGACAGACAATTCATTTTTACAGTTATTTTTGGACTCCCAGCTTTCGTGGAACACCGGCTCTCTGTGTTGGATTTTATGCCCCTGAAATGTATTTACAATGCATGGCATCTGTATTGTGCATTACACACTTAAATCATTGCTTTTCATTCATCGCTTATAAAAAAAAAATATTGCAATATCCTGAAGCTCCAAATACTCAAATTCAAAATATTACTGCTGCTTTTTTGGAGTGATACTATAAAATATCATTGTGTTTTTAGATAAAGGAGGGAAAATTGATCACGAGGAACATGGATTCCCAAGATCTGGGAAGAAGGGGAGTTTGGATTTCACACCATGATAAACGAAAAAAAAAAATAATAAAAAAACCTGAAAACCCCACAAAGGTTTATTTTCTAAACAAGAACATAGAAACATTTTGTCACTTAAACAAAGGGAGGAGGGCGGGGGAGGCTCCGCATCCCTGGCTTGCTCTCTGCAACGGACAAATACTATCAGAAACAAAAAGCGTGGCATAGTTAGCAGGAGCGGAGCTCAGCGCTTTAGATTTAATGATATGTATTTAAGTTCCTTTTAGGGGAAGCCTTCTGCAATCGTTGGGGGGGGGGGGGG
>JAHREE010000194.1:5298759-5322886 GCA_033628505.1 Tringa tobata | reverse complement strand
CACCAAAACCAAGGCAGATTAAACAAGTGCATTGTGTCAGGGCCAGCAAAAAGGTAACAGCACAACCAGCCTCACCGAGGAAGCTGTCACCTCTCTGCACCCAGCAGCACACGTCAGCTCCGAGGCAGAACATCTCCTCTTTCCAGCTTCCTACTGGTGCTGGTTCCCACCTTCACACCACCCCCCAAAACAGAAGCCTGAATAAATTTCGGGCTTTTTGTGCTACACGCTCTGAATTGAAGCAAATCACTCCCGTCCCTCTCTCTTATTACACGGTCTCTGAGTGTACTGCAGAAGGAAGGGAACTGATTGTCCCGTTGTCTTCCAGGAGAAGCACTGGATATCTATCAGCTAATTGAAATAACCAAAGGCTCACTGGAGAAGAAGTGATGACGCCGGAGTGCCAGAATGACAGTCATCCAAAGAGAGTGCCAGGGCCTGGCTGTCCTTTCAGAAGGAGATAGATTGTTTGGCAAAGACTGATCCTGGTCACTCCGTTTCCTTTTTTTTTCCTGTAAGAAGGGATGTTCCTGGGGAAGACTTTGATAGCAGCACATTTGAACAGCAGAGGTGCTTCTGAGGGCAGCAGCCAGCTGTAAAACCCGAGACAGTGGCCCAAGTGACTGCTTGCAGAGAGGAAGAAGTCCTAAGTATTTGGCAAGAGAAACAAGAAACCATCATCTCCACACACACGCAGTTTTCCAAGACCAAGGCACTGTGGGAAGAGGCAGCAGCAGCAACCCCAGCTTTATTTTTTCCGCCGTCTCTTCTTTTTGGGTTCCTGGTTCTCATCTGTCTGCTCTGCGGTGCCGCTCTGGAAGGGGAAGGAGAGAGCAGGAGTACAGCCTGTGATTGGGTTTGTGTGATTAGTCTAAGGAATGTTTACTTAAAGCAAGAAACCAGATGTGAAGAACAGGATTTAGCTCTTTTTTCCTCCCAGACAAAATGACCTGAACACAGGACTCCTCTCTCCCACTGAGATTTTCCCTGTGGACATCCCCCAGTTTGTGCCTGAACTTAGGCCGTGGGTTATGAATGGCACAGGACAAGGACTGTTTGTGCTGGGTTTGGGTTGTTGAAACACTCAGAAAATTAAGGACAGAAGCACCAATAAAAACCTGGACAATCAGCAAAGTAAACTGTTTATCTTTTTATCCAGCACAGGTTGCGCTGCCTTTCACCAGCACTATCTAGTAGAGGAGGTGGGTGTGAGGAGAACGACGCCGGGCAGAGCTTGCCCTGCCAGCTCTTTGTCTGCAAAAGTTGTTTCTGGATGGAAAGGTCTGATCCTGGCCAGCCAGTAGGCCCTCAGAGGCAATGCTGGTCAACTTCTCCGCTTGCTGGCGCAAACAAGGAGGCCTTCAGAGGAGTTTTACTTCCCTAAGACCAGAGGTACAGCCAATTGGTGCACAGAGGTGAAGGTCACTCAAGGCAGAGGGTAGGAGTGTAGGGGACATCAGCCAGACTCACTGTTCCCTCTGCATCAGCTTAGTATTAAGGTGAGAGCCAGCCCAGGGAAATCAAACTGTTGTGATTTCACGAATGCAGGTGGCCTCAAGGGAGGGGGAACCCATCAGTAACAGCAGATAAATGAGTTCTGACCTGGTCATTGTCTGGCTCGTTTTCAGCATCCTCTGTGTTGTGCTCCTGCAAGGCGCTGTCAAGCATGGACGCGTTGATGCGGAAGTCCCGGGAGGTGCTGAGCTTCATATATTGCATCAAGTTCACCTGCAGCGAAACCAGGGGGAGAGGACATTATGCCAGTAGCATTTTAGTTTAGTTTTCTACCCTGCCCAGTCCTTTGTACAGCACTGAGACAGAGTCCATCACAATCATAATGCAGGATTGAAGCAAAAGGGGCCACGTTTTTGTGAGAGCCAAGTGAGTACCAGTTATTCTCACTCTCACACAATATTTCATCGTGGTTCTCCTCTCTCCTGCTTACGAAACAGGCTGGGGGGAGTGGAGTGAGGAAAGCTGGTGTTAGGTGTGTATCTGCTCCACCAGAAACCCCCCAGTGTTGGGTCAGGGGCAGTGCCATTGACACCCACTGGTACCAGCAATTCAGTAGTGCTGGGCCAGGAGCTCGGGCAAAGGCTGCAAGCGGGGTAAGGTCCTTAACACCTTCCTAATTAGAGTAGCAGTGGAGGTTGTAAAAGGTGGAAGTGCAGTAGCCCTCCACCACGTCACGATACTGCTGTTCCACTGAATTCAGGTCACAGACGAGCCCTGCTTTGCGTTACCTTTGATTTCTTGGAGAGATGGATAAGGAACTTCTCATATTGCTCTATTGCAAAAATCAGATTTGGGATGGGCTTGGTCTCGCGAAGCACCTTCGCCTGAAATGCAGAAAGGAGGGTGGAAGGTCAGATCTGGAAGTGAAGGGCCTGAAGATACCCTGGTGCTGTCACAGTGAACAGGCGTACCTGTGGCAGCATGAATAGGGCACCATATTTGTATCAGCAGCTTAGACTCTCCCAAAAGCCCACGATGCTGTGGCATGACATGAAGATCACACCTACTGCAGTTTAGAAAAGTGTCTTCACTTGCTCTATACCAGTCCTGTCCCAGCAAGCCTTGCCAGTTTGTTACTGGTTTTAAATTTGATTCCCACAATGGTTCATTTGCTCCCAACCAAATCATCCAGTCATTCTCAACTGCCTTGATTTAGTGGAATACATTACTTAATTTTATCAGTACATTTAAAGACTAAGAAACACTTAGAGTGCAGTATTGGTTGCAATAAATTAGCCTGCTCCTGTAATTTCATAGCTTACCCCAAATGATACTGTATCAGACAAGACTATCCAGACTTTACCTTTGTTTCATGTCTGTGAGCTTTTAGGCTGCATTTAATGAAAGAGTTTTTTTGGATTTTGTTTTTTAAACTTTTCTCCGAAGTCAAGGTAGAAGAAATTAGGTTTTTACTTAAAGGCCCAAATGTCAATTTATCACTGGTAAAGCCAACAGGTAACACAACCCTGAGGTGAGATCCCAGGTTGAAATGCAGCCCATGTCCCGTGTTCTGATAGAGAGTGGGTCAAGCTTACCATGACCGTGGAGATTGCAGCAGCTTCATCCTCTTTCTTCTTCTTTTTCTTCTCTTCTGCAAAGCTTAAGCTCTCGCTGTGGATGTTCTGAAGGAGGATGCCAAGAGATGTGGCGTTAGAGGGTAATTAGAGAAAGGCCAGCCAAGCAAGGCCAGAGAAGTCTTTGCCCTGGCCAGCTAAAAGCATTACCAGCTAGATGACGGAAAGGTAGTGATACAAGAAGGATGGAATGGGGGGTAATCTCAAAAAATGAAGGCAAGAAAACCTAATTTCATCATTTATACATTGAGGAATATGTATGTATGTGAAGTCCCCAGGAGCAGTAGCTCTGTACACCACCACGTTTCCCCACTATGCCAAGTCTGTTCTGCAGTGCCTCAGTCAAGCACCCAATTCCTCTCCAAATAGCTAAATCCCATCTTTGGCACTGCAGTCTTTGGCATCTACGTTATTTTAAACTGTGATGACTGCAGTGTTGTTGACCTTTATTTGCCATTGTGGTTAACAGCAGTATTAATCTCATCCAAAAAAAATAATAATGACATGAACAGAGGAGAGAAAATAAAAGCTAAGAAGCAGTTCCCCAAATGCTCTTCATTCCCTGCTCAAGCAGAAATCAGCTTGTTTGGTCCCAATAGTGCTGAAATGTCTTACAATATTATTTGACATAGTAAAGCTTGAAATATAAGAAACTCAAATCATGTCAAGAAGATTAATAATCCCTATAGGTGCCTATGTATTGCAGCTGATGCACCACTCAGCATGGGAAAGACCACCTGTGATTTTGCCACAGTTAATTTAGGCCTTACCTGTACATAAGTAATGAATGAATAACACTGTGGGGTCAGATGGGAACCCGAGAGTTTCACCTGCAAAGAAGCAGAGAGGTTGGTGTTACCCCCAGCCCGAGGCAAAGAGCCATTTCCTCCTCCTGCAGTTCTCTCACACTCACCAGCTTTTCCAGCCTTGCTGGAATGGCGTTCGAGTTGCTGCGGCAAGCCTGGATATACTGCAAGGAAAAACACAAGGGAGTTTCTTCTAGGTATGCTGTTTCCAGGCAGGGCTCAAACCACAGTGGGGAGGGCAGGATTTGCAAGACCTATCCTCCCCCAGCAGCTTGCTATATCCCAAATGCCATATCTGCATGCCAGAGCTGTGAGATAGCTAAGGGAATTCACCATCTTGTCTCAAACTACCTCCACCAGCCTGTTTTCACGGCCCAGTTCCCTAAGGTCTGATGCTTCAAGCCTTAGATGGGAATGCATAACAAGAGCAGGATTGCTGAGGACTCTGAGAACATCTCTAGTGTCGTTCATGGTGGCACACAGCTGTGTACAGAGGAACCTACAAGATACACTCCGAGCCACACAAATTCAGCTGGAGGGATGCTTTCCTTTATCTCCACTGGTACAACTGTTGCTGCTGCAGAAAGGTCATGAAATTAAGGGCGTGAAAGCCAACAGAATAAGGACTCAACCCCTGCAAGAGATCAACGGCCCAGTCCTGAGCTCAACAGCCCAGTCCTGAGCGTGGCTGCTGCCAGGGGTCACTGTGAGCTCGCTGCAGCAGATGGGGAAGAAGTTTTTAGATCCCAGGCAGCCCACCACCAGCAGAGCAGCACTCACATGTTTGACGAGGGAGGTGAGAATTGCGTATGTCTTGCTGAGGCTTCTCAGCAGCGTGTCCACACAGCTCCCCGCAGGGAGTGCTGTCTGTACCAGCTCATGATAAACTGTCAGCAGAGTTCCCAACTGCAGAATTACACCTTTCTCCAGAGCCTGGGTTTGGTTTGATGCCTGAGAAGAGTCTTCTAGAAGAAAGAGATGAGTACCTGGTAAAAGCGTGTCTAACGAATCCAGTTATGCAGGGGGGAGGCACAAGAGACGATCTTTGCGCCTGGTGCACAAAGCACCAGTGTGGCACAGGGAAAACAATCACTGGAGGGATGTTGTGACACTTTCTACCTTACGTTGTTCATGTTGAACCAGCTCAAGGGAGAGTTTAACCTGCTCTCAGATCTCTGGCTTCATCCCTTTTTGACAAAGGTGTAACAGTAAAAAATGGATCACTTCTCTTACCTGATGTGTCTGATCCCAGACTGGTGAGTTTTTTGATAAGCCAATCCACCTCTTCAAGGACCTTATCCGCCTGTCCCAGGACCAGCAGCTGAGACAGAAACACCAATAACAAAACAGGTTCTTGGAGGAGTTTGGCACAACAGGAATCTATGAGCCACTTGCAGCAGAGAAGCCCTGGGCACTACAGGGTGTCCCATGCACACCATTTTGACTCACACAGACAGTGGGGGCTGCAGTCTTGGCGTTCACGATGGCGAAATGGGACCGACTCTCCACTTCTATGTCCTGGTCAGAGGAGAGAAAACAAATTCTGGTGAGTAAAACATAGTTTGTACTAGAGATGCCCTCGGTTCTGCACTAAGTGATGAAGAGTTAGGCTGATTCTGCATCATACCTGATCTATGTCTCCCAGGCACGCGTGGATGTCCTGTGCCAGTTCCCGCAGCAGACCGACAGGACTCTTGTACAGAACGTGGAGACTGAAGAGCAGGGAGAGCAAACCCTTGCAGCAAGAGATATCCTCTGCAGGAAAGGGAAAACAAAACAACACATTACCAGATGCAGAGCTCCCCTGGCTATTTAGGGCTATCAGACATCCAGTGAGGGAACACCTCAGATTCAGGATGGATTTAACAGTCTGCATTCCCAGAAATGACACACAGTAGGTGAAAAACCTATCAAAATACTGCAGTTACAAAAGCAGAGTTTTACAACATTGGGCATCACGTATACTACTGCAAGAAGAAGTACAGCACACTGGAGCCCTCAGCTCATAGAAAAATGATGACCAGAAGCACTGAGGAAGTGCAATACAAACCCTGGTGAGAGTAATACCTTTCCGGAGTATAAATCTGGATTTGAGCAACAGCTGTGCTAAATAACAACAGAGAAAAATCAAGTAAGTGGCTCTTTTTCTTCAGCAATGCTAATATTTATAGAGATGGAGTTTCTTCCCTAATACTCGTGCTAATAACCACAATGTCATGGCAATCTGCCACAGAATGGGACCTGATTATATCTGTAAGAGAGGTAAAAACAGGACAGACAACAGCAGAACATCTAAGGGTCTAATATCCAACCTCACATATCGCATCTAAACACGCTCCCCAGACCTTACTTACCCAGAGCATTTTCTTTGCAAATTTTGACTGTCCAAGTCAGGAATTGAAGGAACTGCATAAGGGGAGAAAAGAATTGAAACAGAATTCAAAGAATTGAAACAGAATTCAAAGCACAAAACTCAAAAAAAAAAAAAAAAAAAGAGGAAAGAGAACCCCAAAATAACCAGCAAAGGGAGACCAGCAGAGTCCCTTTCTGGCAGAAGGCACCCAGCCATGCTCCATCAAGTTCCACAAGGGACACTTAATCTACTAAACAAGTGAGAAGCTGAGATCCAGGACAGGGGAATGGCTATACATTCCCTTGTATTCCAGAGTATCAGCTCCATTTAATTTAAGGCAAACAATGACTCCAGACTTCTGGCACACTTTTATTGCAGTCATTAGCTTGTAAAATTGGGGCACTTTAGAAAATGTCTCCTTGCACGGAAGGAATTAGACACTCAGCCAGTTTGGACTGGTCACAGGTCTGCTGGCCTTTTTTGGCTCTATTCCCACGCGGAAGCCATGCCACAACCAGGCTCTGTTGGGAGTCCCTGCTCAGGCAAACAAGTCAGTCAGACTCCAGGGGCCCAAAGGCAGCATCAGAGCACGCAGGACTGGGGTGGGAAGACTTGTTCTTAACTATCCTTGCAGGTGTGAGACAGGAAAATGCTTGACAGTGTAACAAAACTGCCACTTTGACATGGTGCGGTCTGCAGGAGAAGGCAGAACAAGCACACATGTCAGAACCCTCAGATGTCAACCCTGATAATCATCTTCCCACACCTATGGCTATGACACCCATCTCTGCCACCCCAGGAAAGTTGTGAAGTACCTGCTGAGAGGCTGGATCCAAGAGCTTGGACAAAGTGGAGAGAACTATGATGAGTGACTGCGTTTCCTTGGAGTTGAAGTCATCTTCAGCGCTGCTAAACTGGTTCACCAGGGACCTCTGCTCATGGGAAGGAAAGACAGAGTCCCTAAGCGTGGATGCTTGTTGCAGAGCCACGTTGAGAAGCAAATAACCAGAGGCTGCAGCAGATAAAGGAATCAGCAACAAGGAGAATGACAAGGAATATAAAAAGAGGACTCTTCTAAAGAGTGAGTGCTGTTTTTTTGTTACAAGTGCTTACATAGAGGCCTGCATATGATTCAGTGTGACTTTTACACTATTCAGGTAAGTTTATGCTGCACTGAAGGACCCTATAGCTCTGTAAATACACTTCAATCCCGCTCTGCACAGCACCCTGAAGCAGCTTTCCTTAGGGATCAGAAACTTTTCTGGACTGCCGGTGAATCAGTATCACCATTGCTATCACATACTCAATCCTGTGGTCAAGCAACAGGGAGCAAGCGGCGTTCTCTGCCAGAATTACCAGTGCTTTGGAACACTTGCAGCACACAGTGGTACTTACCTGAAACTGTCGGATCTGGAAGGCAGCTTTCTCCGTGACATTAATATCCGTTTCTTCTGCGTCACCATCAGTAATATCTGGCAGAGACAGAGAGGTGCAGAAAAAAGCTAAATGCCAAGAGCAGAATACAGGATTTATTTCCCGAAGTGGGAAAGACTGCAACTGCTCACAGCTAGAGGAGGAATACAGACTGCAATACCGCGGTGAGCACGAAAATATGTTAAAGGCAAAGTTCAACTAGCTGAATGCTATACCAGACCCCAACTATCTTCTGCTGACAGACTGAGAGCTCTATAAAAGCAGGTAAAGACATTTCTGGGATTTGCCTCTGGCATGAAAATCAATGCCCACCTTGTTACCAAGACAAGGACCAAATCCCTCTTCTCTACTTATGGCTAAAGGGCACTGGGTCCCCAACTGACCACACTGGACCACAAAGGCTGGAACCCAGAGCAGAATTGTACTGTGTGCCTACCCAGAGCTTGTAGAAATTGGGGTATCCTGGCCGTGTACAGCTGCTGTACTGTGTTGAAGATCCGCAGCAAACCTTCCAAGCACAGAAGTGAAATGCTTTTGCCCTTCTTCTTGCCCGACTCTTCCACAACAGTGGGAATTGAAGTGTACCTCCAAAGCAAAACCCTAGGGGACAGGAGACAAGTTAACATCATGTGCTGCAGTGAAACTGGCTGCACAGCACAAGAATGAGAACAGGGCTAATCAGAGATTCTGCTCTTAGGATCATATTTTTAATATAACTAAATTGGCAAGTCTTTTTCCTATAGGACAGTGGAGGGAGAAGAGGTCCGTTTTTAAGAAGATTTTGTTTCAATGTCAGCAAAACAGCTACTGCATTCTTCCTGCACAGCTGAATAATTTAATTCTTTCCAGGTGCCAAGGGGCCTTCCAATCCCATTTCAAGTCCATCTTTATACACTCATTTCTTCCACCTGGCTTTCCTTCTGCTATCCAAACACTGACCACTGGCGTCAAATTTGTCAGTGACAAAAAGAGCTTTTCTCTTGGCAGTTTGAATCTGTGAAATGTCGGGTATCTCTATAGGACTCTATATAAATAAAATCTGAAAGGTAAAGGCAGGCGAAGCAAAGTGAAAAGCTTTGAAAAAAGCAAAATTGTTTGGCCCAAAGGAGACTTTTTTATTTGTAGGCAAACATCTTTTTCCTGCTCCCCTAAGCCCACTTCTTCCTTTTTTTGTTCCCTCTACTTTCTTCTCATTAGTTCTGTCGCCTGCACAGATGATCTTATTCTATTTCAATGTCCAATCACGCAAAACATGTAGCTCACATGTAGTCCTAATGACTGCAGCAAAAATAGCCTCCATTATTTGGGGCCAGACACAAAACGGGCATTATTCATTGCAGAGGTAATTTGCATTTTGTGCTCTCTGCTGACTGGGATCTGAAAAGACCCCATGCAGATATGACCTAGATCCCAAAAGACATTCAGATGCTTAACATTCTTGGATTTTCAAAGGATTAGATGCATGAATGTCTTCAAGCATCTTGCAAAAGTCCTAAACAAATGTTTTCTAAAGCTTGTATCCCTCTTACATCTGTTATATACTGTAGCAAGGAGTAAATTTTAACTTTCTTGCATCCCAGAAGCCTCAAGACTCCAGCCTGTAACCATCCTACCTCCTCTGTGACAATGAGAGATGAACCAAAAGTCAGAAAAAGGCTAAAAATGAGAGTTTGATGGCATTTGGTTCTTCCAGGCCAAGTACTGTTATTAGAGCTGTATCACTCACTCCGGCACAGAAACTGTAGTGCCTCCATTTGATTTCTCAGGAGCAAAGAAAGGCAATTATCTCAACCCAGTAATAATAACTGTTTGAAACAGTTATAGACTGCATTATTCTTTCAAAAACCTACCCGAGAATGAAAAATCCCCAAAATGCATTGCTGCTTTTTGGGTCTGATGCCTTCACGTGTCACAGTGACTCACCGCGTGATTTTGCAGAGGTTCTGAAACATTTTCTCAGGATTTTGTCCATCTGGCCCATCAGTTTGTCCTGTCTCCTCCAGCTGCTGCACCTTCTGCAGAGCTACGCTGACAGCATAGCGCAGGAACTCTGTGCTGGAGCGCAGGACCGCCAGGCTCTCCTCGTGGCTTTGGGCATTGTCCCTGAAGAACCAAGAGCGCTGTCAAAGAACTGAGGATAGCACTGAAAAAGCACAATGATGGCCTAAGAGATTCAAAATCTAAATATCCATTTACAAATAAAACCACTAGCTGAATTCAGGGTGGAAAAGACCCTTTGTTTTGGTAGCTTGTAGTGAACCCTCAGAGGACAGAGTTCCACCAACCTTTCCAAATAACAGAACATGGTTTGGATCAATGTCTGACTCTGTTCCATAGAGGACTGGAGTTTGCTGTCTGGGGGATGGCCCAGGACTGGAGGAGCAAAGACTCTCCAAGGTCTTACAAATGATAAGCAAGGTCCAGGGAAGCTGGTTGGTCAGTACCTGGAGTTGCACAGCTGTGGTTCCTGCCTGGACTATGATGCTCTCCAGACAACACGTGCTGTTAACCACACATGCTTTGTACAGAAATAAGAATGCCTGTAGTGTGTGTGCAGTGCACAAAGCAGCCAGCATGCAGACACCATGAAAGCAGCTTGTGAACAGGCCTTTTTAACTACTCCAGGTGTGACAGCTTCTCACCTGAACAGAGCTGTGAGCAGAGTAGACACAAAACCCATGGACAGGAAGCTCCGTGCAGTTTTGTTGGCCAAGGTAGATTTGTTCTTTCCAGCTTTCTCCTTCAGGATTTCAGAGAGTTTGTTGTAACACGTAAACAGGCCCAGGACATCCTCAAACTTGCTTTTACTGCAATAAAGTAGTAGAAGGCATTAGAAAATCTAGCCTTAGAGTTTCCAATTGGAGGCTTCAGGTGCCAAATGACACAATGACACTTTCTAAATGATGAAACTATGACATGTGACATCTCCCTGCCCTCCTAACAGCATATACCTCACCCATTCCTCCTTGGCCTGCTCTTCTATGAGATTTCACATCCCATCTCCCACAAAACACAACGTTCAAAAGGAAGACACTCCCCCAGGTTCTGTGCTTGCAACAAGCTATACTCCAAAGAGCCAGGCACAGTAGAGCACAACTAGCGCTGCAGGGTAAGATTTGATGTTTTACCTGAAATTCCCTACGTTGAAGTTGTACTCAATCAGCACCTCACAAATTCCCATCACCTGAATGGCATAGATGTTATTCTTTACACCGACACCAGAAGACAGAGAAAAATCTGCTGATTTATCCTAAGAGGTAAAGGAAACAAGTGAAAAATCTTTTCAAAACCTGATGAGAACTCAGTGTCTTCTTCCACTGAGTCAAACTGAAAATCTGATTTACCAGTTCAAAGTCTTCCAACTCGCTCTTGATCATTCGTCGTGTGACAGATTCTAGCATCTCTTCAAAGCTTTGCTCAAATCCCACATCCTCCTCCTCATCATCATCATCTTCAGCTCCTTGGCATAGATGCACAGTGCTCTTATACCAGGCGAGACAGTGTTGGATACAGCAGAGCAGATGGGCCTGAAGGAAGCAGCCACACAGTCACACTCAGCATTCTCGCTGGAGGTCACTGGCAGAAGTGGACGCAGGCCAGATCTCATCTCCAACAATATCAAAGGAGCAGAACCAAAGGGAAGGTTTCTTCCCCTGCTACACACACACACTGAATGACTATTTTATGCAGAATTAAGTTGGAGGAAAAAGCCCAGAGTGAGCTCAATAGAGGATAACAGAACTACACTGTTCCGAGAACATTTTTCACAATGTTTCAAATGAGTTCCCCAAACCACTTTGCTAATGGAGCTCTAATAGACAGCCTGAGACAGGGGTAAGCTGCCCAGCTCTATTGTCATTAAAAGGAGTGCTCCAGGCTAGAAGAGGCTGAAGAAACACAAGGTATTCAGCTCATGTAGTAGGCACAACTAAAATGCTGTGGAACAGAAGAGCTTGCAGCTGTGGCCAGCCAGTATAGCTCTTACCAGTGGTTCTTGCAGAAAGATTTGATCTCCTTGAGCCATAATACATCCCTCAAGTTTCAGTGGAGGCAGGAGGTCAGGCTGGGGCAAGTAATACTGCTTTATCTGTCACAGAAAACAAGAAATAAAAATAACCAGTTACTTGGTAACTGAGCCTCTTAGGTTGTTTGCAAACAGAATACAATAATCTTTGTACTCCATTCTACAGCGTGAAAACTGGCACTATAATAACGGGATTGTACATGTACATGAGCCACATCATCTGTTCTATTAGTAATTAAAATCCCCTCTTGAGTTGCTTATGTACCTCTCAGCCAGGACACGTTGCTGCCCTAGAAAAACTTCATCTCACCACTTGCTGTTGTGTTGCCCCAACATGCAACGTCACTTGCACTTCCCCTGCAGTGCTACCTGTCCTTCAAACAGCCAGGAGAAGTAACTGTTCCTGCTGCCCGTCGCTCGTGGTGACCACCGGGCCCTGTTACAGCACCCAACTTCCTGGTCCAAGGGTGCAGACACTTATGGAGGCTACCCTTGGCACTAAAACAAATCCACAAGAAACCATCCTTGCACCAGCTCCCGGCTGTTTGGCACACCACAGGAAGGAAACATGCTCCAAGTACTCATACAGGATCAGAGACGAATAGGGAAAGTTATATATAAATATATAATGATGTTATAAAATTTTATACATTTACACGAAGTTCCCATTAAGTGCCCTCTGCTACCCATGTTCCTTTCTCAGACCCTATACTGTCATGGGAAAGCTGGAATTAGTCAGCATGAACTCCACGGAAGATTAAAGGGAAGAAAATTACTTGTCTCAAAGAAAGCACAGCCTGTCCAATGGATTGAGGAAATGTGATTGTCTTGTTGCCATGAGCAACACTGTTGGGGGATGAGTTAATCCTCCCAGATCCTACATGGACTTGGGTATTCTCCCGATGGGACGACAGCAATAATAATTACTGTGTCAGCACACATCCTTGGGGAAGTACAGGAGGGTAACTGTTGTGCATTGCTAAGGAACAGGGAGTGCACAAAGCACTACCCTGGGCTCACACTTCTCTCAGCATCTCAGAACTGGAGGGTTGGAAAGGGCTCCAAGAGATCCCTTCTATTCCAGCCTGTGACAGGATATGAACCAGTCTCCAGACGTTTACCTAGTCTGCTCTCTGAACATTGCAGGGATTTGAACACCTCCTCAGGGAAGTGCTACAGCACTTAAACATGTTTCCAGTGTAAGGGAGAACTATTTTCCCAATATTTAACCTGAATTGCTTGCTACACTGGTTGCAGCATGGAATTTTTAAGAGTCTCTACAGCCACGCTGCGGAGCAGAACTTTACCTGGGACAAGAGCGTTTCCATTATAGAGCTGGCCAGCTGGGAGTTCCTGCGAAGGACGTCATAAAAACCCTGATGGCAGGAAGGAAGGACAGACAAGTTGGCTTCCATGGCAAAGAAAATGAACCAGGTGCATAACAAGTTGGTGTCATACGACAGCAGTGACCCTTTGGCACCACAAGGAACCATGAGGAAGTAACAATGTGCTCAGTGTAAAACCCCGTACCTGGCAAAGCAAAGGCACCACAGAAATAAGGTATGAATCAGAAGGAGTATGAATTTCCTCACAGGGGCCCTCTCACAAGCTGTATCTCCCTAGCAGCAGTGGCATCACGCCCAGACTGACTTTCACTGCTATTTAACACTAGCACTAGATCCAGCTTCAAACTGTGAAATCCTGCTTCAAAGGCAAAACAAGCCAGTGTGGAAACTGTAGGAGGCGAAAAATCCTTCAGACTGAGAAAAACTCAGTGGATGGATAAAGCAAACACAAGTCTTATAGCAACAGTGATGAACGCATCCAAAACTTGCAGCTCACCAAAGGTCAGTCCAACCAAGTCAGGAAGGAAACAAAATCTCTCTGACCTGAACAGGTTTTTTTTCTCAAGATGGTACCCCACAGTTACCTCAGGAGCTAAGATACACACCCAAAAATGGCTCTTTGTATTAGGCCATTTGTCACAAGAAATCTAAGGGACAGACAAGCCTTTATTGAAACTTGCAAAAGGAAGGGGAGAAAAGGCAGATCCCTGATGCAGTCTCTAAGGAAGTTTCCCCACACTCTCCAGTCAGGGTTTTTCTTTGGAGCCCATCGTTAACTCCCAGCAACTCTACCTCTATCCAATGCCTCTTATAACACTCCTCCTCACTGGGCATCAAACATGTTTCCCCTTTCCTAGGCCACATCACAAGAAGATAAACTGACACGTTTTCGCTCTTAAGCAATGCAAGAGATGAGGAAGATAAATCACTGTGTCTTTGGGCTTATAGTGGTCCAAAATCAGAAGTAGCAGAAGGATTGGAAAAAAAAAGAAGAAAAAAGTAGTACTCGGTACCTGTGTGCCACAAAGAACATAACCAAGATGATAAGTTGTTTTCCACAATAATATGATCGTTATTTACCTGGGCCTATGGTAGAACCAGACTACAGAAGAGCTAGTGATTGTTTAAAACAAGATGGAAGAAATCATGTTTTACCTCATATAACATGAGTCGAACATCCGCTTGCTGGCTCAAGCATCGCCTCAGGCTGCCCAGGATTTCAAGGCAGAAGGCCTCATTAGCTGCAGAGTTATAGCAGGCATGAACATCTGCCTGGACCTGAGAGGGAATATTAGTCACGTTATACTGGTTACAATTCTCAAATATCTCAACACAGAAGCAAGGTGATAGGGGGCCTGGGCCCTAAACAATCACTGAAATAGTCCTCAGTGTGCTGCCAGGCTCTTTATCACCATCGTGGAGCCATGGAATGCTCCCCAGAATACTGGGGCTGTAAGAGAGAATGACTGAGAAGCAACATCTCTAGGCCAGCTTCTCTTTGCACATTGCACTTCCCAAAGCTTTCCTTCCACGACTAATCCTTCCTGAAGTCTTATTTCCGTTTTGGGGAAATATTCTGCTCTTGGGTTGTTTCAAATAGTGCATATTAAACATGAGACTGTCTCATACGTCCACATCTGGGACCGCAGAACAGCACTTACCTGAGTGGCACCGATGGCCTGGCTGCACTGGGAAGAGGACAAGCTGCCCAGAACCTTAAAATTTCTTAACAGAAGCAAAAAGCCAGCAACTGCAGCTTTACGAGCATCGAGCTGTCTGTGAGTCAGGGGGAGAAAATAGAAGCATAAGGAAAAATGGAATACAAGATCAACTCAGCAATGAAAAAGGTCCACAAACCCAGAGCAACTGGGCCCAGGGGAATTGTACCTCCCACGAAATCAGCACAGTCCCAAGCAGTGAAGAGCTTGGCAGTTTTCTGGGAACTCTTTTGCTCTACACCCTCAAAACATTCAATTTCCTTTCTGTCCTCGCAGTGCTCACACTGAGGGAGAGCCCCAAGCTAACACCCAAGCATTAAATGTCTCCTGAAAACCGGAATGGGAGCGTCTCGCAGAGCTTTTCTCAGATTTGGAAAATTCCTCACAAAAAACTAGTGTTTTGCTTTGCTCACCGGAACCCCGTGTCCTACTCAAGATAGAGTCCCTTACCTTGAATAATAATCCTAAATTATGAATTCTGTATTCATAACCAGGAAGCCTTTGCCCAATAAAAAAATCCGGTCTACAATCACAGCATTATGAAGACAGCAGAATGGTTTGCTCAAAGCATTACCAAGACAACAAGCCTGCTTCTCTGCCACCTTGCAAGGGATCAGAGGAAAGGTGGCAGCTCAGCATTCCGATCTGTGGTTCCTTCCAGGCTCTCCCTAGCATCTGGATGTACTCAGCTGTGTAGACATGTTGGAATTGATTTTAATCTTGCCTGCTTATTTGGAGCTCCCAACAGCTCTCTTAATTTCCAAAACCCATTAATCTGGGGATTGGGATTTGCATCTCAGCGGGTAGAGCTGTGCCAGTATTACAGTCCTAGGCTAAAGGGGTAGGTGTCATCACCTAGTTATGGGAAGAACATAGTAAGAATACATGTAGCCAAAACCAACAAAAACTACTTCTGCTCCAAAAACATAAATGAGTTGTAGAAATCTTTTTAAAAAATCCCCTTCTGAGCTTACCTGGAAAAGATAGCTTTTTGGAGAACAAGTATCAGGGAGTCCCTCACCGACATGCTGACTTTGAGCAGAGGCTGGAAAGGAACATATACTTTGGAGAGAAAAGCACTAGGGCATGCCAAGTCCTTGGGGCATATGAGCTCATCTTCCTCAGGCCCATCTGGCCCTGCATTTCCAATACTGTCATCAGTACAGTAGGAGAACCAAAACATTTTAAACCAATATAAATTTAAACCCAGAGAGCTGTAGCAGTGAGACACCTTAGCAGGTTAGTGAGGACACAGTGCAAAGGTTTGGGAAAAGAACTGTTATCCCCAGATTGGATGAAGCAGGTAAAAGTTTAATGCCAAGAGCCAGGCAGAGAGAAATACTGTCATGGAGCTTGGAAGGAGAAAAATCAATCTGACAGCTACAGCTGTTCAGCTAAACACTGTATACTTAGTTTTCTACACTGTGCAGCATCTGGGCATCTTCCAGATGAAAGGTCAGCAAAGAGCAGTTTCGATACTACGCCAGATCACACCATATGCTTTTTGCTAGAGGGGACATGCAAATCCATGCTTGAAGAGCAGTTCCGTGCTACGCTGAACAACCCACAACAGAGTAAGAAGGCTTATTTCACAAGGAGGGTTATTAGATCATGCATATAATTGTGCCCTAAAGCTGTCACTGGAACTAAAGTAGCAAGGATACTCATGGAGAAATGCAAAGCTTTACCTGTACTGCCCGGAGGAGCCCTTGCACAGTGTCGATGGGCAGAAAGGACAAATTGTCAAAGGTCTCTGTGACTTTGGAGGATGAAGTCTGAAGTACAAGAGGAGCAGACACAACAATATTGGACAGCAAGTCTGAAAAAAAAAATAAAAGACAAAAAGAGCAACGGCTGCCAAGGGGCCAGGAAAGTCTAAGCAAAAGATGTCTATAGAGCTAACAATTACAGAATAATCAAAGCCCTTCCATAACACAGAGAGGTCGTGATAGGATGAGCATCGAAAATCTGAGCTCTGCTGCAGGCACGACGTGTAAAATGCTGATAACTCAGTTGAAGGGCTTCACCCCACCAGAGGGCACTGAGGTACAAGAGAAGAGGCAGCAGCAAAGGTGTCTGGCAGCCCCAGCGACTCCCAAGCACCTGCCCAAGGACTAGTTACTGACTGATACCAACTTTCTGTGCATCAGCTGTTCCATGACAACTGCCTGCAAACACATTTTTCACCTGGGAGGAACACAAGGTAATCTGGTGCAGCTGACACCTCAGTACGAGGGGAAGGAACAACTGATTTTCTTGGCCTCAGGTCACTTCAGCAGGAACTTCCAAAAGGCAACAGCATCCTGGGCCGCATCAAAAGCAACATGGCCAGCAGGTCAAGAGAGGTGATTCCACCCCTCTGCTCCACTCTGGTGAGACCCCACCTGGACTCTGCGTCCAGCTCTGGAGCTCCCAGCACAGGAAAGACATGGACCTGTTACAGCAGGTCCAAAGGAGGGCAAAAAAATGATCACAGGGATGTAGCCCCTCTTCTGTGAGGACAGGCTGAGAGAGTTGGGCTTGTTCATCCCAGAAAACATTGAAGGTCAGGTTGGATGAGTCTCTGAGCTACCTGATCTAGTTGAAGATGTCCCTTCTCATTGCAGAGGGGCTGGACTAGATAACCTTTAAAGGTCCCTTCCAACCCAAACTGTTCTATGATTCTATAACTTGTTCCAGGAAGCTGTTCTGAGTATCCACAGAGCAGGACACGTTTCTCTGTCTTTTCTGTTACCTATGAAATGGCTGACAGGAGATGCTGCTCTTGTGAGGACTCGGTTCAGGACCTGCTCAAGAATGTCACTTCTGATGGGCTCATGAACCTGAAACGTGAAAGAACAATAAATAAAAATCAATACCTACATAAATTTAAGATATTCCTGTACCTCACAGCACAGGCATTGTGCAGTGCAAAGCAAATCCAGATCTGACAGGTAAGCTGGGGCTCGTTACCAGAAGTCCCCTTTCAGCTAAATTCACACAGATCGATTCAGATTTCATCCCAGGCCAATGAGAACCAGCACATCAGAGAGGCAAACACAGCACCCTCAAACTTAATGAGTCAAATCGTCTGTGAGATGTAAATTTACCACTTCAGTGAAGATGCTGGTTTCAATCCCACCTCTGACAGATTTTCTTTGTACCTTTGAATTTCTCTACCTTCTCTGCAGTTTCTTGGAAACTGTAATAGGGATTACACAAGTATGATGGTAGCTGGAACAGATTAGGCCTTTATGAGGATGGCCTCTTCTGGCTGAACAGGGACAAACAGGAGACTAAATCTAGTATTGTTTGTAAAACACTCATGATGGATACAGCAGACAAGGCTTTGACAACATTTACCAAGAGAGAATAAGAACAGAGTTCTCCCCCCATAAAAACCCTCTCCAAAACATGCAACTACCTTAAATGTTTCCAGCAGGATACTTGCTCCCAGTCTGCAAGCCTGCTGGGCTGGCATTTTGGAAAGACCATAACTGGTATCAGCAGCTTTTCCTCCAAAGGGCTTTCTGGGTTCATATGATTCCATCAGGCTGAAGCCAAGATCCACCAGGCCCTGAGTAACATGGTCCCAGCCAAATGCACTGAGGAAAACATTAAACAGACCAGGGAAGAAACAACTTAGTCACAGGAAAAGTTTAGATTGGAGCCGTCTAAAGTAAAATCTTCTGCAGTCATCCCAGGGTCCAAAACAGCAGTGAGAGATGTTTGATCACTCCTGAGAAGATGATATCCCTCGCAGCCCCATGACTGTCTTTATGCTGAGGTGCTCAGCAAACACATCTCACAGTCCTGATTCTCCAACCGTCAGGCTTCCTTTCCAGCCCAAAGGTTTTCTCACTATGGAGAATGATGTCCACTCAGATTATCTGAATGTGACAGTAGGCTACAGTCAGGATGCACAAATATCCTACAGATCCCAACATCTTCAAGTCAGAGAGGAAGACAGAAGAGGAATCCCTCACATCAATCTAAAAGACAACTGGTGACAGATCACGGAGCTATCCCACAGCATGTTTAAAGGACTAACTGTGTGGGGGAAGAAAAAAGTGAACCTATCACTCATCCCTTGATCAGAACACAAACTACAGCCAGCAGCATGATTCATACCATCAGATGCTTTACCAGTAAGAAACAGACAGGGTCCTCATCAGTTTAGTCCTTCCTACCACCAGATGCCGAGATTGGAGGTAGAGGGGGCAAATTTATACAGCTGCATTTGTTCGCTTTTTTAATTCACCAATATAAAACTGGGACAAAAATTCTGGATTTTGACACCGTTCCCTGCCAGCACCTGGTCAACAGCATTTTGCACCCCAGAGCATTCTAGTGAGGCTGAAACTCTCCCCCTCCCAAAGCCCACTGAATGTTCTGCAGCACATGGCAAGAACTCACCTATTTTTCACCACTTCCAGAATTACAGCGGTTACATCATATTGTTGAGGAAACAAATCCTGCAGGAACTTGGAGGCCTGAAGGAACTGCAGGTCCTTGCAGCTTCTTGTGATTGATGTTTTCAAGAAATCAAATATCTGGAACATAAAATCATTGAGTGTGAGGAAACGATCTTTGAAATGGGACCTCTGTAGTCTTGGGTTTGTTCCAGTAAGAGCACCAGCCAGAGCACAAGTTCCAGTACAGCCTGCCAAAAATCTTAACTCACTTCTTTCTCAGGACAAATACACCAACCTCATTAAGTGCCTCAAGGAGGGTAACTTGCTGCCAGATGCTCTTCAGGTGGTCACCACAGAGCCAAAATATTAGAAAAAGAAGACATTGCTTTTCTTCTTATGCTACAGTACCAACCCACAGGAATCGCAACTCTGGAAAATTCTGATATTGCTCTGGGGTCTTTTATAGTGTTCAGTAAACTACAGCATACCAATGATCTAACTGCCTCCCCGTGAGCATCCTGAAACCATTTTAAGCCTAATTCTGATGGGACTACGACCTAGCCACATTTCCTTTCCTTTACAAAGGGTACAGTGTACATCGCCATGGAAGTTCTCTGCAAGCTTATCACACACGTACCTGCTCTTGAAGTCTGTGTTTTACTGCAACCGACAGCAAAAGAGCCACACTGAAGGGACACAGGGCTCTAGCAGGATCCTTCTGTTGCTCAGTCTAGAAAATAGCAAGGAACAGTCAGAAAGCTAATTATCTTCAACTGCAGCATCCCACAAGTTCAGGGATGCCATCAGGCACGTCTCTTCAAGCATACCATCACACATCTTAAAGTGAACATGACTGTGATCATAAAAATTATTAAATCCCTTCTACAGGTAACCAATTAAGTTTTTAAAACCCTGCTTCAACATCTTCAAGAACAGTGCCTGCTCTATCTTTGTCGTACCTTTAGATGTCTGATTAGTTCCTCACCAAGGTCCTGATCCAGATTGATAACAGAAACAATATGGAGAATAACGGTACCTTCCACATGGCGGAGTTGGTCTAGGGGCATCGTGGCTACCTCAAGGTCCACTGATCTGTAAGTTTTATCAGAATAAACCAAAGCCATAAATCACTTCTCATGGATCAAGGAGGATGTACTTGCAGAAGGTTTAACAATTCAAATTCAAGGAGCCGTGGGCAGGACCAGGGTGACTGCAAATACCCAGGTAGTAAATAAAGGGGATGACAGAGAAAGAACTTACTGTGGAACCTTCTGTTCTTCCTTTTGTCTCTTATCCAACTGATTGAAAAAACTGATGATTCCTTCTAAAACAGTCTTCTTACTGCCCTGCAAGGCAGGACATCACATTAAGCCACTGCAGGGCCTGCAGTATCCCAGAAAACTATACTCTATTATAAATGTCACAGCATCCTTTATTTCCCTTCATAAATCACTGAGGTGGGGGAGGGCTCCTGTGCAGCTCATTTCCAGATAAGCAACTCAGGTTTAGTTTGCATATTTCTTTCGACTGCACTTATGGAAAATCTGGAAGAAGCTGAAGCTCTCAGATGTTCTGTTGTTGTGTTGTTTTCTTTTGTTTTTTTCTTTAATTAGAAAGAATCCTTTCTGTTACAATCAATTGGGAAGGCTTTCAAACTCCTAACCTTAATTCTAACAATACATTTTGGCCAGTGGACCCAAATGACCTCCTATGACACACATACAATTTGTCTTTGACTGGATCATTTTGGCATTGACTCAAGTCACAAATGAAGCAAGCAAGAGAGCCAGATTCCCCCGTGAAAGGGCAGAGATGTCACTGGCAGCCTCTTTCAGCCTTGCAGGAAGAGCACAAGAGATGAGACATTTCCAGTACAAGTCAGACTACAACCCAGAAGACAGTCATACTGCATGAGCTGTTATTATAGCGTGCAGACCACGGAGAGTGAGCAAAACCACACTTAAGAACACTGAAAAAAACCACTCCTCTCTGCTGTCTGCTAGGTCTGTGCTCATCCCTTATTTCCCAAAGGTTTCCTTCTTTCCCCACAAGGGAGATCAAGATTATATCTTTCTCAGAGCAGTCAGCTTCTTCAGTCTACAGGAAGTTAGACGAAAAAAAACATACTGATGTCCTGCTGTGTCCTGCTCCCTACAGCACAGTCGGGGAACAATTAGAATCTCTGCCAAAATCCAGCCTAAAGCTCAGTCTGTACATCTTTTTCTCACAGTATATACTCAGGGGGAGACCAGCTCCCGTGAGCTTTTACCTTTGCAGAAAGCAGCAGCAGCTGATAAACCAGAGGGGGAATTTCCTGCAGGTCTAATTTGGAGAACATCCTAAGAACCTTTTCCACCACAAACTGCAGCTCCTCTCCCGACAGTGGAATATCCCTGTTGAATCAAAGATGCAGCCTAATCATTTTCGCTGATTTCCTTCAGATTCAGTCCATAACTAGATAAAGGGTCCTAATGTACAGGCAGGCAGTGAGTGCTCCCAAAGTCCTCACCAGAAGCAGTTGCCACAGATCTCTCAATACCTTTCCATTGTCCCAATATACTCTTCAGCCTCCACTGCTTAGATCTCCTCCACATTATGCTTGTTCATTAATGTATTGTTCATTTGCCAAGGCTCACTCACACGTGGAATAAAAACCACGATGCCATGCCAAAGTCTTTGGGACACGCCTGCTCAGCTCTGTTTTTATCCAAATGGATCCAATATGGATGTTCATCGACTCGGCTGTCCTTGGGGCTGTGCCTGGTACACTCAGACCTTCTATTCGTAATTGGCCTAGACTACATGTGAAATAGGAGGTGAATATGACCACAGCACAAGCAAGTGTTGATATTGAAGGGAAAAAGAATTACCTAAACATGTTGGCAAGATGTATCACACTCCGAGGATCCCACCTGGTAAAACAAAAATATGTCAGAAAATTGAGAGCAAACAGAATTATCGTTTATTCCTTTCCTCCTTGTACACAATTATTCAGTGTCACCATTTCCCTGTTACATTCTGATATTAAGATTAGAAGACAGATTTCCACCCAGAATTCATCACCACCACCCTGACCACCCAGACTTATAACGGTTCTGAACTGCCCCAGTCCCCACAATAACAAACACCAAGAAAGGAATAAAAAAAAAGCACTTCCCGAGACCAGTCCATGCAACACTATTACAAGATCTGGGAACAAAGTGTTCCCTTGCCTTCCCAGCCAGAGAAGACATTTCCACAGAGGGCACAGATTCAAAGGTGGTAGAACAGGACACAGATGGTGACGTCCAGCTCAACACAATGTCTTTTTTCAAGGCACAACACAAAGCACACCATTTTGCCATGTAAGTAAGAGCTGGCAGAGATGTACGTACTTGCTGGAGCAGAGGGTATTTATCAGCTGTTTCTTAAATTCTTCCCCATTCAGTTCACCTAAAAAAGCAAGAGTCTTTTAGGAGCTGACTCCCCAGGAAGGGAGAACGGTCTGGAGTGAAGGAACTGAGAGGGGTTACCTTTCCCATACGCCAGGCTCTCCTTCGAACCAGCCAATGCAGTGAGAACTGTGGAAAACAACTCCAAGGATTTCCCGTTAGACAGGCTGCCGCCTTTAATAACATCAACAAACAGGGTGGCAAGCTCAGCCAAGGCATGGCCTGGCAGCTGGCGAGCCTGGGAGGAGATACAACATGAAAGAACCTGAGACGGTGCACAGGAGACCTCCACACGTACATCCAAACTGTCACCAAAACACAGCAAAGGACAACATTTCTTACAGCGAAGTGCTCCCCTAAAAGGGGAATTCAGCCCCAAGATCTCTGTTTTGTACTGTCCTTTATCGAACAGAGCAGTAAATTTCCAAAGCAGGTTTGGAGTTTCAAGTCTAGGTCTAAATGTATAAAGATAATAGTATTTACACACACAGCAGATTCCAGCACCAGCTCAGTCCAGGGCAGATCCGTGGAAAGGACAAAACTCATCTTCCTCAGTGACCAAGTGAAATATCTCAATTGACATATGAAACAATACCCAGCAGTCCCCAGGAAAGCCAGCCCAAAAGAGTGTCTACCTCCAGCATCAGCAGTCCTATGATTTCGGACACCTTGCCCAAATGCAGGTCCCCTGACTCCACTAACGGGATGCAGTGCTTGTAAACCTGAAGCCTCCTGAGAACACCACTTTGCTGAGAGCAGGGGGAGCCTTATAACGAGGAAATAAAAAAAAAAAAAAGGAATGGAAAAGAAGTTACACATATAACATGTTGCTAAACAACAGGAAATTAGCACGGTTAAACTGTCACCTGACTGAAACTCTTTATTTTACCTATCTGACAAAACAGATGAAAAAACAAAACAAACCAGAGCCCAGGAAATGAGAATCTCTTGGATCAAACAGCTGAAGCACTCAACCCTGTAATCACACCCTGTGTTTCACTCAACCTGCTGCCGGAGATCAGGAAGTGTCAAAATGTTGACAAGAATCAGCTTGGTAATTAAGTCACACTGGCCAGCTCAGCTCTACTCCGAGGTACCTCAGGCCTCCCCAAAGTAAAGCCCACTGACAGCAGGTTCATTAACAAATTCATTAGTCCAGTTTCCTATTTCCCCGTATCTATTTTCAGACGTCACCTTTCCTTGTGACAACCCTGACTAGCTGTTTTTTTACCAAAAGTGACATTTCCTTGTGCTGCTGACCACGAAGCCGGCCTGTAACCTACCGCCCCCTCGGCAACTGTCGGGGCTGGGGCCGCAGCCCCCCTCTCCCCACCGCCCCCCCCGAGCGCAGCCCGCTGACCACCCACCTTTGAAGATCCCCCTCAGCAAAGCCGCCGTCTCCCTCCCCTTCAGGGCCTGCCTTGTCACCATATCGCCCAGCTGCAAAGAGAAGGGGAGGCTGTGAGCTGCACTTCACCCCAGGACAAGCCGCCTACACTCCGCCTGACAGGGCCCGGCGGCGCCTCCCCCCC
>JAHREE010000194.1:5250487-5294532 GCA_033628505.1 Tringa tobata | reverse complement strand
GGGAGCCCAGTCAGGGAAGCCCCACCAAAAGCCACGACAGCAAACAGAGCTGTGCCTGATGCTAATACCAATTAGCCCTTGCTAACGTGGAGTCAGCAGGACTGGGGTGGGGAGGTGGGAGGCAGAAGTCACTGTGTCCCAGGTAAGGCAGTCTCTTCTGGTTCATGACCCAGCCATCTCCTCCAGGGAGCTGATCGGATACTCGTTTCTAGACCATCTTCTCCTCCCTTGGCCAGCGCTAGGGCTTAGGAGAGGAGCAAGTTGCTGGTCTCTGCCCAGGTTACTATGTTCTCCATCAACCTGGTCCCGCAGCGTGTCCTGTCCCCCCCATCCCCACTCCCTCTCAGCTCTGCAGCTACACACGGGTGCCTTTCATCAGCCAGAAGACCAGACCCCCACCCGAAGCCGGCTGAGGCGCAGGGTGCTGACAAGAGCCGCATTCATCAGGGCACTGGCTCAGGCTCAAACCAAACAGGACGTCGGCTCCGAAGCCGCAGAGGGGGCCGGGGCCCGTCTGGGCAGGGGTGACTGGGGTTAAATCAGTTTTCTCCAGGCTCAGCAGCTCTGGCAGGTCCACCTATGGCGAGTCCCAGCCTGAGGCTATGCCAGAGGGAGAGCGAAAGGCACCTACCTTTCTGCTGTGGTTGGCTCCTTACTGTGCAGTGCCCTCCACGGGGCCGGGAAGCATCTGGAGCCATCCCAAGGAAACCACGTGTGACAACCCTACAACCACCAGGCCAGTGCAAACACAACAGCACAGCTTGCTTGGGAGGTAGATCTATTGCAGCTCACCCCTAAAAACAGAAGACACACTCCCCCCAGATGGGAGCACCACATCCCTGCATCTAGGATTGGGACTGGGACAGCGACAGCTCTTGGGAGGTCCCACTGGTGGGACAAATTGTCACCCAGTAGCTTGCTTGGGTGGGGAGACAGAGAATGGGACAGTAAACAGAGCAGGCAGAGTCATCCATACCACCCTCAGCTTCCCCCCAGAGCGACTCTGACCAACCCAGGAAGGAGTTTTGTAGTAGATCTAACAGCTAAATTGCAATGGCCAACAAACTAGAGATGGAGCCCGAAATGCTGCCTCCCGCAGAGCAATTCTCATCACAGGGGCAGAGCAGTGATGGTCCTGGCCCAGCCCAGCTGCCCCAACGCATCACCAGTCCCAGTTACCCTCCACATCTGTCTCACTCATCTGTAGATAAAAACAACACACACCAGTGAGCTCTTAGTGCCAGTTTAGTACTTTTGGCAGGGGTTTTTCTATGCCCTGGGGTCAAACATGTCAGTCTCCTGGCCAGAGATGCTGTTGTGTGTTTCTTCCACCAGCAGCTCAAAGATTGGGAAATCCACTCACTCTCAAGTAGGGAAAAAATAAGAGAAGAGGATTTCTGCAGAAATGCACGAGCCAAAAGCTTTGCCGTGCGCTCCAGGGAAGCTGTCATCCCAGAGGAGAGTCCTTTCAGGTGTTGCAGGACAGGCCACAGCTAAGCCATGCACCCTGCTTCTGCTCTTGGTCCTGGCGCAGCTGAGGGTCTGGCTCTGGAGGATTCCTCAGGCCAGCAACCTAGTGATCCTAGGAGAACCCGGGGGCTGACACAGGACTGTCACAGTGTACCCACAACTACTGGCAAAGATACCTCTCTTTCAGTATTTTCAGGGCAGACATTCAACTTTTTAAGGTGATACCATCTCCATTCTCCACCAGAATGACATCAAGGACCTCCCTTGGTCAGAAGACAAAAAACAAACTAGGAAAGGCTTGAGCACCGCTAGTGCTTGTGTCACATGCTGCAAAGGAGATGGGGGAGAAGATAAAATCACCCTCAAACTAGTTCCTCAAGTCAGGCCTCAGGGAAGGCTGAGCTGCCAGCTTCTGTCAACTGCCAAGAAAGCCACATGCTCCTTTACTCAAAAGCCTGTTAGACACCCCATGCTTAGCCCCCAAACCCAGCCCCAGCAGCCATGAGAGCCAGGGCAATTGTTGGATGCTCATGTATAAGAGAGAGCAGGAATCGTTAAGAGTCTTAACTTCTCCAAGGTTTTCTGTAGCAGCTCTGTCCTTGTTCTGCTCTTTGGAACACAGGGGCAGAAGGCAGCTCCAGTTGGAGATGACAGCGGTGGCAGGGGCTGGCACACTATCCGTGTGTTGTTACATATAGCCCCTGGGCAGATTTTCCTTGACACTCACTTCAGCTTTCAGTGGGCAGCAGAGCCAGGTCTTTAAGAGATGGGCTGCAACACATGAAAGGTGGAGAAGACACCAACACTTCCACCCCTTTTGTCCTCTCCACCCCAGAAGTATGGAAGGAGTGCAAGCTTGATGTTTCTCCCCCAAAGGAGGGGTTCATTCACAGTTCCTAGAACAATTACAGCCCTTGCATTTACCACGAGAACAGCCAATGAGTGGATCAAAACATAGAGGCAACCCCAGAGCTCATGAAAGAGGAGTTACTGACAGAAGTTCTCCTGCCTGGAAGCGAGGGAGCAGCAAGCCAACTCCTGCCTTGGTGTGAAAATACCAGAGGGGTGTAAGGAGGACTGTCTTCCCCAAAACAGTCTTGTTTTAGACAGCACTAGTGCCATCTGAAAAAAGACATTAATGTGTGGAGGGAGTCCAGAGAAGGACAACAAACTGGTGATGGGTCTGGAGAGTAAGTTTTATGAGGAGAGGCTGAGGGAGCTGGGGCTGTTTTGTTGTGTTTTTATTTTTTTTTTTTTTTTTAATCTGAGTTAGGTTGATGGTTGGACTAGATGATCTTAAAGGTCCCTTCCAACCTAGACAATTCATGATTCTAGTGAACAGAAGAAACATCTAATACCAATTCACATGTAAGGGTTGGGGCTAAAAGGATTCATCCTGTTCTTCCTTTAGCTAATCCAAACCTCATAACTGAGGGAACATGCTCAGATACACAGCTGCATTTTCATCAATATTACCTTATTCCCATATCAGATGATCCCCTCCCCACCACAGAGGAAGTAAGACATGGTTGCTTTGTCTGTCAAGACAAAGAGCTGGACTTCACCACCCAATAACGTCGCACACAGTCACTACATGTAGCACTGACTTCAATAAGTCCTTTATTTTTAAATAAAGAAATCCCACTGAATCAAAGATAACAAAATTACATTTTGTTTTGCAGTGACCTCCATTTTACACCACACAGAAGAACAAAAATTAAAGAAAAAAGACACTGTTTTATATATATTTATATATCATTTTAAAGGTAAACATCAGCAGATATAGAAAAATTGCATTGCTAGTTGCAAATCATCTCCCCTGCAGCTGTCAGCTCCAGAGAATCTGACTCAGAACACGGCAGCAAGGAGGATGTCTCAGTATACAAGCTTTTTCAGGGCAGCATTTAGAGATGGTTCCAGAGCATAATTTTGCCAATTTGAAAATATTTTCATAACAAACTGCTCACCAAGAACATTACAAGTCACTCAGCCTGTTCTAACACAGCCGCATGGGCGAAACAAGAAGGGCACAGGTCTATTCTTCCTGAGATCTCCACACACCTCTTCAGCTTGGGGTTTTCAGAGAAAGAGGTTATGCTTCCTCAAGAAGAATGTCTAGTGATCTGTCACTAGGAATTATGGTTAAGCTATCAAGTAACACAATGTGAAAACATGCTCTTTTGGGAAGCAGCTGATTTGGGCTTGGTTTTATCAAATACAAGTGGGTTTTGTTTGGCTTCCCCCACCCCCTGCCAAGAATTCCCCATTGGCAGAAGCCATGAGAAGGGTCAACATCCCAGCAGAGCTATAGTGGAGACCCTAGAAAAAAAGTTCTGTATCTAATCGAAGCTCTTGCATGACCAGAGATAGACAATGCAAGCTTGTCATTCAGACAGAAGCAAAAAGGCTTTGTGTAGAGCCACCTTGTGGGATCTGGCACCTTACTGGCATTAAAACTAACTTGGTTAGGCAAGGCCATTGGGTGAGAAGGAAAGAAAAGCCTTTAACCACAAGTGATGCAGGGTTGGAGCTTTTGGAGAGAGTTATCACATAGACTTCAAATAGGCTGTTCAATACCAGCTGATAAATGCTGCCTCGGACTGCAGCATTTGTGTCCATTGATTAACCAGCAAAACCAAGAATACAGATGTTCAGAATAACCCTAGAAACCCTTCCACCACAGCATGGAAAGTTGGCAACTGCTTTGACTCCCCCAACAGCTGAGAAAGTCCATGTCAGCATAACATAGACACACCCAGCAATAAAGGGGTACAGTGACAAGGGACCCCTTCCCTGGGCTGCTGTTGCTCTGAGGCATTCTAACCCTGGAGACTCAAAGTCTTCACACCAAGAAGGGCTGTTTGCTTTTCACCTAGAAGCCATGAAGGAGACACTGCTTTGAGTCACTCTGGCTCTGGCACCTACTCAACCAACAGACCCACCTAAGGAGTAAGAACACATGGAGCATGACTCAAGCCAGAAACCAGGTGCTCTTCACAATGAGGGACTTACACATGCAGCACAAGGCAAGGGCCTTTTCTGGTCTCCTGGAAAAAGGTTGTGAAGAATTTCAGTAAGCTCCAGACAGGCATAGCGTTTCTAGAAGAAACGCGGAAGCAATCCCGGTGACTAAACTGTTTGGCAATTAAATCCTGAAGTTGCTACTCTCTGCTTGCTCTTTTGAGATGTAGTCACTTAGGCAACCTACCTCCAGCTATGCTGCTGGAGAGTTAACAGACACAAGTCCCAAAGTGTCTACTGGAACTGTAAGGGACTGTAAGGTAACAAGTCACATACTAAGCAAAGCAAAACCTCCTGTGACTCAAATCCCTACTGCTAGAGGAGCAGAGAGTTGAAAATCATCCACTGCTTATATACATTGTTATTTTAAGCCTTGAAAAAGACTAGCTAGTTGTAGGCTGCCCACAGAGGTCCTTTAAGTCAGCACACGCTTGTACGGTGTACATCGCCAGAGCTGTCTCATTACCTAGTGTCTGAAAATTCACTAAAACATAAAGCCCCCAAAGCTCGACAGAGCTGTTACTGAAGTCTCTAGATATGCTGATGTCAAAGGAAGAGGAGAAAAAGGGCAAGGCACCACGTGTCAAAGGGCTGTGGTCTACAAACTTGTGACAGACCCAGGACAGATGACACAGCTTAGCTAAATTCAGTACTGGAGCTAATAGTTCCCAACATCTTTGCTTAATGCCCCATCTTTGAAACTTATATCTTCATGAACAGAAACGGCAAGAAAAATGCTCAGGAGAAAGACTGCAGGGAAGCTGAAGTGTCTGTCTTTACATTGCAACTAGAACACTGCCAGACCCACCTTAAAACACCTTCAATTTAGAAGCTAACCAAGGGACCATTAAAAACGCTGGCAGATCTGATGTAGTGGAAGCTGCGAGTTCCTTGTGTTCAGTAAGAGCAAGTCCTGGCTGCTCACCTACCATCTTCAGATCTCTCCAGACACTGACAGAGGTGATGGTTGGACCAGCCTAACCATCAAGGAGTTACAATTCTGCAACTTGCTATCTGATTGAGAGAGTCCTTGGGGTTTATGTTCAAGTGCTACTTATATCCAATGAGGAGAAAGAAGTGTGTATACTGCCAGACTGCCTGTGGAAGAGCTCTGCTCATGCTTTTTCTAAACCCAGTTTGAAACTAAACAGAGCACACGACAGACTCATCATGCTCTAATCTTGAACTGCACTATCAGACTACACCATAATGATCTACAAGTGCACACTTCAGCAGCCTCGTGTGTCTTGACAAGCGATCAAAAAGATGCCTTCACCTCTAGGACTTAGAAATTCAGATTGCATTTAAGGTTGAGTTCACTGGGCAAAAAAATACCAGCTGCCCACATCACAGGACCGGTATTGCCTTATTTTGTGAGAGAAGAGATTTTTCAGATTAGGATCAGACAAAGTCCCACGCATCTTGGGGTACTGGCACTAGGTATCAGCAGCTTAAACCTTCTCCTCTCTCACTTTGTGAAGATATCTTTAATTTACTGCTGCAAGTCTGACACCACGAGCCTTGCTTTGAAAGCAGCATCAAATTGGGCAAGATGAAAAGAACAGTTCTTTTTCCTTCCACTGCTTCCACCGACAACAAGCTCGATAAGCTGAACCTCAGGCTCTGGAAACCTTGCAGAAACAGACCATGACAAAAAAAAGTCTTCCCCAAAGAGGCTACAATTAGTTGGACAAGTCACAAGTGGTTTGAACAGCTGCAGATGCAAGTGCAAAAACAGGTCAAAGGAACAAGACAGAGACCCATATTACTTCTGTAGTTGAGAGTTTCAAAAAATCCACAGCATCAGTACTTCCTAAGTATGAAAGCTTGGGTTGTGAGGCAGGAAGGAGTATCCCTCAAAAATACCCTCCAACTTTAAAAAAAATAATCTCTCTATTTGATTAGACAGAGCTACAGCTCCTGCTGCTTTGAGAATTGCCCAGTTGCTCACCTCATTTCAGGAGACTTGCTTAGAACTGGGTCTTTGATTGACTGGCCATCTGCTGTAGTGAAATCAGGTTGAAACAAAGGTACATTTGACAAGAAGGTATCTTCCTCCTACCTCAGAAACAGAAAAACCCGTTTGAAACCCTGGTCCATCAAGAAGGATTTTCTTTACAACATGGAAGGAGAAAATTTTCTTTCGAGAAACAGCTTCCCAGGACAAAGCTCTGCTTTCAGAGGGACCGGCAAGACTTGGCCAAAAAGCAGCGGCAAAACACTTGCTTTGCCTCAACATTAACCTTCCCAGAGAGAACCCAGCCAGTTCTCAGCCTCCTGCCAGTCTGGGGTCCTGGGGAGGAAGGCAAAGCTTCAGTCACCTGTGGAGCTGGGCAGAACATCCCTGCTTTTGATAAGGCTCTCGAGTTGAGGAAGGCAGGTATTTTGCTCTCCGGGGATGACAGACACACACTGACCTTTCTTTCATAGGTATCCACATGTTGGATCATATGATGGGCCCTTCATCTCAACAGTGGTATTGGTACCAAGAGCAACTTCTGTTCCTCTAGAGTTGTCTGAAGCTGATCCTCACCTCAGCACAGCAAAGGTGGATTGAGGAAGGACACATGAAGCACAGGAAGGGCAGTTGTGTTTCCTCAGGGCAGACTGTGTAAGCTACAGCTGCAGTATACTATGAAAGTCAAAACACTTCTGAAGTTGTAACCCCCTGGAGATAAAAACCATACCCCCCTCACCTAAATTTATACTGTATCTATTTGATGTGTACAAGTGTTGTTTACGCTCAACTTCTGTTGAGGTGAGAAGATAATTTAAGTCATATCCAATGAATATTACATGAACGGTTACTTAAGCAAAAATCTGAAATGTCTTATGACAGATTTTAGGGATATACAGATGCAGCATGAATAAGAAGATAACAGAGACAAGATCTCCATCAGCTAAGAATATCCTTGCTAACTGATGCCCTAAAATAGTTCTTAAGGAACAGCCACAAGCATGGCCAAATCTTGCTATAGCTTTACTTGGTGACATCTTTACCTTGAAGCAAAAAAAGGAAACCTGGATTTACTAAAGAGGAGGATGTGCAGATATCCACAGTTCATTGTTACAGGCCAAGGTGTCTGGCCTAAGGCAAATGAAAGGAATTTCCTGATATGATAATGCACCTTTGCTACAATAGTTAATTATTGCTTTATTAAAACAAAAATCCACCTCTCCGACCTACTGAAGTTCAGGGACAGGGCAGTCCAGAAGGCTTGTTCCCCTATATTACCAGACTGAAGTCTTGCAGCTTGTTTCACCCTTAAGCTATAAACTAAAGTGCCTGGAACACAGACCAAAGCTGAAGCAATAAAGTGCTAATTGATGTGGAAAGTATGACAGGAAAAGAACTTCACTGATACTACGATAAAGAAGTCCTAAGGATGGATTAATGATACTGCAATTATTGACAGAACAAACAGTAAAAAAAGATTTTTGACCACTAACTTTCTGTCTCCAGATTGTCATGGGACAACTTTCCTTCCAGGGGAGAGACTAGAGTCTTTAATAACCATCTTGGCACAGACCGTAACAGCCACTTGAGGGAAAAGCACAAGTGAGTAGGCATCTTTCCTGCAAACAGCTTTCACACTTTGCACATTAAAACTAGAAGAGACTGGGTGTGGAAAATGAATTCAAGCAAGGAAGAGCCCAGTGTCTTACTGGGGCCAGTGAGCCTACAGAGTTTACACAAGATATGGAAATAGTTAGCCATGCAAAGATACCATTTTAGTTGCACAGGGCTAGAGACATCCAGGTCCCCATCAACTATAAGGCAAGTCATGTGTCTGAAAACCATTGGATGCTTTGAAAGCTCAGGGGCAGAATTTTGGTGTGATTTACCCAACATAAGGGGAGTAAGTCTAAATAGATACCTTCCCCCCTCCCAACAAATTAATCCCTAATAGAGAACACAATTTACTATTAAATTTACTCTTAAAAACAGATTGAGCTCACAGAAAGGTCTTAATCAATGGTTTCTGTTTGGAAACCAGAGCCAGATTTAAAGAGCCCTGGGTCAAACAAAAAAAAAAATAATATTCCAGTACTAAAAAAAGATGACTACATTTAAAAAGAGGCAAAAACGACAAGAAGGTGACTGATCTGGTCTTGGTGCAAGAACATGTTCACATCGAAACATTAACTGATATTGCCAGCCTGCAGCTTTACTCTACTTGGAGTCCCAGCACAAGGACACCCCAATCCACAGACAGCTGAAGCATGGAAAAGTTAAGTATTTTTAAACTGATTCACTTGTGTAAGTGCATTCCTAGGAACTAAAAGGCTTCCCTTGAGACGGTGCAAGGCTGGAACTCCACTTGCAGTCAAGCATCTGTTTTTCCAAGCCACATTTTAGTGACTTATAAAAGTGAATCACTCACTGGCTTCTGGCTTGGTACAGGATTTTTCCAGCACTGGGACAGGGGAGAATCATATTTACCCTGTCATCTACACCTAAACAAAAGCTGCAGATCAAGTTTTTGACCAGCAGGTGAAGAGATTTTGACATCTGAAACCTCTGCAAGCAGTCTTTAGCTCAATACCCTTATAACAAGTCACAGTCAGCAACCTAATTCTTCAAGCAGAGCAGTAAGTTACAAACCCAATTGACTCTATATGCAAAGTTGCTCCAACCAGATATTAACCTCTGCTTTAATTCCAACTTTGGAAGAAAATATCGTGATCAAAACCCAGCCATAGAATATCAAGGAGAATGGAAACCTGAAGCAGCAGGTGAGAGAACAAGATGTTCCCAAAGGGGGAGATATATTGAAATGATCCAGAGTCTTTGGGTCAATTACTCCTGGCCAGATACAGCCTGCTCTGTGTCCGAGCACTGAGACTTTGTCTTCTCCCACTGGCAGATGGCGTTGGCATACTGTACCACGAGCTTATCCATCCAGGTAAGAGGTTCTGGGAATAGTACAGACCCCTCAAAAAATCCCAGGTGGCCTCCATGAAGCGGCAGCACATGCATGACATTTTCCTTCTTCTCTGTAAAACAAAAGGAGGCAGAAAATTCCAGAAGGTTAACATCTTGGAGCTGAGAATGAAACCATTTTAAGTTGTGATAATCAACTCGACCCTCAACGTAGCATCTGAACTACAAGGCTACTTTGAAGTCCAAAGCACATAACCCCAGAAGTACAAGAAGGTTGCCCAAGAAATGCTGCTGAGCTCCCACAGTAATATCTGTATTGCCATAATAATGCTAATTCTTTAATGAATGGGCATCTTTAATTCAAATACACTGGAACTAGGACTATTAGCATCATACTGAGCTGCACTAAGCAGACACTTACAGAACATCAGCTGCACTGACAGAACATCAGCCACCTTGTTACATGTATAGTGAGAAAATCCCTGTGCTTGCTTCTGTCTGGAAGCAGCTGTGGATAAATTCTCTGCTCACAGCTCTCAACCAGGAGAAGAATGAACCCTGCTTCTCTCCCTGTGCACCCAGTATGTGTGTGACAAAGCAGCAGCCAGCTCCCTCTTCTGAGCTTCTAAAGGTAATTTGCCTTACTTCTTTTCCTTGGCTGAAGATAGCCAGCTTGCAGCACTCCTTTTGTAGTCCAGTACCAAACAACACAGCCATGTGTGTGCCCCCCACCCTTTCCATCAGCAAAGGGGGCTGTTCATCTGTACTTGATCAGACTATCACTAGAATAGCCCACCTTTCTACTAAATCCCAGTGAGGAATGAAGACAGAAGCAGCACTTTTTCATTCAAGAACGTAACCTGAATGTACCCTGCTGGCTATCAACACAGGCCAAAACAGCAGAAGGTGCCTGAAAGGACTCAAGTTCTTCCTGCTCAAGGTTAACCCTTATTAGTTCCAGCAACTGGTGATTTAAAGAGGCTTATTGCACCTCCCACAGGGCTACAGATGTAAGGAGACAAGTCAAGCTGCTTTGAAGTCATGGATCATGATGGGATAAGGAAGCTGCAGGTACACAAATATGCACAGCTGGAGGAGACCGCTTCAACATACCTGAAAGAGCTCTTGGAATTGATAGAAGACTCTCATGCACAAGAGGGTCATCAGCAGCATTAACCAGAAGAAGAGGAACATAGATCTGCATCAAGAAACATAGCAGAAAAGGTTAAAAAAAACCAACCACAATAAAAAAAAAACAGTAAAGGGTCTGTATTTGAATTTCAGCCTAACAATTGTAAAAGCATATTAGCTTAACTCAATCAAGACATCTTATTTCAGATTTGCTGTGTACCTAAAGAAGCAGCAGAAAAGCAGAAAGAATCAAAAATTAAGACTGGTGGCTTTTCACCAATTAAGTACTCTGCAGTACTTGATTTTTTTATTTTCTTTTGACTCAATTGTTCCGAAAGGGGCAGGGGTGCATCAGGGCAAATACAGATTGAGTCACAGATCTTCCCCATTCTCAGAATTCAAACAGCTACACCCTTTCTTGCTCCGCATTGCTTTGCACATGAGGCAGCTAATGCCAGCTCTATTATGGACACCTTGGTTTAAGTCCAGGAAACTCCCTTGGAACGTCTACACCCTCTTGATGAGTAGATCAAGTAGGAATTAATCTTCCAGTTCCACTTTTGCACAACTTTGGTCTGCTCAGCATCTGCCTGCCAGATAGCATCCTGAGTGTCTTCCACAGCACCTAGTAAGCTTTTCTTCCCTGAAACCGTAGGGTTTACGCCACCACTTATTTTCCACCTTATCCTCATGCATTCAGAACAGCTCAGCTGAATGTGTGGATTTATCTAGATCACTTGGGTGCTACTACCTGTCAGAGTTACAAGCTCTTAAGAGCCCAGAGCATTGACCCTAGTATTATAGGTAGAAAGAACTGAAATCCCACTCTAATGTATTGTGCCTGATTAGTTCTGAAAATCCCAGTTAAGACAGTTGTGTCTAGGTATCAAGAACAGAAAACAAGGAGCAAGGACAGAAAACAAGGTATCAAGAACAGAAAACAAGGAGTTCTCTCCAACAGGAAATTGAAGATACAAGAGCAGTCTCTATTGCAAGAGCTTACCCTGTGCAAGTAATGCAGGCAGCTTTCTTCTTCATAGTATTCCTTCAGGGATTTATAGCCATGGAACTTCCTGAAATAGAGAAGACTGTCATTGCAATCATCTGCTTCCAGTACCATTGGGACTCTTACTTTCAAGTAAGGACATATATGCAGAGATAGGAAAGATGCCTCAATTTTCATGGACAATGTTTTTTTTTCTGCCCAGTCTCTCTGCAAAACTCACTTTTGGCAGCACATCCCTTTATGCTTTCTGTGCTTACTCAAACATTGTGAGCAAGTTAAACACATGTTGAAGTTTAGCAGCCTTCAAGGCATTTCTTTTAAAGTATCCTAGTTCATTAAGTAATTGTACTTATGGAAGAAAGAAAAAGTTATGATTTTGTTCATATTTACCTGGAAGTCTTTTCAGATACAAGCCCACCACAGTTTACAAACCTCAAACATACTACAGAAAGCCTGCTTACAAGGGACCCAGAATTCACTGTGGTTCCAGTTCTTTGCCAAAACCTTAACACTCCATCCCATACCAAGAATTCAGTAAACCTATACTCAAGTGCCTTTTTTTTTTTTTTAATATAAGAGACAACATAGCTGTTGGCCCAAACTAGGAAGGCTTCAGGGATGATGGACAAGTAGGGAGACTTCCCTAGGAATGGCTTTTAAGCAGCAGCCAGCGATACTCCCAGTCTGCCAAAAGTGTCATAGATGTACAGCTGACAATTTACAGCTTCTTTTTGGAAAGGTGTCAATGCCTGATACAGAACATGCTGTAATATGAACACTGCCACTGAAGAAAGTGCTATGCTGTTTTCAAGAACACAGGCAGTAACAGGCTACCACTGAATAAAGCAGAGAGCTTAATTTAGGTGTTAGTATGACAAGTTAAAAAAAGTTGTATTATCTCAGCCAACCCTAACGTTTATGAGAAGGCAGTAGTGTTTTTTGAGGAGAAATTTGTTTCCCCAATTCAAGAGGTTTATGAATTGCTCATGCTAAGGATGTTCATGAGCAGTTTTGAGCTGCTTTCCACATTTTGCACTGTTTTTCACTAGAGCTTGTAGGTGGCCTCTTCCTACATTATCGAAGGCTGCAAGTTCAGATGTTACTGATAAATAAATGCCTCCTGGATGATTTTACAGAAGCTATGACTGTCAATAGTAATTTTTTTTTTCTGTTGAGTTTTATTTAATAAGGTAAGGAAGAATTTGTGGTTATGGGCACTGTATTTCAGTAGATTCCTAGAACCAGAGGAAGGAGCACGCAAGAGCAACACTTGAAAGATAAGGTACTTTCAGTTCCACAGAGGATCAGAGATCATACCTCATAACGTTATCATCAATCTGCATAAGGGACGTTGCTGTATAGAGTTTGCTCAGGTCAGCATCTGACAGGTTCTGTGGCTTCTTCATGTTATCTCCAAAAAGAACTTGCCTGAAAAAGTAACATCAAGAAAAACATCCAAATAACATAACAAGGGCAGCAAAGCCATGACCTGTTCAAGACAACTGAGTTTACCAAGTCTGACAAGACTAGAAGTGGGCTTTCTTGGGAATAGTTGAGCCATACTTGAGGCTTTCTTGGGAACAAGCACAGCCTATTTGTCCACCTCCCATTGCAGCAAGGCATAACAGAAACCTGAGCAGCCTCTTGATAGAAGAAAAAATGTTTTCCTGTTATAGTGAAAAACTGCATGAGGGGCCTCTAAAAAGAATCTTCCCAGAACAGACATCACTAACAATATTTGGACCAGAGGCTGCATCTTAGAGGGAGGGTCCTTTGGCTTCAGACCAAAGCCGTGGGTGGCTTGGGTGAGACCACTAGTAGTCTGGGGCACAGCATCTCCTTCACCATCTGGTCCTAAAGTCTCTCCAGCACAGATATTAGTTTAGCTCACACAGCAGAAATTACTTGGGGCATTACCTCTGCAGAAAGCTATTTACTATGGACACTTGTCATAATTAGTTATTGCCCTCGGGAGAGGATGTATTTCTTTACCAGAAGAAACCACTCCCCTAACAAATGGAACAAAACCCACAAGATGGAAAGGGCTTTTTTTATTCCCTTTCAGAGGCAGCTGCAGGGCAGAGGAGGGAGGCTAGGTTTGATTTGGGGGAGTTGTCTTAGAGCACAAGTGATTATAGAAAAAAGTTTGCTTAACAGACTTGCCTTCAAGCCAGCCCTGGCTTTCTCTGGGTTATGAATTTAAGTACCTTTTAATGGGGGTTTACCTAGCTTCACATGTTAAATTTGGTCAAGGTGTCTAAATATTTATCAATCTGGAAAGAATTATGTGGATCATCCTACACATCAGCTGCCCTAATTCCTTCTACTCCTTCTACAAGAGTTTCATACTGCACAGGAATATAAACAATGAGCCAAAAATCAGACTGCAAGCAACACGTGCTCTTAATGGAATGGGGTCTTAGATATTCCCCTCTTTTCCCCCTTGAGTCAGGCAACTTCAAATATACACAGATGAGATACTTACACACTTATTGCCCTAGAAAGAAGTACGTAGAGAACCTTTTGATGGAGGAAACAACACTGAGCACATCACCTGTTTAACACACACATTCCTTTGCTATGCGAGAGCCACCGATCAGAACTGAAGCACAGGGATCCTACAAGTACACTTGCACTCCAGGAAGAGTAACACTAAGTACTTTGCTGGCTACATGCTCTATTCTAGAGGAACAGCTAGAAGCCAGAGCTACAGTTTGACTATTTGCTTATCTGATAAACAGCAGCCCCATACAGCAGATTTTGAAGACTAGTCCTACCTCAGGTAGGTGGCAGAACAAGAGGCTCCTTGAATAGGGAATTCTTTGGCTAGAAGTGAAACAGATGCAGAATACTCCACTTTGAAGTGTAATTGCAATGTTTTTCTGTGCACATCTTGTTTATTCATTAAGCAAGTTTCCTCAGAAGGCAAAAAACCAAAGCCTGCTTTCTTCTAACAAGATGACCAGAGCTTATTTGTATATTTTCACGGTATGAATGAGACTGACATGGGCTCCCCTTCTCTGTTCATCTAAAGACCACCAAGCAAGGAACCGGTGTATAATCTTTCAGGAATCCTATTTTAAAGGATTGAGAAGACATCCAATATTGCAGTTGACCCAAATCAATGCTGTCAGTCTAAGTGATGTACTGCAGTACCTGTGAGAAAGGATGATCTTCTTCATGTTGTCTGCCATGAGGAAGTTATAAAATCTTCTACAATGATCCCACTGCATGAAGGTTTCTTGTGCCCTAGAAAAAAAAAAAAACAAACAAAACAGCGCAGAAAATCAGAGCTGTTAATGGGGTTCTTGAAAGACCAGATTAATACACTGTAACATCTTACAGCAGCCTAGAGGCTATATTAACAAGTGTCCAGGCCTTCCCCACCACAGCTTAACCTTTTCCAGGAAATGACTTCCACTTTGATGAAGTTTGGTAGTATGAAAAACAGATCTCCAGTCTCATTTTGCACAATGCAGTTAGCAGTTTTGATCAGAGAATTTAAGAACCATCAATCAGGATCTGCAACACTGACAAGAGGATTTTAGTCTCCCTTTGCTTAAGTTGAATATAATTTATCTAATGGGACTACCAAGGAAAGGGCTAAAACCTGTTGCTGAATGAAGTGTTGTCTATTTGTGTATATAGCTCTGCAGAGGAAATAATTTGTGCAGATGTTTGCAATATGTACAGACACTATTATTGTTTTAGCTTCACTGGCAGGAACTGCAGGAATAAATACTAGTTGCAGCTGCAAGTGGCATCCGAGTTAAGTCTCTACCTATTCTCAAAGCAGAATAGCACTTCACAGCTTATCTGTTGTTAAAACAGAATTAAAGTTATCCAGACTTCTGTGAGCTCAGCCAGATACCAGCACTCCTTTGCTATGCAGGGTCATGGGCAGGTTATAGCTTTACTCTTAGCAGGGTTTGCTGTTACTGAGGAAACACACTATCATTTACTGAGCAACACAAGAATGCTGGGAGCAGTTTCAGCTACTGAAGTACTCCTACCATTTAAACATTAACATACCATGAGAACTACAGCATATTTAGCATGACCTCCCAAGCCACAACCTGCAAGCCCCCTGCCAGAGCAAAAGCAAACTTTCTTGTACTTTGTTTTCTTGTAGTAAGCCAAGCTGGAGTATGGTTTTTTTTAAAAAAAACACACTTTTTTTGTCTAGCCAGACTATACCTACCATGTTTATGCCAGGGAAGGGGAATGAAGGAAGACAGAAAGATGCACATATTTCTCTTAAAATATTTTCCAAGCAAACCTATTCAGTCACTACAAGCTGTTTGAAGTTAAAGCTATTACATTTCCCCGCAGTTCCTGTGCTGTAGAGTAATATCCTAATATGAAGAGCTTCAAAAACTGAAAAAAAGACAGCTTCCAGTATTTTGAGAACTGCACAGGTTTCAAAGCTGAGGTGTGTCCCCACAGCCTGTAACTACGGTGAAGATGCATTCCACAGGATCAAGAAGCAGAATCAAGCCTGTGCAGGCCTAGATTAAGGAATAAGGAGCCGTGTCCCCCTTTAGCCTCAGGGAACACATTCCCCAGAGTCTTTGTTAATTCATTAAACTAAGAGTCTCGTATTCTTTTGGTAAATTCTAGTATTGCTGCTACTTTATTATGGCCAGCTATGGGACTCACACTTAATGCTCTGGAAAGGCTTTCATATTTCAGATCCCTGGTTCACCTTGCTCACCACCACTTTTCCTTTACTCCCTAAAGTTATTTAGAGAGAAAGGCTGTACAAGCTAATACAAAAATAAAGTGGATTTGTAGACTAACTGGTCATGTCTACCACAGTAATCCACTTTCATGTGGCCCAGAGGGATGAGGCCAGTTATTTTATCCTACCAGACCAAGCCCAGGAAGGCTAAGGCTTAACCGTTCCACATGGAGGTGCTTTATACCTCCTCCCTCACACTTTTATAACCTGGCCACAAGACCTTCCCCATCCTGTCTTTTGTTTAGTAGATATTCACTGATGTTGCTTTCCCAAAGCTCTTCAGCTAATTAGCGTTTACAGCAGAAGTAGATATTAGGTATAGAGACACAAGATCTGAAAAGCCTTCCTGCTGATTGCCCAGTAATGCACAGCAGATGTTTTGAGACTGGAGATTTGCTAGTAGATGTTTACCCAGCAGGTGGAGTCAAGAGCTCAGTAATCCACACAACCCACTGAAGACCTGCATTAAACTCGGACAAGCAGCTGCTATTTTTCCACACAAATATCCAAGTGAAGTATTGTTAAACAGGTTGTCCTTGCCCCGCTATTCTACCAGCACATCATGACATACTACTACAGAAATCGGCTTAGGGAACAGCATTACTCACAACATCGTTTTGGAGACCAGAAATACAATATTGCATAACTCCAGAAGATGAACCAAGTGGACCGCAGCCAGATGTGATCCTTGCAAACCCTTTCTGATGGCTGCAATTGAGGAGCTGGCTTCAAAAGCATGCTCTGTGCTCCATGCCAGAACCTTAAGACAACTAAGCACATTTTACTTGAAAAAAAAACAGAAAAACCCTTCCTGAAAGCATCTGTTCAGATTTTAAGGGTGTGAACTCATGGGGACCTTGCAGTAGATTATACACTCTTTTAGTAGTAGTCACATTTGATCTCAAAAGAGATTAGGTATCCTGGAATATTACTGACACGCATATCAAGCTTTCAGTCATGCCTTAATACTTCCAGAAAAGCTCCTGTATTTCACCTGTAAGAGCTTAACTCATAAAAGGTGTCTTCAGACTACTGAATACCAAACTGGTCCCTATAGAGGCAGAGCATCAGCAGCATCAAGAGTTCCAGCTACCTTGACCAGGCTGGGAGGGCAAATTCCATAGCAAGCCCTTCACAGGGCGGCCACAGCTTCACCATTTTTTATCTGCCCAAAGGATCTTGACCCAAATCCCCTAGTCTCAACAGCCCCTTTTGCCTTTCGAAGACTCTCAGGGTTGAAAAGTGCAGTTAAATTACTGTAAAGTCAGCTACACCTTAGTAGTTGCCTATAGGTACAGACAGTAAAAAGTAAAAGCAGTGGCTTAGCCAGTTACACTGTTTTAATCTTCATTAACTGTGCATACATGGGAGGTTACTGCACATTAGTTGAGCCACCCAGATCCTCCATCAGTAAAGGCAAGTGTTAGCACTAGGTGGAGCTGTTACAGCTCGTGTGAAGCACCACAGCCTTGGCATCCAGGTGGGGAACCACAGGTTAACGTTTTAGGTAGACTTTAGGGCTAAGCCTTCTCATCCTCACCTTCCAAACTGTACATCGTGGTTGCAAGTGCTTCTCCATCTCCTCATCAGCCCACAGGACTGTTTCAGTGACACACACTAAGCAGGGAGCATGGACCTTAGGAGTGTATGAGCTGTGCCTCTCTTTCCAGTCTGCCCAGTTAAGAGCCACCAGATGAAACTGCACACCGAAGCCAGAAAATCTATTACAAACCAAGGGATACTTCTCGGAGCAGTGAGAAAGTGTAAACTATTGCTTGCAAAGCTGGCATCATCTCAGCAGTTTGTCATGCTGCCCAGCCCGCCTGGTTAATTATACCAGGACTTCAGAGGGAATGCCTCCTCTTAGGACGCTGCGGTAACGAGACAGAGCTAGGCCAGCTCACACACACACACAGACCAGAAGCTGCCAGCATGTACCTGGCCAGGTACCGAAAACTTATTTGCATTGTTGACAGAAAGCTTATTTGTGCTGCCAAATCAACAAAGCTTTGGCTGCTCCTCCAGGAAGGTGGCACACGCCGCAGTCTGTCAGACTAGTTCACTGTAAGAGAAGCAAGACACTCTTCACCTTGCCCTTCCACACGCACCCTGCCAGAGATCTGTCCCCTCCTGCACCCCCAGGAGGAGACCAGAAGCCTCTAGACCTACCTCAGTGCGCTGTACCCCTGGCACACGCTGACGCAGCAGAGGACACGCTCCTGGTTGGCCTGGTTCTCTCCCAAGTATTTGCACACAATGTTTCCACCCAGGCTGAAGCCCACCACAACCAGTTGGGTCTGAGGGTAGGTCTTCTTGATGTAATTAACCATGGCACCGAATTCCCAGGTGCAACCTGAAAATAAGGACAGAGTCAAGCACCATCTTCAAACAAACCCAGATTCCCATTTCGCCCTTCAGCTGTATGCTTTAAATTCAATTTCTTACCCTTTCTGACTTTTCAATAACCCCAAGGTTTTAAGAGCTCTGATTCACACATGTGCTCATGTGTCTGTTTTACGAGTCCTGTGGACCTTAGCTCATGTCTAGTTCAGACTGAGTGCCAAAGTAACATTAAAATTAATTTGCCTAGAAATCATAGCAACAGCTGATCTGACAATCCAAACTCTTCTTTCTAAAGCAGCTTAAAAAGAAGAGTCCAACAACTCCAGCCTTGACTTTACTATGGAAGAAAGGTGCACATCATTACCTTCCCCAGGCAGTTTGCCACTTTTGAACCTAAGCAGGGTGTCTCAAAAGCAGCTTGCTCCTTTGCTTTTAGCAAGGCTGCCATGGATCCTTAAATCCATGCAGGGACATAACAGAAATTCAGGGGTGACTTGTCAGGACAGAGCTTTCCATGGACTCTGGTTTTAGCCTGCTCAGGAGTAGACCAAGCACCAGGGTTTGTACTTCAGTGAAACAGCAGGCTTCTGGCCGAGCATTTCAGCAGGGCTTGGGCACTTCCTTGTGAACGTTCTTAACGAGCAATTTTCCTCAAGATGACAAATGCTGCATTGCTCTAGTTTCCTCTAGAAGCAGCCAGCAGTCAAAATACTGTGGTGTTTGACCTTCATGATTTGAGGGCAGCTGGCAACTATTTCAAAATTCCTAAACTAGAACAACAACAGGTCAAGCTTGATGTAAAGATAGGAGGATTCAGCAAATCCCAAATTTAGGCTATTTGCTCCTCAACAAATATGTCAGGAGTCCAGCAAAAGCTAGAAGGCCACTAGGATATTTGGGTTGGAGGCAGAGTAAAGTCTGCTTATGGTCTTGCTGGCACTTCATTTAAGCAACTCTGCCAAGTGATTTACTGTCTTAAAGGAAGTGCTAGGCATTCCTGGCCCTTTCCAAGGCTATAAAAGACTCAGAAAGGTATGTCTCAAGAGCTGCAAGACAGAATAACTCCCTAAGGTCTAAAGCAAAGCTCCATGGACAAAAGCTCTTGATTTTTATAAAAAAAAGCAAATTTTTTTAGGAGGCCAAGCTCATCTCTCAAGACACAGAAGGCTTGAAGCCATTAAAAGCCTAGGACCCCAACACAAGTTGATGCACTTGGTGTTCCTGAAGTGTTTTCCACTGATGAGTGGATTTAATAACTATAAAACAAGCAACAAAGCATTACAGCCTGATTGCCTGCCAGACCCAGAATTTCAAAGCACAATATTTCTATTTTGGCAATTCAGCTGTTAGAGATAAACATTCAAACTATAATCCAAACTCTTAACAGTAAGTATCTATCTTATATTAAAAAAAAAGAAACAGAAACCTAACACCAGTCTGCTAAACCCACAATTTACTCATGACATAAATGTACCTACAGGTGTTCCCAAAAGAGAGGGACATGAGGGCTCAAGAGAACTTGGGAACAAGCAGATCAGGTCACCGGCAAGGCCACATTCTACCAAGATCACATTACTCACTAGCAGGGCAGTTAAGAATAGCTAAAAGCACCCTTAACACAGTTCCAAATCTTTTATTCCTTTTAATTTCTAGGTTAAGAAACATTTCCTTATACTCAAGGAGAAAGCCCTAAATCATGGCAGTTAACCACTGCCACTTCTGTAGCTGCACTGTCACATTGTAGAGTTGTTTCTGTTCCTTGACATTTGTCTTACATCCAGGGATCGATCCTCATGTGTCCCTCCTAGGATAGAAATATATTTGCTGGATAGGCTGGTACAAACTCCTCTTGTATGGTATTTTACAAAGCCTCAGAAGTGGTATTTATCCTTCAGACCCAGTTTTGCTTCACATTCCACTAAATTGACATTTCAGCACCTCTAAAATCATTTGAGCAGGCTCTCAGTAGCCACAAGAGCTTTTTTCAAAACTGCCTCCATGACTAGGATACACGTGTAAGAGCTGGGAGAAGAGACAAGGAAAAGTGAATGTCAGTACTAGCTTCCCCCTCTTCCTCACATGCAAGTTCTGTACTGTTTCTTAGGAACTAAACAAAGTTATTGTCTTCATTCAGATATGGCAGTTGTGTCATTCTGAAGGAGGCTGATCAAGCCCTAGGAATTCCACAAGCTTGAAAATAAGTCCCCCGTTGCCATGGAGTACCTACCGTAAGTGAACATTCGTGGAGAAGTGAGCTCAATATTTGGTAAGGCTCCCAAGTGATTCAGGACAGCACACCTGTACCCATTTTTCTGCGCATAGTCAACAAAAGTGCGGATATACTGCTTTTCACTGTGGTTAGCAATCCCAGGGCAGATCACCATCGTGACATCCTCTGTGCACAGAAAAGAGAGGGAAGTTAAGTAAATGTCACTTCATGCAAATTAAAGAGATTCAGAAGGTTTCCATTTCAGATCCGTGGGAAACCATCTACCAGAAGCAAGCTAAAAATCCTACTAGTGTGCCAAAAATCCAGTATGGGACAGGAGACTAGCAGCCCTAGTGCTACAGATGTGAGAGAGTAATTCACGTTACAGGAGATGAACAGTTTTCTAACTTCAGGGAAAGCTGCCCAAACAGTTCTACAGGCACTGCCTAGAGACCAAAAGTAAATTCTTCCCTTTGAAGGATGTTTTTGACATTACACATGCTCTGCCTTCTGACAGCTTGTTGTGACCACAAAGTGTGTGGAAGCTCTGGAGCCCACTGCTTGTTCATGCACCAACTAGACTGGCTACGCTATTTTCTCCCTCATTTCCCTTCCAGAATTGGGTGTAACAGATCTTCAAAATGAAGCTTTGCTAAGCACAGACATTCTGATCGACTGACATTAGCCACAAAGCAGATGATGGCTAATCTAATGATATTTGATCTGCTGACACTGATCACTAGTTTAACAAGATTATAGCTTCATCAACTAAGAAAGTAATTGTTGTAATTCAAGTAAGCACCATAAATTACATTCAGGATTAGCATATGCATTTGGAATGAGCCATCAGACTCTCTGCACTTATGTGCAAAGCTCTGACACTTAGCAGCTCTAGCCATTGATTTTTTTGCCTCATTAGGAAAACACTGCTCAAATTCTCTTCAGCGATAAAGACAACACTAACTGTTCTAGTGCAGTGTTACACTATGAGGATCTCAATATTGACATACTGAAGAACTCTTTCTGAAGGCCAAATGGGAATCATGGGCTTACAATGAAGTCAACTACTGCAGGGGTAAACTGTATTTCTGAAGCCAAGCCATAGTAACTCATTTTTAAATGTTGCTGTCACTAGCAGTAACAGTGAGTTTGAAAGCTGACATTCACTCTGAATACACAACCATAATATTGTAAGGAATCACTGTGATTTTTTACTTTTTCCATGGAGTTCTTGTCATATCTGGGCTCCTTCATATAGCGTGCACATGGAATTTGTTTTCATTCAGATCTTTAAACGGTTAGTACAGACTACCAAGAAACTGTCTCCCTAGGGCAGAGATAAGGTCTAGGTTCTTTTCCATACCAGGCTCCCTTACTGCTACCCTCTGTTTTATGATCCCACAGCCTTAGCAGGTAAAGGACACGCCAAACACAAGGTTACCATCAGCTTCTTTTTGCCAGCCTCTACTTGAAGCACGGGTCTAGAACGTTTCTTCTGTTCCTTAGCCCCCCATCCCTTGCCACAAACAGTTCATTAGTCTAGTACGGTCTCTCCTACTGCCTGAGATAAAAGAATACGGCAAGGTGGCCTTGCAACCTCCACACATTGGTTAGTATTGCTTAGCAGCTCTCTCCCTTTGCCAGAATTAACATCAAACAGCAGTGTCCCCATCCCTCCCCCAGCACACAGAATCAAGGCCAGCAGCTGTCTGACTGACCTCCGATGCAGTGCTCGGACCGCGGCTCAAAGAGATCAAAGGTGGCCGTTGCTCCATCTGGCATCGTGAGGTACTTGCGAAGCCCGTACGGATGTGGCGATCTCACTCTCCCCATTTTTCCATAAAGGGCAGTCTGGATATGTCCACTCTTCCCCCAGATCAGGGGTGGAATGTACCTGAAAAAAAAGCAGGCATTTAATTGCTTATCCCTGCTGTGTTAACAAGCCTCAGAGAGCAAACAAGCACTCCCGTAACAAATCTCCTTCTTGCTACCAAACATAGTAACAAACACAAAATTGTTTTTGCTATGACTGAACTGGCAGTGCTTGTGCAAGGCTGAAAAGATCAGAAGGGAGACTGATACACTCTCAAAGCTGAGAAATCAGCACCCACAGCAGCAGCAGCCAAAATCCAGACATTCTTCTATATTGAAACACACACAAATGCTTCTCACCAAACATACAGAGGCCTTGTGCCTCCCTGAGAGTGGGACAGCATGTTGCTAGCCAACCAAACTGACTGCCAAAACCTGTAAAATGTTGTAAATCTGTTTCAATTGAAACATTGAAGACTGCTGGGTTGAGCCACATGAACTTGTGTAAGCGCTTGACCATACAAGCCAGTGGAAGAAACCATAGGAATCATAAAAAGTTCCAGAAGACCGAAAGCCCAAGACTTGCTGGTTGGGATGATTGGACACAGAACTGCTTTTCTCAGTTAAGTGAGGAGCAGGGTACAAGGAGATTTTGCCTCTCAAGCAGAGTTATGTAAAGCTGGGACAGTTTTAGAAGAACCTATCAGATCTGGCCAAACTCCACTAAACAGTAAATCCCTTTCACATAACAGGGGGGACTCTACCAATTAAGTTTGTTGATTAAAAGCTAGGTGACAAAGCAGATTTTCTCCCATTTCCTGGCTTACTGGCCCTCAAAAGACATAGGGGAACAACAATTATTAGCTGGAAGGCATTAAAGGCGAAGTTATCAGGTGGGTTTTTTTAGTACAAGCAGCACTGGAAGTGGTTTAACAGGAGACATACTGTTGCTCACGTGGTGGTGGGGCAGCCACTGGGCCACTCTGCAAAGGTCAGACTAAGCCTATGCCTTGAAAAAGATACTTACATCAGCTCTCAACAGGAAAGCATAAATGATTTAGCATTTAGGAGAATAGCAGTCCCAGGGGACATGATTCCAGTTAAGGAGCTATGGTCTCTGCTACACAGAGCAGGGTATCCAGAAGAAGCTTGAGAGCTGTTGACACCACCTTGGATCCTGAGATATTAGTCACTCCCTCCCTGTTGTGTTTTTTAGGGCTTCCTGCAATTATTCCTTCCAGTTTCTTGAGACCACATGAAACAGAGATTATGTTCTTTCATGCTTTTTCCCTGTTCACTGAAAAACAGACAGCTTGGGGCTCAGATTTACTACTTAAGCCCATAATCCACTAGAATGTGACAGAACCCTTGCCTTTGCACTCTGACACTACCTACTTACACAGCTGGACCTTCTTCCCCATGCCAGCTCTTAGATGTCACATCCACAACTCCCTATTCCCCCTACACACTCCTCAAAATAACAACTTTGTATAAAAATAAGAACTATCCAGGCTTGTTTATCAAGACAAGAGCAGCAGTATGCTCTTTCTCCCTGTTCTCTTCCCTTATCCATGACAGAGATTTCTTGCAGTCACTGCAACACAGTAGTTCATTGTACAGTTTCACTCAGTTCTTGCAAGTGCACTTCCCAGACCCGCAGTAGATTTCCACAGAAGTAGACAGCACTTCAATAAAGGCTACAGAAGCTGCCAACTGATTCTTGTAACCTTGAAAATTAGCCCTCGGTGCTCTGTGAATTCAATCACTCCATTATAAAGCTTTTCAAAGAATCTACGTGAGGCTAGTAGCGCTATCTATCTGTTATCAGCCCAGCATCTCTGCCCCAGGAGATAGGTACTGCAGGTGGCTCGTGCCATGTGCATCATGCCAGCTGCACAGAGATTCCCAGAGGCGATGGGGACTGTACAAGCTCATCCTCTGCAGTCGCTGGTAGAGGATGGAAAGTAGTCAGCAGATGCATTCTCACGAATCAAAGTAGACACATGCGTCAGGACAGCGCAGTCGATGTAAACAAGGCTACACAAGAAGAACTGCAGATGGTTCTGCTCAAGTCACAGCTCACTGCAGAGGGTTTTTAAGAGCAACTATTATGCTAGATGGAAGAGAGATGCTGTTCTTCCAGCATAAGAAAAAGCAGCTAGCTTCACCCCCAGCTATTTGCTTTACAACCAGTTCAGGTCAGTAGCCATACCCCACACTAGATAGTGCTTAACTGGCTTTTTGTCTTCTTTCACAGAAGCCATTTGCAGATGGGTTTTGCTAGCAACTTTTTTGAGGGGAGTTGTCAAATACAACCTATAATAGGAATTTGCAGCTCTTTTAGAAGAGACTCAGACATCAGCATTATTGCATGGTTTCTAATCTTAGGTTAAGCAGTACGCGTTGGAAAGTTTTGGTGATTTTGTTTCCATACAGAGCTTTTTAAATCAAAGATTATCCCAGGTAAAAACCAAAGTCTTACCCCTCAGGCTAACAGGAAAGCAATTTCTCCAGGTACAGTAGCTAAGTTATACAACTGTGACTGATTACTGCTACCACCTTGATAAAAAAATAATCAAGGTTCTCTGCAAGCACCAATCCTTTCCTCATGTTTACCTACAGGTCAGTTTCCAGGTGTAAGTTACAGTCATCCAGTGAAACAGACGCAGCAGCACATAGCATGGGATGTTGTTAGCGAGGAAATTAGAAGAGTCTTCAAAGACTCACCACTACCACTGGAGTTTAAACGAAGACAGATGGCTTGAAGCATACTGCTTAGCAAGAGTGCACCACTTCCCACAGTGTGCCTCCTCTCAGGTCACAGCTAGTTTCATTGGGGGGAAAAAAACCCCCCAAAAAACCCAAACCTGCCTTCAATTAACCTGACTGGAAGTTGCCTGAACACTACTGATCTTCAGTAAGTCAAACCTTTACACCGCTTTCACATAGGCAAACGGCACATGCAGTTTCATTGAGATGTTCTTCATTAAAGGAAAGACTAAAAGCAAGGCAGGAATCCCCGTGACTCGATCCGTAATGATGGACTAATGCTACCTGTGGGTTCCACCTTTCTATCTGAAGGCTAGATCTGTGTGACATCCTATGGGCAAAGGTGCATTCACTGCTTGCTCCCTGCAGAGCGCACAGGCTAGTGTTTCTGAGGATCCTGGGGATCAAGCAAGTAAAACACTCAGCTTGTCTTTTACGTTAACTCCAGTCAGTTCTTTAAGCACCACACTGCCTGAAGCAAAGATGTGTTAGTCACTCTGCATGTAACTACACTTTTCTAGATAAATATCCAAAGGTCAACTTCCAGCATGAGTAATGTGCATAGGACAGTACTCTGATGCAGAGCTTTGTTACTTCCACTTAGTCAGACTTAAGCACATTAAGTATATTTCTGCAGTTTGCACTCATAAACAAAGCAATTAAAGCTCTGAAATACTTGCAAATGTTAGGGCAGCAGCTTGTTATCTCACTTATCTTTTCTTTTACTACTGCCCATCAGCCTTTAAGCAGTAAGCTTATGGTGAGATAGATACCCTAAAATCCCTTAGGTATCCAGGCTCCAGGAGACTGAACATCATAAAGCTTCAACAGGGAGGGGGATTATACGGATCTTGCATAATCAGTCAAAAACTAAAACAGACTAAAACTCACCATACCAGACTGATGCAAAAGCAGGCAGGTTTTTAATTTACTAAGACAAGTTGCCAAACTAACCCACTACAAAGCCATGACAGTAACGAAGTGATGTGTCTGTATCACTGTGTTCCAGTAAAAGCTGTCCTCAGCTGATGAAGAAGTTTGACTTTGCAAAGCATCCTTATAACCTACAGCAGAACTGGGCACATGATCTGTCTGACACATTATTTCTGTTGACTCTCCATTCTGGGAATGGACAAATCTGTTTTTGAAAGTCTTCTAAGTGACTTCTATATACATTTTTGAGACAAAACATACAAGAGCTTCTAAGACAAAGTACTGAGCATAACAGAGCTAAACTGTACAGGACTGAAGGACAAGATGTTTTTTTATCCAGGGTTTGTGTGGACCTTCAGCTTGCTTTTACTGAAACTATACAAAGAGGACGACATAAAAAAACCTCTTCAGTCATGAAGGTACATGATACCACACTGGTGAGACAAAAAAAAACTAGCCAGGAATTATGCAAGAGCCCTCACCATCTGAAAGCACAGAACAGATAACCTAAATTTTATTTAAGCCGTATTATGTGAAAAACAATTCCAGAGACATTTTCATACTCAATCCAGCTGAAAACCTAACTATCCAGTGCTGACAGCAATAGCTAGCACAGATTATTTTGCAATGAAGCCAACATTCTTCATGGCAAACAACTGAAAAGAGATGCTCCTCTCAAACAACCATCCCGTGGGCAGAAGAACATGTACTCAGGCTATTTTTCTTACGGCTTACCTTAGCAACACGAGCTCAGCAGGGTGTGACACATGGAAACATGAGCTAGATATCATGCAGACTGAGCAGCTGAGTAGTATCCAGTTTAAGGAGCATTCAAGCATTGCCCATTAGATTTTATGCTAAAACTATCACTACTGCTAAATTGAACCATGTCTTCCAAACAAGGGCCCCTCACTCCTAAAGCAGGTGGCTTCCCTCCGGCATTAAGTAGCAACAAGGAAAGTGTTTAAAGACATGGCAGACTTCAACTGCTCTATAATGCCTGCTATGAACCAAAGTGGTTTTGAAAAGCAGTGTACTGTAGAGATTATTCCAGTGCAGCAAGTTTCACTGTACGGAGATGATTCATTACACATTCCTTGGTGTGTTCTGTTCCAGTGAAGCTGCTCACAGATGTATGAGAGCTCAGGCACACACACCATGTCTATAAGCAGCGTTTCCAGCGTTCTGCAACAGCAGTTTAGAGATGACAGGAACTGAGCAGCCAGCTGGGTGGTGAACAGCAGTCAGGAAGACCTTTTGCTAAAGAGGTATATGCATGCCCACACAAGGATGAGGACAGAGTACCACAATACCACAGACAAGCAAGTACTGATTAACATAAGAGATCTGAAGGCAAAGTTGTTTTGTGCTGGAAACAAAAAAAATCTCAATTTCTGTGAAACAAGAATGTCTTCCTGCTTTGCTCCAGACCCAGAGGCTTTCAACTGACTCATTTGCCTGTTTTGGTTTGGTCAGTTGCAATAGATACCAGGCACCCCATGTAAAGACAAATATTTGAGGCAGTTAGTTGTGGCTTCCAGTAGCCAGTCCTGTAACTTCCAGTAACAGGATTCTGCAACAGAAGGCAGACAGGGTAACAGGTCTGCGGATGCCAGTTACTTATTATGGAAGCTGACTTACATGGCACAAGTATAGAGTTCATCAGTCTTAACTGGCTAAGTGAATTCACAGCCAGTTACATAAATCTGTTCACAAATGCTAATGTTTTAGCTCCAAACACTGTGTTTTCAGCTGTGCAGCTCAGCTCCACATCTTGATCGGTGGCTGTCCACAGCAGTGCCTGAGAGAAAGAGAATTCCTAGGTGTTTCACAAACATTCTCCTAGCATTTTAATATTAAAAACAATTCCAACATGTGATTGTAGATTAAGTTTTAGTGGCTCTCAGGCAGCAGATTATGATTTTAGATCACGTACATCACCCAGTATGCAGGAATTTAGGAAAGCAGCAGCTGTATAAGCAGCTCACACAAAGCACATAAAAACTGTGCTATTTTTATTAGCAAGCATCAGCATTCAGGTCCTCAAAGATCTGAAGTGGAAGTTCAGCAACAGGCTTATTTCTGGAGCGTTACTTCATTGCATTTGAGGAGATTAACACTTTAAACATTAACTCTTCCATCAGCTTTGATGTGCTGTAGTACACTGGGTACTGATGGGAAGAAGGCAGTCTATAATTTGTCCATGGCAGGGGACACGCTGAGAACTGCCACCTGCATTACAATAGGTTATTTTTTTCCCCCTTTACAGAGCAGTTTCTAAGTATTTAAAGGATACTTTACAAATCAAACCTTGTCTCCTATTTGATGGTGGGGGATGCAATTTGAATTCCAATCAAGAAAGCTCATCTAAAAGTCTGCAGGTTTCAACCTCCTCCCCCCCAAATATCTAGAAAGCAGCTGTTTTTGCATCAGCTCAGCTAGATTCTTCGGTGTGATGAAATCACAGCAAACACGTAAGAGCAGAATTTTAAATCATCTTACAGAGCTTCCATGTCCCCTGAGCCTCTGAAAAAGAAACTAATGTGAGTAGAAGTGTTTGCTGCCCATAGAGGCTGTATGAAGAACAGAGTGGACTCCTTGGTTAAGCCACCTCCTTCCCAATTTAGGTAGCTTTTATTTAGTAAAGTGCTCATCACACCCTCCTCAACCTTCAGCGACTACAAGAAGTATTCTAGTCAAAAGAAGACATGCATATTACAGGACATCTTCCTGCTGATGGGAGCTGGAGAACACAAGAGTGCTGCCAGTGCCACAGCAGAGCACTTACCAAGGACTCGATACCCCTGAGGCTGCTTCTCTTCCCAAGGTCAATGCTTCAACTTACCAACAGGGACCTGCCATTCTTCTCTACTTCTTAATATGCTCACCTGCCAAAGTTCCATGAGTAACATTGTTCTTCTAATTTGTTATTCTCCTGGAAGTGTTTCTCCCAGGGTAAAACATGAAGGAGTTGACAGGAATCAAACACTGTTTGCTATTAGATGGAAGAAAAGAACACTGAAAAGCTTGAAGCCAGCTTTTCTGACTACTTGTTTCCTTGCATCTGGGAGAAGAGCAATGACAGTGCAAAAGAGTCTTTTGGTACCAGGCAGCTTTATCCAGCATAGGTTACTGCACAAACAAAGGATGAGAAGGATCTAGGTTGGATCTTCGACAGCGTTTACTAGCAAGCTTGACAGTCATTTGCCTCAATCTTTGAGGAGCTTGCCTTTATTAACGATAAAAGTGTGCAGACAGCAAGGATAATTATTTTTGGTAAGGATGACACTTGTGCCATGACTCTACAGGAAAAGATACACATGCACACTTGATGGCAGAAGAAATTGGGAACAGCCTAAAAATAATAAATATCTAGCCTAATACAGCAAGCACTGGCCAAATTTTTCTTCATGAATCAAAGAGCCAATGCTGCATTTCTCCAGGAATAAGAGAGCAGATGGCAGAATTTCCGTACCAATTTGAAAGGCAGGAAAAGGAGACAGCTGTAGCCAGGACTCAGGCCCTAGTGCTTGAGGGCACCAATAGCTGTGCTGATTTGCAAGAGCCTCCACGGAAGAAACGAGTTGGTTCTTTTTTTTTTTTAACAAAAAAAGAGTCCGATTATGCTACTCCACTTGGTAAACCAAAGTAGAGAGCTGGACAGGGTAGAGGAAGGGAAATAAACAGGTTAGACAACATGAGCTCTACGGTAGGCAGTAAGACTCCATCTCCAGTGCTTGATCGATACGTAGAAAGCTTCTAGCAGTTTAGAGAATTGTAAAAAGCAGCACTAGCATCTGCAAGTACAAGGTACCTGGCACACAGCCATCTCAGGCAGTTTTACCGTCCAAACCTCTGTAATTATTCATCCACCACCACTTGGCTTACTGAATGACACTATGGGTACCATGTATTGAATAAGTCTATAGGTGAGGGTAGTGCCATGAGGAGGAAATAAAGTCCAAAAAACATTTTTACCAAGTATTTTTTTAATAGCTGCACAGATGAAGTAGCTTCGCTTATTTCTGCTTTCTCCCTGCTACCCTGTTTTTCCCCAACAATAGCTTCACCCCTTCCCCTCACCCCTTAAAAATAAGGGAGCTGAGCAAACCAGGTCTGAAAGCCAGTTCACAGCTGTACAGAAGAATTGGTCTCATAACAGACCTCACAACGCCCCCAGTACTAATATAACAGAAGGGATTGCTGGGCTACTTATTTTACTTTCATGGTAGAATTTGAAAAGAGCTGCTTAATCAGCTTTCCTAACACTCTGAATAATTAGCAAGTAATCAAAGCCTTACAAGATTTTTCAATGGAGTATGGCACAAACTGCTTTCACATAGCTTTTTGCTAATTAGTCCTACAAACTATTTCATGCAAATTGCAGGAATTTAAGTATATTTGTTCCCCTTTAGTCTCCAGGTGACTTTCATGCCTAAATACAGAAATTAAGGAAAAATCAAAGAAATCCTGTATTGAAAAGAGTCTATGATAACATCAACAGAACAACAAAAAAAATAATCACATATTCATCATCTTAAAGAGTTGTCTTTCCTGTAAGCCCTTTCAATGTCCAACAGCAATTATATTCCTGTATACCCTAATACAAGTATAGAGGTTATAAGACTGAAAAACTACCCTATTGATATATTTTGTTCTAGTTTGTTTCAGCTGAGTTTGTTTCCTGGGGTCATGCAAGCCCTTCAGGCAGCATTCTGCCCGAGAACTTTGTGTTGAAAATCACTGCTACGGTTTTCAAAGAAGCTGGCAAGCCTGAGCTCTGAGCTGGTCCAGAGAAAGCAAAAATCCCACCATTGCATGCTCTTAACGCAACGCTGGGGTTCTGCAAGAAGCTCTTCACTCCTGCAATTAATGCACAACAGATGTATTGCAGTTTTTAGACATGTTCTGCATTTTCACTCCTTCGGGAATGCTTTGTTCCCCAAATGAGTGAAAGTCAAAAATATGCCTGTAATACAGTAGTGCTAGGAGCTTGTGCTATGAAAACAAAGCTGAAGCAGGAGTAAAACAGACTCTGAATTGGGTTACAGTCTGTTTCCAAAGATTAGCTTCATACTGATATGCCTTCAAGGCTGGTAATCAGCACAGCTTCATACTTGCTCTTTCAGTGACTAGACATGTCAGTCTGGAGTGCCAACACCAAAGTGACAAGTGTCTAAGACACACTAAGGTTCTAGTTACTTGGTATTTTTTTTAGGGAAGCAACTGCTTTACAGTTAAGTCACTGGCCATAATCAAGAATCCAATTTCAACACTCAGCTTTAACACAAACTTATGTTACAACCAAACTCAGAGTGCATCAGGGAACCCTCTTTGGGTTCCAATTTAAAACAGATAATGCTTTGTTTCCTCTAAGCTTTTACATCTCTGATGTCCTAAGGTCTTACACCTTATGTAATCAAGGCACCTAACGGAGCACTGCTAAAAGCCTCTCATCTCCCACTGTCATTGAGTCAGCTTGACTTTTGAGATCCAAAAAGGAAGGTTCATGCAGCTGCACTGAGTGCTTACTGGATAATTGATGTATTTAGGGCTTCTAAATAGGACTTGCAAGTTTTCAAAGTGATTGCAAAAGAGAAATACTGTAATCAAAGTCCTTGTCCCTCCAAAGCCTCCTGAAATTGTAGCAAATGCTCATATTATTGGTGAAAGTAAGGGCAGCTGCACTGATTTTGGAGGTCCTAGAACGGAAGGTCAAGGATCAGCCTGCTCAAACACACAGTTGACAGAAGGTGAATTCAAAAGTGGATTCAACAGGCTCAGAGCTAGCCAGTACGTCATTACTTTATTAATCTAGTTATGATGATGTGGTCTACCCAGTAATAGATTTCATTAGTCTTCAATCAGCTTAAGGCACTTCAAATAAGAGTAGGCACTTTAAAACTAATAGCCATCCCTGTATTCATTATAAGTGCACGGACAGGCCATAAGAACATTTCCTTTCCATAAGCCCTGATAGATTTCTTCCCTAATAGAACGGAGTACATGAAGAGGAAGAAGTGCTGACTGCATCTCTCTCTCCCATTTCCCCAGACACTGGGCTATATAGTGTTGGTATAGCACAATATCAGCATACAGCTATTACACAGAGGGGCTGGGATGACTTTTTCCATACATCCATGGAGAGTCCTGCACAACAAGACTTGGTCTTAACCCCAGGTACCTGGGACACTAACAATAAATAAATGCATCACTTGGAACTGTTTATTTTCTCAAGACAATACCCTGACATTCATTCACACCCAGGTTTAAGAAACACACTGGGCAGAAGAATGGTTAAGAGCAGCTCTTCTCTCTATAACACAGGTTCAACATGGAAAAAATTATACTACTTACTCTTTGGTCAGAAGTGGGCAGGATTTGAGTAGAAAGCGGGCCAAAGCAGAGTCCTGGTAAATGAGTTCAGGGGGGGCAGTTGGGCTTTTTAAATTCAAGCAGCGAACAATAACATAAAGAACAGCAGCAACTGCAGCAAGCTTCACCCCATCAAACACTGCCGGCAGCTCAGTGGTTTCCAACATTGTAGCCATTTTGAACCTAGAGATAAAAAAAAACCCCAATATTAATGCCTTTTGCAATATCCTGTTGGTTATTAATATCAATTGCCATGGTAAATACAAGACTGTGCTGAACAACTAGATTTGTCAGTTAACACTGCTACAAATACCCTCACATATCAACTCAGACTAGCAACTTTTAAGATGAAAAGAAGTTTATTTTGTACTGCTCCAAAAAACCCGAACAGCACAAGAAACAGAAACTGGATGATCAGTTGGAGAGATTTATTCCTAATCAGTGCTGCTCTAGAATTGCAACAGCATCTCAGGTGTCAAACCCCACTATCTGCAGCCAGTTGATACTCTCAGCATCTTGGCCAAGACTATCCAGCTCAAATAGAAGCTGAGTGAAAAGCCAGGCTATAAAGGCACATCAGCAGCTTTTAACGTGTGCTTCTTACCAGAGGTACAAGCCAGGCTTGAAAAGGAGAACTTGAAAGAATTACTGTATTAGTTCCTCAACCTGAATTTTGCAACTCCATGAGCATAGTGGCACTAACTCCTGCACTAACTCCTCCTCTATTTAAGGTGGTCACTTTATGTATCACAGAGTTAGCATTTCTTTTAATTCACTGTAGTTCTGCAACTGAAGGAGAACTAGATTAATATCTAGTCTTTCAAAGGCTTAAGAGTGAAGGCAGTAAAGAAGGGGATAAAATTAAAAACCCCTCAGTATAACAATAGCCTTCCAGCTTGAAATCAAATTCTTAAACTGATCCAGCTTCTTTTGAACACATGGTTCAAATAGCTGCCTGCAGTTATTACAGGGACATTTCACCCATGCTGAAGGGGCAGGTTTTTCCCCTGGGTCTTTCCTCAGCCAAGTGTGTAAGCCAAGTAAGAGAGCGAGTGACAAATCAAAAGTCTTACCAATTTCACTTTCTTCAAACTAGAAATAATTGCCAGACCTCAGCAGAATGGTTACTGTCTAGATCCACGTGTTACTCTGTGAGGAGAGAAAAAGCAAATTGATTATTACTTCTAAGGCTGCATCTCTCAGCTGGAAGGAAAGAACACAAAGTTTATACAGAGATCCCATTGCAAACGATTTGTATATTCAGTCACAACCGCTTCAACTCTGATCTATCTGCATCACAAACCTCTTGCCTATGGACAGATTCCAAACTACATCAGTTGCCTACAGCATATTAATTTATCTGCAGTATGCAAATACACCTCACGAGTAGAGATAGACAGAAAGCAATGATGAAAACCAGGGCAACTTCAGAGGAAAGCCAAACAATGGACTGCCAGAAGACCACAGAGTTACGACCTTTGCAAGACAGTGACATTGTCCTCAGTTGCAAGCACTACCCAAATCCCTTCATATTTAAAAGACTAGGAGTGAAAGGCTACTGTCCTTCCCAACTTTATGCAGTATCTACGCTGTTACTGAAGTGTGAAGTCAGTCTGAAAGAAGTTTCCTGCTACTTTTACTCAGGCTTAGCAAGGCAGCTCTCTCTCCTACAGATGGAAGCTTGTAAACAGTCTCTGCTTGTTCCCACACTTGCTTTTTTGAGAAATTACAGCATATCACACTTCAAGATGGTGAGAGCCACCAGGAGGCTCAGATACAGCCACCTAATTAACACTAGCGCACACGCACCAAGGCTTGTTACAAGAATTTGATGATGCCAATAACAGAGAACGAGCTTTCGGCCCATAACCATTAAAAAGTAAGTGATATTTACAATTAGAACTGGATTCCCTACAGGCATAACAAAGCAATGGGGAATTGGAGCTTCCAGGAAAAAGCTCCAGAACAGTTTGCTCTCTACCACAGCTGCTACTTCCAACTCACAACACCACCACCAGCACAGGCCATACCAAAGCCTTAATCGTCTTCTTAGCAGGAAGGCAAAAACCTCAGAAGTACTTTTTGTACTCAGTGCAGCTACACCAAAATCCCTTGGAAGAAAACAAGTCTGACATCAGCTATTGATTAACAGCGTGCTGGAAAGCTACAAGTTTCTGCCACCATAACTGTCTGCATTGCAGGAGAACAGAGGGTGAGGAAAGAAGAGACATTTAATATCAAACAACTCTGAAGCTTTTATTTTCTAAGCCATTTGTTCCTCTAATTATGCTGGCATCATGTGTCTCAATGAAGAATTCAAGTACAATGTTCAGCTGTAGTATGTTAGCTCACTTCCACACTTGGTAGACTTTCACCAAAACTACCACCAACTGCGTAGGAGACAACAGGCAAACTAGAGCAACAGCTTCTCCAGGGATGGTACAATCAGCAGAAGAGTGGATTGAGTTCCTGAACAATTGCTAACTCAAGGACAATCAGATGCCTGAGTAAGACTTGCCCAGCTAAATCTCCCAGAACTTCTGGAGAAGTTCTTCTCCCTCTTCCCTTCCTTGTTTTATTTAGAAAATGGAGACACTGATACAAAAATTACCTAAGATCTTCCTGCCACCTGGATTTTAAGCTAGTTTGCTGTCTACAGCTTTCACAGCATTAGTGAATCTGTTAAAAATAAAACTGGGCATGATTAGTCATTAGCATTTTGTACTAGTGACTCAGTATAACTGAGCCAAATAAACTGTATCTCACAGAGTCTTCTCTCCCACATAATCTTCAGACTACAAACACACCATATCGTTCTGATACTCCTATGCCCACTTTTTGCCTGTTGCTACCTTAAAAAAAGCATACTAGCTTGGACTTTTTCAGAAAAAAACAGCTGTTGGTAGGCAGGATTATGCTTTGACACTTGTGAACTAGTGTTTTTCCCTTTTAGACAGTCTAAATACACATTCACTGAACATACACATTACAAACATGTGCTAGGGGTTCACGTATTTGTCAGGATCTTCACCTAAAAGCTCAGATCAGCCTGTGCACAGCTAATACAAAGCTGGCACTGCTGTTACTGTCTCACAGCTGTCAGCAGTGATTAACTAAGCAATGGGTCTAGTCCAAAAAGGCCAGATTGGTAAACTCCATGCCCTATGGATCCAGCTGCGACACTTCAGGTCCTTCCTCAAGAGTCTGGTATTTCTGAAGACCTAAATAGACCTGTCTCAGCCAGGGCAGATTCGCAGGGGCTGAGCCAGAGCACTCTGCTCTAAACTTTTACGTGTTTAGCTTACCAAAATGGATTTGAGAGCTCTGCCTCTAATCACAAGGGGACAAATGCCTCCCTATTTACAAGCAGGGATGAGGTCACCTTGCTTCTGTTTTGCTAAACATTTTTTGCATTTACCCAATAAACTTGTCTGTTTACAAAAAAGGACAGATAACCACAGCCTTGAGCCAGTCACATTTTAATCTAGAATCTCTTCTAAATGGGTCAGCATTAATATAAACAGATGAACATTTGTCCTTTTCTGTATACAGAACACTAGATTCACAGGCTACACAAAATTAGTGGGAGCAATCAAGCCTGCCTTTTCATCCATCACAGGGTTTGAGATACACATTGAGGAACACAAAGAAGTTGAAGCTTTTGGGGCCAGGGATGTTATTTTGAAGGACCTTACGTATACAATTCCTTTTAAAAATCACTTAAAGGCATGACAACCCCAAAGACTGACAGCTTTTTCAAGCAATATTCTCAAGTCCCATTTGTGACTGAGGAGTAACTTGAAAATCAGCCACTGGAGGGCTGGATTTGTGGAGTCTTTTCATTTGCCCTTTCATCACAGAATAAAAAGCTGAAAATCATGTTACAGGAACCTCTTCAGCACTGCTGTTAACAGAGCACACCTCACCTGTGCAAGTACAAGAAAAAAAGCCCATGTCTCCCCTTTCCAGACAGGAACAGAAACAAGTACAACAAAAGCCAGTAGAGCTACAGCAAATTCCTTATGTACCCTTTCAAAGACACTGGGTTTTGAGAAAGCCATCACCAAGATCTTTACTTGTATAATAGGATTTATTGTCAATCATGACCTCACTGAGACCTGTACATATTTCTGTTCCAGCTTGCCTGGGAAGAGGAGACTCTTTCAGGGACAGAAGCCACTTTACCCTGTGAGTCAACATGGCACACACAGGATTTGGTAGCCAAGCACTACAGCTCCTCCACCCATGCCAAAGCTGAGCCTGACTCTGCATACTGGGAAGCCAGCACTAAAAAAAAAAAAATAATTAAAGGAAGCCACTCCCATAGGGTACTTCCCTCAGGCTTTTTAATGAGCAGCTGAAAGCCTGGGAAATTCATTTCACTGAAGCACTGGAAATGATCTGGGCTAAAGTGAAGATGCAGCCGTATGGAACTGCCCACAGACAAGAGTAAAAGGCAGCCTCTTTAAAAGGGGCTCCACAAGCAAGATATTTATGCTCCATTAAGATCACTGAAGAATCTTGAAGGAAACCCGTTTCCAGGAATGGCAAATACAAAAGCCTCCTAGATACCCTCCCACCAGTCAGTGTTCTGGATCACTAGTGCTTTCAAAGCTCAGCTGGACAGCAAAATACTGGAGCATACCTGGCCAACACTGAAAGCATTTAAAATTCCCTTTCCTGTCCTTTCAGAGCTTCTACCAAGTAGTGCAATACCCTCTCTCTTCCCCACTAAGATTCAGAAGAGCCAAAGGGGCCATTTCTAGACAGATTAAGCAGACAGACCTTGTTAACAAATTTATCAGACATTTCTTGAACTGGTTTCACTTTTTTGTGGTGCCTGCTTGGGGAATAAAACTCTGAAAGTAAGCTTGTTAGACTAAAGGAAAAATAGAAGCCTCTACTTTAAAAGAGTTGTGCCTAGGCAGATTCCAATCAAAAATAAGGGTGCTTCCCCTCCACACCTCTGTGAAGGGGGGAGGAGGAAGACTTTTACTGAACTTAGTTCTTTAAGGAATGCTTCCAGGAAATCAATCATCTTTAGTATCAGCCAAAGCTAATGCCTCTTCCAAAAGATATGCTGCAAAACTGAAAGTTACACGCCTGTCACTATCAGGTAAGATACTTACAACCGCATTACGGAGAAGGGAACTTTATCAAGGAAAGGGTGGAATGTCAGAGTGCTACAAAGGTCTTTAAACAAAGCTGAGTTTTATGCCATCGTATTATTCAAATCTCACCCCAGGAAGCGTACAAGAGGTGTCCACTGCTGAGCTCTCAATGGTCTAAATACAGAGGAAGATGTTTAGAGACCATCCAGATGAAAATGTATGTAGGGAATGTATATACCTAGGAAAGACTCTGAAGCAATGTGATTGAGAGGAAAGGTTGCCAGATTAAGGTTTTGTAAAGCACTGGAGGACAGTCCAAGGTCACAAAGCTATATGAGTACAAGAATCTGTGCAAAAGGAATAATGAAAAAACTCAAGCTTTATTGTACCATCCTGTACCCTGCCTTTTACCCAGCACTTTTGGTGTAAAAGATGCTCTCATTTTTACAGAAAAAAAAGCGTTAAGCCTAAATGCTACTTTAAGGTCTCCAAAGAATTACATAGATACAAGTATTTTAGGGCCACACCAGTACTATGCCTCATCAGTTCAGGCACATAAAGCAAGGCATCACAGTGCTTATTTCAAGCCTGGCATCTAACCAAGCTTACCCCATGCAGAACCTCCCATCATCTTCAGTGGTAGCTCAGAAGCAAGCACGCCAGAAGCAAACGTTGAGATCACCTTGATGTACCGCTTGGTACTTCTGGCCTTTTAAAACAGCCAATTAAGTCTCAAACCTCAAAGCATAGAGGGCATAATTAAGAATTAACTGAGCACTTCAAGCACTTAAGCTTCGTTTTTCAGGAGATGTGGTCATGAGAGATAAAGTGCAGTCCTCACCAGAGTCATCAGGAGTCGTCTGACAAAGACCACCGCAGTTTTGTTGTCAAACATCTGACAGATTTTTATCTCCAAATAAAGAGGGCACCACGACATGTCCCATCACAATGATGCTTAAAAGAACATTACTTGGACAGCACACAGAAGTCCTTGGTGCAAATCCCTCCACCTTGTGCCAAAGCCAGCACCCAGGGCAGGATTTGGCTGGTCACTAAGTATACAAAGCAGCAGGTTCTGTTTACACCATGTTCTGACAAGAATTTCTTGGCTGGTGCCTCCATTGGAGTCTGACCTTTCCATCAGATGTATTACTTGGCTCATGTACTGTATTTAGAGGTACTCTGAGGTCACAGGGACAAAGTTCATAGCATGAGGTACTATAAGCACAGCCAGAAAGACAGATGTCTTTAACTGGAGATTTTTCTCCTTTTTTCACTTTGAGAAGTCCTACACCCTCAGAGCAGAAGCCAAGCACCAAAAAGGGCTGGGTGTATATGCCAAGGCAGGTTCTTTAAGAAAGCACCTGAGAATCATTCTACAGGGCCAAAGACTCTTTAGGTCTTCTTTCACTTCCCCAAGAATGCTAATTTAGTCAACTAAGCCTTGAATCTCACTTCCTTCCAACTACAGGAACTGCTTTTGTTTCTTCACAATATTATTTTAACTACTCAAAATGGCTCTACTGCATGACAGGCAGCTTTTGTATGTTATCCAAGAAGGTTGTTACGTAGACTCCCTGTGTGTCACCTTATCTGGTTCCTGTTTGTCACAGACGGATTGAAAAAACACTGCATTAGCTTTTATTGCACACACCTGATATACAATTTTAACTAAAAAAAAAGACAAGGCATGAATAACTCCACAGAAATCAATTAATTGCATCTTATCTTAAAGGCTCATGTTATTTAAGCAAACATAACTATTCGATTACTGCAGAGACTTAGGACTTTGTCACACGCTAACCACTGCCTTGTGGAACTACAGGGCAGAGCTTCAGCTCCTTGTAGAAGAAATCAAGCTTACTTTTAGGTACTGAGAGAAAAGAAATCCTGGCTGACATCTTTCCGTCTTACAGCATTAAGCAGGTGCCACTTGCCTATCACATAACCCTGTGTCAGCAGGTAGCATTAAGCTCAAAGGAAAAGTTCAATAAACACCCAGCAGACAACTCAACAATCCATGCTCAGTAGTTGAGGGAACATGACTAGCACCAACCCACACACAGCTAAGTGAGCTAAGACAAATTATATGACAGATTAAACCCCCCTGAAGGAGTCTGCTTTATTTCTTCACTACATTTTGAAATGCAGTACCATACTGTTAAAGTCTCATTGACCCTCAGACCCAACCCCTCCATCAGCACACTGTCACAGAGCTCAGGTGTATGTATCAGAGGAGCAGCCCAAAGTCCAAGCACATCACAGCTGTTTGCTCAGCTACAGGGTACACAGCTGAGTAAGTGGGGAGTACACACCACACCAGCCCGGCTGCACAGTGGGGAAAGACCTTTTATCACCAAAGCACACATTAAGACAGCTAAGAGAACTTTATTCCAGATCAGTTCGGTTCAAGCAGTCTGAAAACACCTAGATCTGGACATGATCAAAAGCTGAAGTGGCACTTTAAGGTCTTCAAACACCTTATGTATTTTCTTCCCGCTGAGAAGCGGCTCCGCTCCACAGCGGTACGGAAGATTTGCAGAGTCATTCTCTCAGAGTCTGTCCATGATAGATAGAAGGCTGACACTAGAGAAGTTTAATTCACACGATTAAATTAAAAATGAAGCAACAACACTTCACGACAAAAGAACCAAATCCAAAGAGACAGGACCTGACCAACACACAGCTATCACTACTGCAGAATACTCAATTTTTAGCAAACGCTGATTAAAACAGAGGTTTTTCGAGCACTACAGCAGTCACCAGCAACTCAAAGTTTGAAGAACTACGTGGCCCACTCTCCTGCTGAATCTGAGTGGGAGGTTAGGGATATTACAGGCACATCTTAGGACGTTTTCTCCTTACCTCTTACAAGAACATTCACTGTAAATGACTCTGCATCTGCTTACTTCACTTAGTATAATCTTTCATATTCACATACGCCCAACCAACGCTTCACAGAACTGGGTGTTCCAGTTCAGGGATGGCCAGGCTTGAACAACCTCAGCAGAATTTTTCTGGAACCTGCACCTCTATGCAAAAAGGATCCTAGAAGATGTAAGTGAGTTTAGAAGCAGGACAGATTGTTGAACAGTGAACCCCTCACTAGCAGCCAGTCACTTGTCCAAGCTGACCCTTTCCATGAGGAGCCCATATGATGCTGTTTGAGTACTCAATACCCTGAACAGGGCTGTAGCTCTATTAGCAATTAGCACATCGGAAGTTTCAGAAGGGTTTGGTGTTTGCAGGAGCTCAGTCCTCAGGAAGTTGTCGTTGCCATTTATTTCAGTCAGACTGAACCCACGATGATGAAAAACTCAAGTGTTTCTCAACAGCAGAGTAAGTGGTAGGCAACTGCACTTTCTGATCAATCTAGAGATACAGATGAAAACCGTACACGGCCAAGCATGACACTTCCTTCCACTGCCATCACCTCTAACGGAGTATGGGCACAAAGATGTTTCAAGCACCTGGTTTGTACAGAACTGCTTTGCAAAGCATTTTGAATCCCTGCTGTTGACAGAGTAAGGCTGTCTGTCAGAGACAATCTTTATTATCAACTGATAGAGGTGGAGAAAAGACAAGCCCTTGGGCACAGAAGGCTTCCTAGAGCTAAAAGAGGCTAAGATAGCTGCCTGACTTGCCACCCACATATGTTGGGCAAGTGGGACTTTGCTTCTCTATAAGGAGGACAGATTGCCCTTGCACATTGAAATTAAATTGATTGTTTGGTACTGAACTCCATCAGCTGAGTTTGATCAGGTTTTTTTAAAGTGCATATAACCTTATCTTCACAAGCTATTTAAGCTGAAGAAAAGTAAACACTTGCACAGAAGTTCAGTTGATCTATAGAGTACACATTAAGAATAGCAATTCAGAGCTATACCACATCATGAGACACGATCTTCCAGAGAACTCAAAAGTGTAGATGAAGACTCCAATACACTAGCAGAACTATGATGATTTAGGCTTTTGCTGAAAAATCCCAAGCCACCAGTTTTAGGCTGCCATCAGCACCTCTCAATCAGTATTATAAGCACCAAAGACCCCAGCACCTACATGTCTACTAGAGAATTTGCTAAGTTCTGGGGTTTTTTTTTGTTAAATTAATCCAAGTTGTGGCACTTCCAGAGCTGACAGCATGAAAACAAGGATGAAGAGGCTGGAGATACAAACCAAGAAAGGGGAATAACAGGCCAATGTGAATCCAGCAGCACCCAGGACATTTCCATTATCAAGCGAGGTTAAACTACAACTACAGAAGGTCGGAATCACTGCTCTAAAGCCACTATTTTCTATAGTACATCAAATTATATCTAGAAGTACAGTTGGAATGATGGATTTGGGTATCCTCTCCATATGCCTGTGTCAAGGACAAATGATGTTATTCTGCCAGGTTTCCTTCCCAATACCACATCCCAGAACAGTGACTATTTCAGCGTGTTAATCTCTAGCTTTTCACATGACAAGTTTAATAATGCAGCTTTATGAAACACTTAAAACCTAAGCTGCTATTCATTCCTCAAATAGAAAAATACAGCTTTTACAACAAGAGTAGAACAAATTAATTCTTAAGTTTAACTTCTTCAGAAACAGTTTTGCAAGATGGAAGGTTTTATCCCCAACCTCCACATCTTTTCCACCCCTAAAAAAGGCACAATCTTAGGTCAGTCTCGTTCTCTACGCAGCTAATTCACTCAATAACAGAAAGGACCTCCCATGCAAAAGCTGAAATATAACTATTTTTAAGAATAAGGCAAGAGAATAGAAGAACCCAAATATTAGCTCTTAGCTCTTTATTAACAGCCTTCCTGTTCTCACTCTTGACTTTGAGAACAAAATAAACGTTGGCTAGAATAAGAAGGGTGTCCACTGATTTAAGAAGAAACAAGAGAATTTATTCAAACTTTGCTTGTGATATGAGAGGTAAGAAGGTGAAATAGACAAACCAAGAAGAGATAACAAAAGAACAACTAAGGACTAGTTGTCAATAACACAACTGCCTGCACAGGAAATAAACATTATCACAGAAGGTCTGAAAACGAGATATCGTGAATGCAAATGGCCAAACTGTGTGTTCTATGAACACCGTATCAGTGGGGGCAAGAACATGTCAACGTAAGCAATATTACAAACACGGCAGACCCTGATAATCATTGATAAACAAGGTATGTAAGATGAACACACTGTATCAGTCAGCTGATTAATAAGCCACAAACATTTGTCACAGAAGCAGTCCCCAGCACCGTGGAAGCTGAACAGCAATCTGTAAGAGGCAGACAGGAATTTTTAGTACTTACCACACCAGTGACAACTGCACAGCAACAATAAGAGGAAGCTGCTACGATTTCTCTGAAGACACTTGCATGAGAATGCCACTACAGAATGCTATCCCTCCAGCCATAACTGTGGGAGTAAAGCTGCTGCTACCATACCTCTTTAAAAGAGAGTGTCAGGTGAGGGATTTCACCAGATGTCATACATCCACTGTGATAGATACATCTACCCACCCTGTACTGGAGTAAATCACAAGTTATATGCAAAGTTGTTGAATGGAGTGGACACCATCCTGTCACTCAGGCTAACAAGCATCAATAATAGGTAGGCTAAAGCTGTTGCAAAATGCTAGTAGCAGCGTCAGGACCTAGGAGCATGAGTAACAGAGGAGAAGAGCCTTATTTAGGGGAAGCAGCGCGACCTGACAGACGTCAGCCAGAACTCACCTGGCTCTAACTCACCCAGGCATCATCCCCTCAGGACTGCGCTGGGCTCCCCATCCCTTCCCGCCTCAGCCTTCACCCCCTGCCACCACAGGACGACTCTCGCACCACTGCTTTTCTCACCCTGCACGACCTCGCAACACCCTCCACGAAGCCCCGGGGAAGGCCGCCGCCCCACCGCCGTCTGCGCGGCCCTTCAGCCCCGGTAAGAACCGAACCCAGCGGCACCGGGAGGGGGGACCGGACCGCAGACCGCCACAGCCAGGCCAGGCCGAACCCCACCGCGGGGCTACTCCGCCTCCACCCAAGGAAATAAGCACCTAAGGCAAGCCTGCTGCGGACAATAAATAGGAAGAGGGCTGCTGGGCGGGCAGGGGGAGCCTGAGGAGCACCGCTGACTGGCCGGCGCCTGACAGACCCGGCCGCGGCCAGACCCCCCCCGCCGCGTCCCCTCGGGCCCCGTACCCCTGAGAAGCAGCCCCGGCTGGCGCTGCCCCCTCAGCCCGGCAGGGAAAGGGC
>JAHREE010000194.1:5142427-5215559 GCA_033628505.1 Tringa tobata | reverse complement strand
TGAGCCCCCCATCCTTGCTGGCGTGGCGCAGGGTTCTGACCTGTTCCTTTCTTGCAGGTGAAAGGGAGGTGGTAGTTGCAGGGGACGTCGTTCCATTCGCCTTGCTCGTGCCAGATCATCACCACGCAGTCCTCACCCGCCGCGAAGAAGTTATCGGGTTGGTTGGGCCGCCAGTTCTCAAATTGCTGCCGAGAGAGGAAAGTCCTTTGCCTCAGGCTGAGCCCTCCCCTCTCCCGCTGTCTTCTTCATCCTTGCTGCAGCCTTGCCCACACATCTCACCAGCAGAGGCCACGGGTTCCCAGCAATGTAACTACAGTGGTTATTTCTACTGTGATGGTGCCCAGCAGCTTAGCTGACCACCTTTACTAGAGGCTTGGAAAAAACATGAGCCCTACAAAGTTTAGGGCTGCCTCCACGCAATGCCGAACCCAAGCATTCAGCATGTGACTCATGGGGCTCTTTCCACCCAAGGGGAACCCCTTGCCCCCCACAAAAAGCCAGTGCCAGCTCATGCTCTGGGCTAAAGACTCACCAGGGAGTGCCCGTCAGACCAGCGGAAATCGTTCTCCACAGCTCTGTCGCTGAGGCCGATCCACTGGTAGTCTTGTGCGTGACCTGGAAGAGCCAGAGGGGGAGAGAAGAGTGGGTCATGACTCCCCTACACCTTGTTGGAAGTGTTTCTTTGCCATCTCAGCTGTCTCTGGCCCTGGAGCCTCTGGGACATTCATCTCCTTCCCAGCCACTAGCCCCTGGTGTCCCTTTTTTCCTTGCGTTGTGCTTGTCCATCTCCCTCCCCACGCAGCATGGAGCCACTCACGCTGGCATGGGTCACTGTGCTTTTTGCAGCAAATGAACATCTTGTGAACAAGCCACAAGCAACGTGGTAAGAGCGAAGATCTGTCCTAGCTGAGAAAGGGCCCTTTTTTGTCTCACAGCAGGACAGTTCTTCCTCCACTACACAAGGGTGAGGCCTCATCAAAAGATACCTGAGCATTAGTGGGAGGAATTGTGGTTTTGATATAATTTTGGATACGTCTGCCCCTAGACTGAAAGTCCAAGGGATGGACCCCTGCCCAGTCTCAGGCTGCCCTCAGCACTCACTGTTCACAAATTCTTGCTCCTCTGGGGTGATGATACTGCTCAGGTGGGCTTGATGTTGTCGGCATCTGCTTTCTGCATCCATCCAAGTCTCCCTGTCTTCAAAGTGCCTGTAGCAGTGGCCCTGGAACTTGGTCCAGCCTTCCTCACAGTTTTCCAGGTCTGAAACACACAAAGGAGGGATGGAAAGGAGATGGTGCATGAGTCTGGAAGCCTTACAACTCACCTCTTAGCAGCTCGTGCTCTCGTGGCATAGGACAACACATGGTCACTACCACTAAAAAGCAAATTCTGACACTGTTGCCTGTGGGAAATCCCAGGGAAAATGATCAAAAGGCATCTAAGACACATGCAGAGAGGGGAGCATGTGTTGAAGATCCCATGTTCACAGTAACATGACCAGTGCTACTAAAAGATGAGAGATACAAACTTATTCCTGAGCAGTTCAATCCCCGTGTCATGTTCCTGGACTCTGTTTTTGAAGAACGGACCAAACAAGAACCCCTCTCTTTCCACTTGTGCTGGCCTGCAGACTTTTTTTTGCTTTGGAAAGAAACTCCAAAACCTGAATCCAGATGTCCAGAATCAACCTATATATATTGAAAAGGAAAGATGAGAGGAGAGTCCAGGTTCAGGTCTCATCACTTGGTGTGGTTCTGGGGTTTTTGAGGAGAAGCAAGCCTACCAAGGTGGGAGAGAAGAGATGGAGGCAGGAACTTACCATGGTGGAGAGAGAAAGTGAGATCTCAAGGAAAAAGCTTGGAAGCTGCTAGAGGAGTATAAAAATGTCTCAATTTTTCATTTTTTCCATTTGAGAAACACTGAAGAGTTGAACCCATTAGTTAAAAAAAATGAAACCACAGATGGGAGAGAGCAGAGGTGAATGGAGAAACCACCAGAAAAGGCCTTCAGCAGCTCCTATGCAATGCAACACCCCACATCTGCTCCACGGGACTGAAGAAAACGCAAAATGAAACGTGTTTAACCGCAGCCTTTCAGATACCCAATCTACCATCCTTTCTCAGGCACTTGCTGCTCTCGAAGTGGTGGGTTTTCATGAGTCCTCAAGCCTTTCTCCCTTTCCAGTAAGGTTTTCTGTACTCAGTTTCTTTCTTCTTTTGTCAAAGTTGGCAGGTCAAAGCACTTGTCACCTTCAATCACACTGATTCCTCCTAATCCACTCTTCTAGTGTTCTTCCAGTTGGAGATTGCAGACACTTCATTGGAAGGGTTGGTGGTTAGTTGAGGCATTAAAAACATTTTCCACCTTCTTCAACAGATCAAATGGATTATCTGGAAGTAGCTGAAGCTCTAAGGACTCTTGGTCTTTGCAGGCAGATCACAGAGCAGAGAACACACTCTGTCTTTTGACATTTAAGACCTGTTTCCAGCAGCTTGAGCACCACCCCTTGTCATCACAGCCTGGGGATGGCACAGCACATGGCGTGGAGCCTCAGCAGGACATTTCCTAGGAGAAAGGCCACTCTTTCCTACATAGCTGTTACTTACAGGGAAATATGACAGCAATCATCTCAGAAAAGAATGACAAAAATCTTGGGCCCCGGTAGGGACACTGTCAAGGTGACAAGAAGGACTGGCTGTGTGCACAGATGGCAGAGCTCACCTACGATGTCCTGCTCTTCTTGGAGATCAACAGAAGGGATGCGTCATGGGAATAGTGGAGATCCACATTCTCCTCTGAATTTGGACACCGGCTTCCTCTTGCATCTCCCAGGCTATAACCCCCAGGCATCATAAGCCCATAAATCAGAAAAGAGGAAATTAAATCTGGCTTGGACCAAACAAAATCATAAGCAGCAGCAGGGTAGAAAGTCTCTTGTTGGATTTCAGGGATCTTCAACAACAGGTAGCAGGGGCGGAAAAATCAGGGGCTGATTAGGTTGCATCAAGAAAGAGATGATAAGATGGCACAATTCCTACCCAGACAGTCTAATGATCCTGAGCCGCCTTCTCACATGGTCTACTCCATGTGTTCATATTGGAAGCAGAAAGAGAGATGCAGAGAAAGGGGAGGAGAAAATCAAATATATATTAACATTACTTCTGTCAAGGTGAAGAAGACACCGCAACCTTATTTCTCTTTTGTTTGAGCAAGGCAGGAGAGCTTCCCTTCAGCTAAGCTGATAAAATTTTGGACTTTCATCAGCTTTAAGAAAAAAAACAACTTCTTTTTCTTTCCTTGTAGAAACAAAAAGAAGTATTAGTGCAGGTCAGAGTATTTAATTTTGATGGAAAAATAGGTCACTTCATGTTTTCTGAAAGATATACATTCCCTGCTGGTTTTGACACAGGAAGCCGCATTGAAGAGGTGACAAAAATGTCATGCTGTGTCAAATCAGTGGAGATTCCCGGAGTGAACAAGGCTTCTCTCAGCTGCATCTTCACAGAGAGAAACACAATCGTTTTTCGTGGCTCAGCTGAAGCATCCTTCCATGAAATTCCAGTCCAGCAGAGAAAGTTTGCCTGGGGTGAAGATGTACTCAGATGTTTCCCTACTGTTACAGATGAACAGAAAGACCCTTGACCCAAAGAGACAGCGAATTCTGTGATCAGCATTGATACGATCTGTATGGAGCTTCACTAGAGGAACTTAAAAAAGAGAAAGTTGAAGAAGACACTAGAAGCTCCTGCTTAGGAATCTTAGATGACACGGTGCTGTGACGAACAAACCAATCAGAATATAAAAGCAAAAGTCTCAAAGCTTTTCCCTAGTGTGTTTTAAGCTGCTATTAGGGGTTAGCTCACTGAGATGAGGGTAGGACTGTTGGGAGCACTTGGGATCAGCTTTTTTCGGGGTAGGGTGGGAATAAGGTAGTGCAGCAGTTAGTAAGATTAGCTGAAGCCAGGTAGGCCGTACCGATCTCACACAGGTCACCTCCGTAGCTGGGAAGGCATAAGCATTTGAAAGAGTCGATGCCATCAACGCAGGTAGCTCCATTCAGACAGGGGCTTGAGTGGCACTCATCAGTGTCTGCAAGAAATCAAGGGCTTCCATTAGGGCTCTGGGCAGACAACTCCACCAACAGGAGAACTTGTTTCCTTGCTTGTTTAGGAGGGAATATCAGTTGTTTTGGGGGAACTTGGGAGTTACTAGGGTATTTAAAACATACTGCCACTGCTGCTGCTGGAAGAAGGAAGGGAAGAGACCCAACCCACCCTACAAGGAAGACATTGGGTTTTTTTGTCACTTGATGGTTGAACACCACTCTGAAGATATCAGTACAAGCTCAGCAAGATGTATCCAATACACACACTCAGTGTCTTTGATAGCTGTGGTAACTTTTCCTTGTCTGCTGTCTCTACCTGATGCATCAAGCATGCAAACTTGTGTCTGTGTCTCCACCAGCTATGGGTCTATGAGGAAGAACGTGGAATTCTCATAAGTTATAGAAATGTCTTGAAATAGATCTCTATCTCCTAATCAGACTTCCTGGTTGCCAGTGTTCACTACTGGTTTCTTCCTACCCATAATTTAGATGAAGTTCCGGGGCAAGAAATCTCTTCTTGGTGAAGATGAAGAGAGTGCAGAGAAGAACAGAAGTGGTTTCAAGGTAGTTTGGAGTCCCTCAACTTTTCCCTTTGAGGAGGTTAGGCCTAGCTATGGGTGCCTCTTCCTTGGTGAAGAATATTGGGGTGCAGTGCCATTTTCTACAGACATGTCCGCACTATGTGTTCTTTTGATTGTGATGTGGCAGGAAGAAGCTGGTATGTTTTTCAGCTGTAGATTCTGTCTTGGTGGAGGAAACTACACGTAGTTTCCTGTCGAGATAGAACAGAACTTAAGATCCTTTTTGCTTTTCTGGAGGTGAAAGAAGTTGGTATGGGAAGAGTTTGGGCCCCCAACTCTCCAATGTTTCTCAACTTCCTAGTTAGCACAAACTTGGGTGGTTTATGCCACCATTTGGTAGCACTTCCATCCGCTGTCATCTTGGGGCAGAAGGAAGGAAGCATAGATGCTTTGAAGGCCACAGCGAGCCAGTTTGTATCTATATATTGTGAAATCTAGCTTGTGCTGGAAGTAAAAGCTCTTCTCCCAGTATTTCTCCAGACTGAGCCTTAATCCTACATACTGAGCTTTGTAATCAGAAGAAGAGTCATTCAGAATGGAAAGATTTCAGAGATGTTCAGTGCAGAAACAAGGAGGGAGACTAAGGAAGAAACTGGTAGCACATCCATGCAGGTTAGGTTACACGATGACTGATGAGATCCTTACGTGAGACAACCTTTCTCTTTCGTGCTCAGAAGAAATGTAAGGCCTTAAAAGCGCTGACTAACACTCCATGCTCTTCTTGTAGATGAGAGGGGTTAGTGAGGAAACATTCCAAGACGATAGACATGCTGGCTATGGAAATACCAGAGCGGCGACTCGCCAGGGTCTGTGTTCATCTTCTGGCTGGGGTATGTTTGGATGGATATTGTCTCTCTACAGAACCATAGCCCAGCTACTCAATGTCCCCAGGCATATGAGAGCATATGCGTGTTATACCTTGTCTAGTTGCTCAGTGGCCAATGTCTGATCCATCAACTAAAAGTTGACATGTTCTGTAGCATGCCTAAGTGATGGAGAGAATTCTTTCTGAGCTTGAATGGTAAATCCCTTTGTGCTTTGGAGCATGAAGATCCTCATCTTTGGCCTAGGCTGTATCACTGTGAGCAATCCAATTATTCCTCTGATGGGTGATGAGCCTTTTACTCCAGGTTTGCAGTTCTTCCCTGAGAGAAGGAAGATTTTCTTCTGGATTTCCCTTCTAAATTCTCATGAATGCTTTCTGGATTTCTTTGTTCACTGAAACATGAAGAGAATTCCTGTTCCATGAGCCTTAGAGACTTTCTGAAACAAAATGGGGGTCACAGGTCTGGTAGAAGAAAGGAGCTGAACTTGGCTGACTATGGCTTATTAGTCATACTTGGAGTTCCTAGGAAATAGAGAGCATAAAGGAAAATGAGGTATCTTGAGAGATGACTGCAACTCTAGAGGCCCATTGGGCTTCACAACAGCAGTGGCAGCAGAAGTTCATGTTGATTCCAGTGGGCTCCAGTTGAACAAGTAAGGCAAGGCTCTCCTTTGTCAGTTATGCTCCATGAAGTGGAAAGCATGCTGCAGAAGTGGGAACAAAGCACATATGAGAGCTAAAGCAGAATATTTAGTGGGCAATAACGAGTCTTCAGCTGTCTTCAGCCATGTGGACCAAAACTTGGTGCATCGAAGATCTCTTCTGAGATGCAGAAGACCTGCGGTGAGTTGCCATCATTGGTCTTGGAGGAGTCGGGAGCAGGCACACATGTGCAAAGTCATTCCCACAAATTTCCAGCTGGGAAATAACACCGGAACAGAATTTCTTTTTACAGATATTGTATATAATATGATTGCACATATTATATATTCTGTAAAAACAAATCTCTGCATAGAATATATATGTTATATATCTCTCCATACAGATACATATATATTTTTATGTATGACACATAGACAAAGGGTGTGTACTTGTAGGTAGTGTTGGAAAAAGAGACAACAAATACAAGTGGGACACAGACAGGTTTTCTTCCCAGAAGCATGCTGCAAATGGCTGGAAAGAAGATGTTTTGAACACGAGAGGATCATAAACACCAAACTCCCCCTTCAGCCCCTTGGGTTGTCAGGGCGGTGACACCGTCTCCATCTGGATGTAGAATCCCCTCACCAAGCTGATATCAGGAACCTCATACATATCCACTGGGTTGGAGAAAGCATTGATGATTCTGGTCCTCACAGAAAACCTGGGTCTTGAAGGTCTTTTAGAAAGGTAAGTTCTAAATGGTAAAACTGCAACGATGTTGTCTCTGGAAACCCTGGCAAGTCAGCTTGTGGCTGTTTTTAAGACATCGCGTCTAAGCCGTTGGATTTATGGGAGGTGAGAACTCCAGTAAAAAAAAATAATAAATCCCATCTATCATGCAACGTTTGGTTATTTTCCTCATAACCTTTTATATACCATAAATGTGTCCACTTCCACAGAGCTTAGAGCTAGGTGGGGTTAGTAAATCACTGTACACCTCTCCAGGCAGCAGAGAAGCCTGCGGCACTGCTGGATGTGCCAGCTCGGCTCAGCCCGGAGCGAGCCCCCGCTTCCAGGGCACAGGCTGCCAGGTACCTCGACACCCAAAGATCTTACACAGAGGTGAGCTATTTATTTTCTTGGGTGAGCAGCCACGCAAAAAGTCGGCTCTGCTTTGAGATGCAGCTCAAGTGCTTATCAACCGACAAGAAGACAAGAGTCCTGCTATTATTACCCAGTGCTAACAAAGGACAAGGGATGTGGCATGGGATGCGGAACAGAGGCAGCCCTCCCTTTCAAGAGCTTCAGCTCTGAAACAAAGACAGGGCAGAAAAATGCCTGGCTTTGCCAAGAATAGGAAGCCCATTTAGAACGTATTATTAACTCACTTCTTACGGATAATGCGAAATTAGCAGCTCTTCAGAAGACGGTTCGTACTGCAGTTAATATTGCCCAGAAGTTGCAAAAGATTACTCAAGTCTATTGTTGCAACAATTTCTATTTTTTGCTACCACAGAAACCAAGGTCTAACTTCTACATTTAAAAAAAAACCAAAAACAAAAAACAATTGAAACAAAATATCCAACGTAAACAGGGTATTGCATCTGGAAGATGTAAACTGTTGGCTGGAGAAAGCAAGGAGAGTTACATAGCTACAATGCAGACTTTGAATTTGTTTCACCATTTTCTTACTAAGATTTCTTTTACATTGCCAGACACCTACTATATTTGGTCAGAACTATTTTCTTTTGGTGCAGCTGAATACAACACAAGTATTCTCCCAATGCCTTTGAAAACAATTTGCTCTACTAGATCATGGAAATTGGAAAGAAAAATGCTTTAGAAATGAAAGAGAAATAGATTTGTCCTGGTTTTGCTCAGAAGGCAAATGGCATGCAAAAGTGAACACACACTGTCAGCCGTGAGAAGGAAATGCATTTAAAATCCTTTGTCCCAAGCTAAGAAGACAACACTAGAAACGATGCTAAAATAATACAGTCTGTGCATTTCTCTCAGTGACAGCCTGTATGGAAGATGAGCAAGAACACCCATTCAACGAGGTCAGCTTTATGCTTAAAACATCTACTAAGGAGAAGCAGCTTGTGAACAGAGAGGGTGCCATCACCCAAACCCTGAGCAAACTGTATGGTTTTCCTGAAGCAATCGATTTAGAAATATACACTGGGATTTAAACTCCTGTTTTCATTCTGCAAAGAGGAAAAGGTAAGACTGAAAGGCAAGACATTTTCAGGATGTCCAACAGTCCCTGTTGTGCCCCTCACTCTTTCTTTATAAGTAAATGCTCCTCCTTACTCTTTGTAAGTGCAATTATCCAAACAGGGACTCAGAGACCAGCTAGATAATTATCTTCTAGAGACTGAGGAAAAAAACACCACAGGTACAAATTAAATTTGCTTTTCAGAGACTCCTGGGAAGTTTGAACTGACAATCTGACAGCTCAAACAGGGAAGAAAAACATTGGAGCAATTGTAGGGTGACTCCTACAAGAAAAGAAGAGGAGGAGTTGGGGAGAACAGTTCTTTCCTATTTTAAGTAAAATGCTAGCATCAAACATCACATAGCCAGCTAGTGACTTATGATGAGCACTTAAGTCATTAAAATAATTAACTATAATAATTAAACCAAAGCCACCATGCAGCAGAAGGGGCAGATATTGCTACAGCCTTAAAAAGCCATATTCATCTAGAGAACAGCAAGTTTCCAGGAGAACTTGTTGATCTGCTGGGACCTTCGATTTGTCCAACACTCTCATGGAAGGAGAGCTCAGGAAATTTGGACACCTCTGCCTCTAAAATTTATGTGTAGAACTGAACTGACACGTATATAACAGTAGTCCAGGGCTGTAGGTTGCCTCTTCAGAGAAAAGTCTTAATTAAGTTAATAAGCTTCTGATGCAAAATAGACAGTATATCCAGAAGACATCAAATCATCTGGTCAGCCACAAATGGTCTGTGCTTTTGCTTGTCTCTCAGCCAGGACTGCTACCTCCATCTCCTTCTTGAGAGTATACTATACTCCTCATTCCACATTAGGTGAAAAATTATGAATCAGGTGAATTCTTCTAGACTTCTCTTCTTCTGGGTTGATCTTCTCTGGACCAACAAAACTCTCTCCTTTGTACTTCGAAGGCATGAGGAATGAGGAAAGACCATCAAGACCTTTCCTTATTTGGATTCTAACCTTCAGCTGTGTCAGGGCCATAGGCAGCAGACTTCATGAACTTGTTTCATCAGAGACAAGCAAAACTTTAAATAAATATCTGCCATTTCAGCACATTTCTCTTTTTTCCCCAAACTTAAGTGAAATGTTTAAGTCATTGACTGGTCAGAGTGCTCCAAACCACAGCCTTTCACTGAAGCGCCAACATGCTTTTTTCAGCTAATAATTATTTGTCTTCAAATGTTACCAGAAGCAAAAAGACCCGCTGAGTTGGCAAAACTCTGGCTGAAAAAGCCAAGCCTATGGACAATTCTTCAAGCCTGTGGGGTTCCTGTCCTCATGGAGGAATCAAACTGCTGACTAAAGACCTGTACATGCACAGCCTTCAATTTGGTTAAATAGTAAAAAATACTGGCACTCCAAGTGTTAATCATCAGTCTTCTTGTGCTTTTGGCTCTGGTTTTTAGAGAGAAGTAGAGGCTACAGCAGAGCAGAAAAATATCATTCTTTGTAAACCATCCCACTTAAAAAGACTGCTGGGTCTAACTGGAACCCTTTGACAACAGGACAAGAGGGCAACAGCCACACGCCTCCCTGCTCCTCACTTTGAGCTCCTTTTGTAAGCTCAACTAGCTTCAGCTGTGCTTTAATGTTAGTAAAAATTAATTGCACTTAATGGGCACCCATTACACCCTACAAACTCTGAGGCACAAGGCATGGATATTAGAACCGACCTTTTTGCAAGACCTAAATTTCAAGACTGGAAAGCTTCAAGTAAAAACGCAGCCACAACATGGGAAATAGCATTTTGGGTTCCAGCCTATGATTCTTCCTTGTAGATTTTCCATGTTCAAAATCTCCAGAGCACTGTAAAAGAGTAACGACCCAAAAAAGGAAATCTATGATTGTTTTTCCTTTTTGCCCCGCTTATTCTGTCACCACTTTGCTCTAATTCTCTAAAAGACGTTCTCCTTGTTGCAGGGGTTTTGCACATTCATGGTCAATATGCTTTCTTTCCACCTGGATGAGCTTCCTTCAGACCCTGACCAGGACTGCATTTAACCCTACAGGGATAAAGAAACTTACCAATAAAAAGAGAAGATTTCCCCTAGAATATCACTGGTGGGAGCACCAGCCGTGCACGTGTTCTCAAGCCCATCTCTGGTTTAAAAGGAATCTACAACTTATCTTCATGCAGTCGTTGGTTGTCTCTCCCTGTCACCTGCTCAGAAACCCCAGCTGCTACTTCGTCATCTCTGTGACTTGCAAATACACAACACTTTCCAATTTCAGAACATTTTTCAAGCTTCTTCACACATGAGCTGCCGAACACATGGTTTTCTTTCAAAATACTTCACAAGAATGTTGGCTAACAACTGCTCCGAAGAATCTGGCAATCGCCTTGTGGGTAATTTATAAAAAGAAAAAGCAGTGAAATAAAACCGTACTTTGGGGCCAATATGTTTTTTTTTTTTTAAATTTTTTCTTTCTTTTTGGTTTTTTTTTTTTGCTGAGCCTCACTGGCTAGTTTCATTCCTTTCCCTCAACTCTGCCTTAGCTGGCTTGTTTTTATCTCCAGGCCTGGACGTGGCAATGGGCATGGCCCAAAAGCAGAGCCCATTAGGTGTGCAAAGGAGGTCTTTTGGGGTGTGTAACCCCCGCACGGATGGATGCCGTGCCAGGCTGGACCAGTGCCACAGGAACAACCCCGCTGACTTGCCCTCACCCACTCCTGCAGCGTCCGCCGGGCTCAGCAGAGACAGGCAGGACCTCAGACGTGTTACGAGCAGGACTGAACAAAGGTTTGTGATTACCTGTTTTCTCAGAGGGAGACAACTGACGCAGAGGAAAAGGCAGTGACTCATTCGAAACGCTTTGGGGATGGAAATGATGTTAGAAACCAGGCTGAGCTTCACAAAGCCCCGCACTTACCGGAGCTACCTGTGCTGAATGGGGTAAATTAACCAAAAAAGAAACGGTTCAGGCGGTAATGTGGGAAGGGGGTGAAATTAATATTACTTTTGCTAGTAGTACTTGGGCAAATCTCTTTGCACACACATTTTCTACCATATATAAGAAACATATCCTACACAAACGCGCAGCTCATTGGGAACTGACCATACGTAGGACCCTCATACAACACCACAACCATTGATGGGTTTGAAAAGGGGCCAGTTGCCAGAGCCTGCTCCTGATTTCAGCAAAGTGAAACCAAGTTGTGGCCAGGGATGTCATGGGACATCCTGTGTTACTGGCACCTGGCTCCTTCCTGGGCCAAGAATCAGCCACCAGCAAGGACAATGATGTCCCACCTCATTTTCTTCTCATTGTAATATCCTAAAGCCTACACAGCACGTGAACAACGCTCAGAGGATGCTCGTCAGAAAGCCAGCGGAGTGTTTTCACCATAAATGGTTACTCAGATTTAAATATTGTGTCTGTTTATACTTGGCAGTGAGGGATCCTACCAAAGACCAAAAAGGGGCAGGATGGGAGGAAGGACATTTGTCAGCAGAGCTGTCAGAAGGTAGCGACGCTCCGAGCATCGTCTCACACATTTAGCCCGTTCTAGCTGCAGAGAGCAGCGTGAGACACTGTCCAGAGGGTCAGAGTCCCTTGAACTTTGTCCTCTGCTGCTCTCCCCAGGGGCATGCAATTGCCGTGGGCAGGCAGGAGGAAGGTCCAGGAGGCTTTTATGGATGGGGTTATGCTCCTGGATAATTGCATTACCTGCCCAATCACAAACTATCATTTCTTAAGACAGAAGCTGTTGAACATGACCTGTGGAAAACCTCATGTTTATGGCTTCCCACCACAGTAATATTTTGCTCAAGCCTGCTTCTGTTAATGTTCTCTGCTGTAAAAGAAGTAAAATATGATAGCTATGCCCCTTCCTCCCCTTCCCCTCCATAGTGTGTTCCCTTCCATGTCAGAAGAAGACACAGTACCTTCTGTAGTGGGTCCTAATGCATCTATTGCTTCTTGTGAGACTTGAGGCAGGGCAGCAGTAGTGGTGGCCAGCAGATGAGGATTGTCTAGAACAACAGCTGTCTCCATCTCTTGTCCTGACACTGCGGGAGGGGAGGGCTCTATTTCGAGCTGAGCCTCTTCAGGGTTCCCAGATCCCTGTGTTGGTTCAACATCTGGAGCGCTGGTACTAATTACAATGTCTGGGACAGAGGTTTCCCCTGAAATGCCTGCGACCGAGTGTGTCGCAGCTCCAGATACTGCATCAGGAATTTCCTTCTCCTCGGGAGCACCAGAGGGCTCACCACTGGCCAAAGATGTGGCAGCTGTTTCAATGTTAGCAGCAGGAAACGCGGATGCTTCTCCACTGGTTTCGTGGACTGTGGCTGTTTCTATGCTGAAATCGGGAAATGCAGATGTTTCCCCACCAGTTTCATGGACTGTGGATGTTTCTATGTTGATCTGGGGGAATACAGATGTTTCACCCCGGGCCTCTTGACTTGTGGATGTTTCTATTCTAATTTCAGGAAACGCAGAAGTTTCCCCACTTGCTTCTTGAACTGTGGATGTTTCTATGATAATTTCAGGAAAGGCAGATGTTTCACCTCGGGCTTCTTGACTTGTGGATGTTTCTATCCTAATTTCAGGAAATATAGATGTGTCCCCACTGATTTCGTGGACCGTCGAAGTTTCTATGCTAATTTCAGGAAAGGCAGAAGTTTCTCCACTGATTTCGTGGACCGTCGAAGTTTCTATGCTGATTTCGGGAAATGCAGATGTTTCCCCACCAGTTTCATGGACTGTGGATGTTTCTATGCTAATTTCAGGATAGCCAGATGTTTCACCTCGGGCTTCTTGATTTGTGGATGTTTCTATTCTAATTTCAGGAAATGCAGAACTTTCTCCACTTATTTCACGGACTGTGGAAGTTTCTATGCTAATTTCAGGAAATGCAGATGTTTCTCCACTGATTTCATGGACTGCTGAAGTTTCTATGCTAATTTCAGGAAATGCAGATGTTTCTCCACTGGTTTCGTGGACTGTAGATGTTTCTATGCTAATTTCAGGATAGCCAGATACTTCACCCCTGGCTTCTTGACTTGTGGATGTTTCTACTCTAATTTCAGGAAATGCAGACGTTTCCCCACTGATGTCTTGACTTGTGGATGTTTCTATTCTAATTTCAGGAAATGCAGATGCTTCCCCACTGATTTCTTGTATTGTGGATGTTTCTGTGCTACTTTCAGGAAATGCAGAGGTTTCTCCGCTTAGTTCTTGAACTGTGGAAGTTTCTATGTTAATTTCAGGATAGCCAGATGTTTCACCCCTGGCTTCTTGACTTGTGGATGTTTCTATGATAATTTCAGGAAATGCAGATGTCTCCCCACTGATTTCTTGAATTGTTGATGTTTCTATGCTAAATTCAGGATATGCAGATGTCTCCCCACTGATTTCATGAAACGTGGATGTTTCTACACTAGTTTCAGGAAATGCAGATGTTTCCCCACTGATTTCTTGAATTGTGGATGTTTCTATACTAGTTTCAGGAAATGCAGATGTTTCACCACTGATTTCATAAGCTGTTGATGTTTCGATACCACTTTCTGGCAATGCAGGTGTTTCCCCACTTAGTTCACCAGATGCAGAGGACTCACCACTTGGCCCAAAACTGTAGGGAAATGTGACAGCTGTTTCCCCACCCAGTTCCTGTGATACTGTTGGTCTTGTCACGACTTCTACTAAATCAGAAGTGACTAAAGTGACTTCTGGAAGCCCTGAGGACTCCCCGCTAATATCAGTCACTGCTGATGATTGTCCGCTTAGATCTGTGGCTCCAGAAGTGTCTCCACTGATGTACGGGAACCCGGATGGCTCTCCACTGAAGTCTACTGTCCCTGAAGGAAACCCACTACCCTGCACAGCTCCAGAGCCTTCTCCAGATAGTCCTCTGTCTCCAGAAGGAAATCCGCTGATTTCTATCATCCCAGATGGCCCTTCTCCCACCTCTTGGGCAACTGATGTCTGTGTTACAACTTCCACCAAAGTGGTATCCACAAGAGAGACTGTGGGAAAGCCAGAGGTGAGTCCACTTTCCTCTCCAGACAGTAGGCCACTGGTGACATCAACTCCAGAGACCTCTCCACTGCTGTCAATCACTCCACTCGGCTGTCCACTCATCTCAAGCACTCCAGAAACACTCCCTCCAAAGTCTACTTGCCCAGAAGGCTCACCACTGATGTCTAAATTCCCAGATACCATGCCTGATGCATCTTCACCTCCTGAAGGCAATCCACTGATTTCCAAAATCTCTTTTGCTTCTGCTCCTGTAATTGAGGGGGTTGTTGTCACTTCTTCCAAACTGGTATCTACAAAAGTAATGCCTGAGGCCTCTCCACTTCCTTCAATACCAGAAGTAAGGCCACTTAGGTCCACCAGGCCACTGACCTCATGTGTTCCAGAAGGTTCTCCAGTGACATCCAGTCCTGAAGGCAACCCACTGAGCTCAGGCCCTCCAGAGGGCTCCCCGCTGAGCTCAGGCACCCCAGAAGGCTCCCCGCTGAGCTCAGACCCTCTGGAGAGGTCCCCGCTGAGCTCGGGCACCCCAGAAGGCTCCCCGCTGAGCTCAGGCTCTCCAGAGGGCTCCCCGCTGAGCTCAGCTCCTGAGGGTAACCCGTGGACTCTGCCACTGGTGTCCCACTCACTGGATGGGAACCCTGACAGATCTCCTTCACCGCTGACTCCGATGGATCCTTTTCCCTCCTCTCGTCGTTCTGGAGCTGTTGTGACAACTTCCACCAATGTAGTATCCACAAGAGAGACAGTAGGAAAACCAGAGGTGAGTCCACTTTCCTCTCCAGATGACACGCCACTGACTAGCTCAGTGCCAGAGATATCTCCACTAAATCCAGAAGGCAGCCCACTGCTTTCCACTCCAGATGGCATCCCACTAATTTCTGGTATCCTTGAAATAGACACCGATACATCTTCCTCTGCAGAAGACAAGCCACTGATGTCAACAGTGCCAGAAGGCACCCCACTCAAGTCCCCTGAGGGTAGCCCACTTTCTCCAGGTAGAAAGCCACTGGTATGCAGATCTACCGATGGTAATCCACTTTCTCCGATCCCTGAGTGTTCTCCACTATGTTCAAAAACTCCAGAAGTTGGTTCTCCACTTGTATCTGGGACTCCAGATACCCACCCGGATGTTGAAGATTCACCACTGACTTGATGTTCTCCAGATTCAGTCACCTCCCCTGACACTTCACTGATGGAAGCATTGGTACTTGTTTCCTCTGGTATTACAGTAGCTGGAGGAAAAGAAGATGGACTCACTGGAAAAGAAAGAGCAAACAAAGAGAGGGAAATAGGAAAATTATTTACTAAGTTGTTTCAAAGAAGCTATTATTAATTTCCCGATTGACTTCACCTCCGAACCGATGTTTTGGGATAAAGGCACAAAGTCCTATGTGCTTGCAGAAATAATTTGGTCCCTTCAAATCTGTTAAATGAGCACTATATCTTAAAGAACTATAAATTAAATATCGCTGGGAAACTGTCAGAATATATAATCTTCTGACAGAGGATGATGGCAACAGCAACACCAATTCCCAGGTGCCAAAACTGAGGTACTGCTTCCTTGGAGATATAGTGGAAGAAAAAAATGGTTGGTGCTGCTCTGATCACACTGTAGCTCTCTCCTCCCTCTCCCAGGAGATCTCCTGGCCTGAGATCTGTTTCTAGCCTGCCTCCCCCATCCCAGATACACAATGGGATATTTTGTAAGGTGCTCTGGCAATGCTGTGTGTGTTGGTCTGTTGGTCATTTCCTAAGGAAATGTCCTAGGGAAAAGTTCAATAATATGCACGTGTAGCTCTTCCTGTGTGCACAGCCTCAGACTTTGCTAATATGGTGATAACAGTCTAGATTTAGAGGGAGTTCTCTTCAGCAAGGACCCAGCCCATTTATTTTGGGATTGTCCCAACCCTACAACACCAGCCAAGTGCAACCCAGGAGACAGGGAAGCTCTGACCCACCTGAGAGCAGCGATACATCTGTTGGAAAGACCTCTGTCCCCCAGGCTGTCTGATTCTCAGGTTGAGTGGCAAACTCCGTCTCCACGGTCACCTCTTCCCCGGAGGGTACCCCCTCTACTCCAGGGATCACTTGGGTTGCCAGCACATCTTCTTCAAAGAATGAGGTGACCCCCTCCTCCTCCGCAGGTGGCAGAGCTGGAACAAAAAGGTATTGGAGGGAGTTTCCAAAAATTCACAGTCCAAGATGCTGGTGAAGTGCTTTGCCCAAACTGGCACCCCTATGTGCCAAACCTCCCTTTCCCCAAGGAGACAGGTCTACAGGCCCTGCAACGGGTGGGAGGGTACCTCTGAAGCAGAAGGCGTGATGCCGGGACAGGGGGTCGGGAAAGCCAGTCTGGTTGTAGTGCTGGTAGACAGTTCTCACACCAGGAGCATCCCCCCCGCAGGCGGGACGGGGGCTCACGATGGGGTATCGGAGGCTGCCATCGGCTAACCAGCCAGCGTAGCATCTGTCCAGGCCCTGCTTCCAGGCAGCGTGGAGTTGGCCAACGGAGGCCAGCGTGGAGTTCTGGCTCTCGCAGTACCGCTGAGCTTCTGGGAAGGTGAACTGCTCTGGCTGAGTTGCGAAGAACACCTCGCCTGAGGGATGGGAGAGAAAACAGCCATGAGTCCCTTCATCCCACCCCAACACGCACAGATCTGGAGCTGTGAAGCACAGTTTGGCTCCACAGCCATGCCTAGAGGAAGGGGGAAAAGATACCCTTGAGCCTGTCGATGTAGCAGTACACATCGTAGGTCTCCGAGGCCGGGCGCATGCCGTACGACCGCACGCCTGGAGAACTCTCTTTGTCTCCTACGCAGTTACTTCGAGGATTCACAATGGGATACCTACCAAAAGAAGAAGAGAGATGGTAATCCAAGGTCGGCTTTATGTACCCTGGCCTGAAGAACCTCAGTGTACCGGGGAGCAGGACAAGAACACTTCACCATTAGAGGTGCTCAGAGCTCCCAGCATGACTTGGAAACAAGTCCACTTACAGCTTGGGGTAATGAATACAAATTTTCGTCCATTTTTCCTACATATCAGGAGAGCTCACCACTGCAGGATGTACACACGGGTTAGGAAATGGGTAGGACTGGTTGAGAAGAACAGGTCTATTGGCCACTAGATATCATAGCTTGGAGACAACCTTAGGTCAGGAAAACTTTAGATGCTGATGTGTGGAGCATCTCGTCTCTGAGACAAACCAGAGTAAAGCCCCAGTTTCATGTCTCATTTTGAAGGGGCTCTTCCCCAGGTCAATATAGTTTTACCTGACTGTCTGGTCCCGCAGCCAGCCGGCATCGCACTGGTCAAAGCCAGCCTCGTAGGCAGCCTGGAGCTGTTCAGGAGTGGCAATAACTGCGTTGTTCTGCAGGCAGGCCTTCTGGGCTTGGACGAAGGAGAAGGCATATCTGCTGGTAGCGGCACGGTAGTGAAACACCACACCTGGGGGAAGAGAAGCCACAGTGAGAGAACAGATATGGGACAGCCCCTCCACTGAGGTGAGTGACCAGAAAGAGTCTTCCCAACAGCAGCGCTAGGACCAGTGCCTGTCAAATCCACTTTGATGGAGAGGACTCATTCATTGGGCTCTGCTTCCATTGAGGGGTGATATTCTGGGGATCTCTTTAGCCCTCTTCTGGGATCTTCCTGCCTTGACTTTCCCCTTCCCTGGAGCCAGATGCATGTGGGAGAGCAGAATGTAGCCACTGCAGCCCCAAGCATCAAGCAGCTGAACCCTTTTCAGCACATGATGGAGTGGCCCACAGGCTCCTCCTCACCCTTCCTGTCCTACCCCAGTGGAGGCACTCAGCCTGCCCCTGGCCTCAGAGAGGCCTGCACACCTCCAGGGACTTGGATGCCCTCGGTGATGAGAGAAGCTCAGGCTGTTTTTCAGCTGAATGGTTACCCCTAGAAGAAACTGATCTTTAGGCTTCTTGGAGTCCTGGTGACTTACCCGTGGGGGAGATGGGCTGCTCAGGGAGGAGACCAACACCGGGGGCTGCTGTCGCTTGCACGAGCTGATCTTCCACTGTGAATGCTGAGGCAGACTCTAGTCCTGGTGTGGCAGTCACCCCCACAACCTCTTCCACCGAGCTCACCTCTGCCGTTTCGGTGGTGATGGCAGTGCCTAAGGCTACGGTGGTGACATCTTCAGGCAGGGTCCCCACCCCTGTGACATCCCCCCTGGTCACGTTCTCCTCCCCTGGGGCAGCTGTCTCTATTGTGGCACTGGTGGCAAAGAGATCGGGCAGGACAGTGAAGCCCTCGTAGAGCTCGGTGGCAGTGGGTGTGATCTCAATGGGCTCCAGGGTGGCGATGCTGCCACGGGCCTCCTCCTCCGTGGCGTTGCGGGGCAGAGGTAGCTCCACTTCGGTCTGGGTGACGGTCTGGACAGTGAAACCGCTGCCCAACTCGCTTCCCGTCTCGTCGATGAACTGCCCGGGCACCAGAGTCTCAATGTCATCCCCTACATCAAGGAGACAAGGCAGCAATCAGAGAAGACATGGTCAGTCTAGCAAGGTGTACTGTGCTGGTGCTGACTTCACGAAGAAGCTGGGTGTTTGGTGGTAGGGAAATCATGACAGTCTAGTAAAATAAATTGGTTTCCTTCCTCCGCTATGGCTCTCTGCAACACCTCAGCGTGGAAGGCATGTTCATGAGTTAGAGGCAATGAGTCACCTCATGCTCCACAGCTGGTAAATCAGAGAGGTTTCCCTCTTTTTCTCCCAGCTCTCCTTCCCGGGAACACCTTGCTCATATCCAAGTCTGCACTGACCTCTAGTGCCTGCTGTAAGGAATGTAAGGTGGCCGGAGGGAAGGAGGGGATCTTGGATAACCTCCACAGCAGGTCTGAGCCGTGGGAGAAAGACAACTGGGTCCTCACACACGATGCATCATGTCTTACTAGGATCACTATCTCCTTCTGCTCTGCCTCAGCAAAGACTTCATCACATATAAGCCTGCTAACCCCACCACCAAGGCAGCCAAGGCAGTTTCTCCCTGTACCAAATACACTCAAAGAACTTCCCACCTTTCCCCTCCCAAATCACTTTTTCGCTCATGTCCCCGGCTGTAGGATAACGTGCTTAACGATCCACTGAGCAGGTCACCCTACTGCAAGGACGGGCAGGTTAGGGAGGGATGGAACATCTCGGCTATGCAGCCAGGCAGGTCTCCGTGGGGAGGGAGAGATAATGAGACACTGTCAGGCTTTTCCCCTAATACTGCTTTCCTTGCTCTATTTATTTCCAATTCCATTTTCCTGCTAGTTCATTTTAGCCAGTACCCTTCAGACCTCAAGGGATTCAGAGAAGTAGAAAGAGACTCTCAGGAAAAGACTGGCTGTGCTCAGCAGTTTCAGATGCGTGCCCTGAGATAACCAGAAGGTTGTGGCTTGGTGGACCAGTCTTTAGCTTGGCCACATAGCTGGATTATTCCAAGGGGTCTAGGAGGTTTTACAGGGCCTCCTGACACACTGATCAGGCATGAATCTGGGCACAAGAGTATCTGTATCAAAGGGGTTTCAAAACATATTTTAAAATACTGTTATCAATTTTCCATGGATGACAATCCCATTTGAACGTTAGCCTTTGGCTCTCCTGAATAGACCATATACCACAGTGCTTTCTTGCTGCAGGGAGAAGAGTGCAATTAGAAGAAAGGGGGAGTAGCTGGGATGCTCTCCACTTCCTAGGTGCAATTTTGCCCCATTTCTGATGGCTGGAGACTGCTGCAGTCCTTGTTCTATCCCAGAGTGGAAACTCGGGCTCATGCCTGCACCACCTAACAGCATTACACACGTGGTTGTGGACAGATCTGCTCTCTTTTCCTTCCCTTCCATCTCCAGATTCCAAATCTTGTACATGAAACACCTGAGCTCTGCTCCATGTCTCCAGGAAAACTACCAAAGCTGGAAGGTATGGGAGGACTGGAGAGAAGAGGGCTGTTACACCCACCTCCTCAGAGCCCCCCTGTACAGGGCAGGCGTCCGGGAATTTTCTGGATCTGCTTCCTACCTTTCCTTTGTCAAACCTCCTTCTCCCCACTCTCCTTTGTAAAATAAGAAAAATATAAGAAAGAAAGAAGCAAGATGTTATCTCTGGCCAGGGAGCTCCTGCCTGCAGAAGCTTGGAGACACGTTACCCCCACAGCCCCAGTGCACTCACCGCTGTAGCAGATGGCATCGTAGCGAGAGTCGGGGTGAGGGTACCCCGTCTGGTTGACGTAGAGGTACACCGTCCGCACGCCCACCAGGTTTCCTCCGCAGTTGGGCCGTGCTCTGGAAATGGGGTAGCGGACGCTGCGATCGGCCAGCCAGCCCGCGCTGCACATGTCCATGCCATCCTTCCAGGCCAGGTACAGCTCTCCCGTGGTGGCCAAACGGGCTCCCAAACTGCGGCATTTGTCAAAAGCTTCTTGGAAGGTGAACTTCTCAGGGGCGGTGGCATAGAAGACTTTACCTGCAATCACACCATCCGTTAGCACAGGAATTAGCTGTAGAATTTAATCCAAATTCCCTTTCTTTCCCCTTCCCATTCCTGAGAGCCTGGAAAAGATGAAAAGTATATTACAGCTGAACTGCAACCCCGCGTTGGTGACTGTCTATACAGACCAGAAGAAAGGGACTCTTACAGACCGAATACAGACTGGAGCAAAACATACCAAACTATCTGGAACCACAGGACAAGCGGAAGATAAAGGACAATTTCGGTTCTGAGGTGCTGACTATTTCAATGGATCCCTGCTCTAAGCATGGGCGATGGACACCTCTGAATGTCATACCCTCAAATGGGTGACCAGAGACATGCAGGATGGCATGGCCTGCGGTGGAGGCCAGATGGACTCCACCCTCTGTATTGCATGAGTCATTTGACATTATAATTGTCCAAGGTCTAACAAAAAGACTGCAGAGAACATCTGACCTTGCTGGGGGATGTGCTTTTCCATCTAACCTGTCTTGCCTCAAGGCCCTTTGCCTCCTGTATTTACTGTTGGCCAGTCCAGACACGATCAGGGGTTTGGCTACTTCTGCATCTAGTAACAGTAAAAGCACCAAATCACCTTGCATTTGCTCTGCATAGCAGTAAACATCATAGGTTTCATCTGGCTCACGGACACCGTAGGTCCTCACTCCTGGAAATTCATCCTTGTCGCCATAGCAGCGCTCCCGGGGCCAGTGGATGGGGTACCTGGGGGAGAGAGGGTGTGTAAGAGGTGGGAGCAGGACCCCAGCAGCCGCAGAGAGGCTGGGGGAAGCTGGGGAGCACTGCGCAGTGTGGTGGTTTATGGCTTTTCCTGGGTTATGGGGAAGAAGAAGGATGATCTGCTGTCCTGCCTTCCCTCTGATGGTCCCAAGCACAGCAGAACCCTGGGAGCACCGGCCAAAGACATCAGGCCAAGGTGCCTCCACAGCCAGGGATGCAAAACGTGGTATGGTTGAGCCACACTTGTGCATCTTAGCGTAGCATCTGTTTTGTTCAGGGAGGATGAAGGACCAGGATTAAACCATTGTTCCACTCAACTGTCACCACCAGGCCTTCCTACTATAGATTCCCCCCTGGCAGAGAATGGCTTGCAATCCCACCACCTCCCTCTGCACACCAGCAATTACAACAGCTCCAACGGTTGCTAAATAAGTGACCGTTTCTCAACCACTCTAGGTTGGTGGCTTCATTACACAAGTCCTTCCCTAACGACCCTGCCGTGGCTTTCCTTTGCCCTCCGCCGTTCATTACCTGACAGTCTGATCCGCCAGCCAGCCGGCGTCACACTGCTCGTACCCATCCTCGTAGGCAGCCTGCAGCTGCTCGGGAGTAGCAATCACAGCACTGTTCTGGATACAGGCCTGCTTTGCCTTCTCAAAGTTCAAGGTGTACCTTGTGGAGATTGCTCTGTAGTGGAATACGATGCCTGGAAAACACAATGGCCATCACTCACACGGCTGTCGGAGAGCAACCAGCCACTTTCCTTCCAAAGAAGTTATGGGTTCAAAGAACAGATATGACATGCCATCTAGAAACAATGAGTTATTTATGCTGATTGTCTGTATTTGAGCATCTCAAGCCAAGGGTGAATTGATGGGCCCCTTTCACAGGACCTGTGGAGCACATTGGTGAGCTTGGACAGCGACTGCTCTCCCACGGCACTGTAGTAAATTCATGGCGTATTAAAAACCAGTAGTGTGAACAGTGGGAGGATATAGCCCAGAATACAGAGCTATAACACCATCAGGAGGATTCAAGATTTCCCTGACAGAGCTCTGTGCAGCGTTTTAAACACACGGTTCATAAATCAGCCAGTGGGGAGAGCAGGGGCTGTGCTGCTGGGCAGGCTTGGAAGCTGCCACCTCCCAAGGTCCTGCTTGGGACCAAGAGTGCACTGTCAATCCCTGTAAAGCACGCAGGAAACAACAGCAAGAGGCAAATACACTTAAAATCTCCAGATCTGCTGCAAACATATCCAAGTTGTATTTTTTCTGATGAACAGGGATCTTAACAAAGGATGGCTATTGCTACACTCTGGTGTGGCACAAGCAGGCTCGAAGTCAAGTGGAAAATTCACCAGGAGGCAATGAGGGGGCTGCCAGCCTCCACTGTCAGATGTGTTCTCCAGCGGATGTGAGCAGCAGAGACTGGCCAGCTAACTGTTGTACTGGAGGCTGTCTCCCTGTCCTACGCTGAAAGCAAAAACCACGATGAAGATAAGGATTGTAGGAAACTTTTGTTATTTTATCCACCTATTACTAGGATGAGCTTTGCAAGGCGATGGGGAAAGTTTTTCCAGAACAGACCAATTCTCCAGCTGAGGGCATCCCATCTCCTAAAATGTTTGGAAGAAATAAAAGGTCTTGTAACGGCCCTGTTCCAGCTTCAGCCCTCTGAGCAGCAGCCCAGCGTATCCAGTACCACCTCCTGCCAAGGATGTCGTCTTGCTGTCTCTGTAACTCACCTTCTGCCAGAAGAGTCATTTTATTGCCATATATTCTGCCATGAGTCACTTTACTGGTTTGTTTAGTCTGGTCCTAGCTGCTAAAATAAATGCCCTGGCCCATGGCTTCTGCTCACTTACCCATCACCTTATCTAGGACCTGAATGAAAGGGTTTATGCCTATGGGGAGAGCAGTACCTCCCCTGCCCATATATTCCCTCCTCCCTTCCGGGCAGCAAGATCTTGAGAGGAAAGGGCAAGGTCAATATCTCACCTTTCACTAGGACCTCTATTGTGTCTTGCCTGTCCTCAATCCCGTACATCACTTCACAGCGATAAATCCCAGTGTGGTTGGATCTCAGCGCCTTGATTTCCAAAGTGGCATCGGTGGGGATGGCGGGGTAATTGGGCAAGGAGATGACCTCCCTGTACTCGGTGTTGAGCCGGATTTTCCCACCGGTGGCCACCAGCAAGACAACTTCGGTCCCGTTTGAGAGTTTGCTCCATTTGATCCTTGGGGTCAGCAGAGCACTGGTGTCCTCTTCCTCTGGGATGTTGAAGTAACAGGGGATGTTCAGGGAGCTTCCCAGGACAACACGCAGGGGAGACTGCTCAGGTATCTTCACTTCCAGGCCATCACTACTGTCTGCCAGTTCCCAAACAAAGCCATGGTTACATCAATAATGCATTTAATCCACAATACCCGGTGCTGCCACAATGCTTATATCTCCTTTGCAAATCTGTACCCCCATACTCAGGCATCCTGTTTTTGGTCTAGTCTGCTGAAAATAACTTGCAGGAAGGAAAGTTACAACCATGACCATTGCGCCGTGGTTGCTTTCGGGATTTGGACCAGTGCTGGGTGTGGGAATGTAGGGAATGAAGGGCTCTACGGCAGTGTAGCTGCTGCCCGTGCTACGAGATCACACCTGATAGGGTTTAAAAAGGAGAATGCTGAAAATCCCTCAGTTTCCCCATACAGTGAGAAGCTATGGCATAGCAGGCATCCAAATAGAGCAGCCCTGCGTGTACACAGAGCAGATCTTGGGTACACTTATTTCTGGCAGCTTCCCATGCTTGGGGATGGGACCAGAGTGTGGCACATTGCTCAGCCCCACGTTCCCGCACCCTGGGCACGTACCTGAGAGCTCCACAGAGACGGCTGCTGTGATGACTCGCAAACACACAAACACTAATAGTAAAGTGGTCATAGTTTACCTGCAAGAAAAAAAACATGGAGAAAGGATTTATGACAGCTGCGTGTTCATCGGGAGTCGAGTGGTGAGGATGCTGCTGTGGGGCAGCGCGATGCTTTCAGCCGCCCCTTAAGCCTCCTACATGTGGCTGGCAGTGAAAGCTGGTCCTTGGGGAAGGATGCTGCCTCAAAGTGCCTCTTGCTTCAGGAAATGAGTCCGTGAGACAAATAAATAAGATGCTCTGCTATGTACAAGAGACTGAAGTGTTATTATAGATCACTTATTACATTGCTCTCCCATTCTCTCTCTTCTGATTCAATCTTTCCTGTGGAGCAGAAAGACAATTTTCCATCAGATCTTCACACTTATTATGTGTTTACTCAAGAGGGAACGTCATATCCACTAAGCCTTCACCTCAGAATAGGAGCTGCCCCTCACCAGCATCCTCCATCCAAGCCCACGCTGGCTCTCAGGCCAGGTGATTGGATGCATTCTGTATCCCTTAAAGTGCTCTGAAGCAAAATCTGTCCTCTATATGGTGGAAAAGCCAAAGGTTATAAAGCTTTGGTTTAATACTTGTGTGTTGACAACATACATAGCCTTAACTGCAAATGGAACCTGAACCTGATACAAGAAATCCACAGGATACAATTCTGGGCATCTTAGCTCCACTCTAAAAATATCCTCTTGGGATCCCTCAATTAGTCAGGGCAATCTGCTAGTTCTGAAAGGTTTAGGAAAGGAAAGGAGCATCCTCCTGACATTGAATGGCAGAAGGAGTATAGGAAGGCCAACTGAATTAATCCTAACTGGATTATCAACCAGTATAAAATCATGGAATTTTAAATAGCCACAAATGTTCAAGTTGTTTTTAATGTTTCAAATAAAAACCATGTCCTCCAGCAACACGGCATCTTTTGGCATCACATTTCAGCTCTGACTCAGAAGGAAAGACCACACCTACTGAATCACTGGTGTTTCCTTTGAGGTCACCTGTCCAAATATTGGCTGTTTAACTCCTGTGATCTAGAAAGATCCCAGCTGACTTCAGCTGTCAGGGAGCATTCTGAATATACGCCTATCGACCTTGCAGAAAAGTCTATTAAATATACTGGCACAAGAAAAGGCCAAAAATAAACCTCATCCTGTATAGTCCAGCATTAACCTTTCACTTATGAAAAAATTGACCTCTGTGCACTCATTCATTTTAACCTGACACATAACAAAACCTTATATTTTTGAAGTCTTTAGTTAATAGAGACAGCTATGCTGGCAGAAAATAGAGGAGAACAGAGCCAGAACACACTGTTAGAGAAGCATGGAGGCTTGAGTTTGCAGCTGTAGGGATGAACAAGGTCAAATGGATACAGCTCAATTTCTGCTGGGCCTGGGAATAAAATATCAGGTAAGTGCCCACCTCAGGGAGAAACCGTGGAGCTGTGTGTCTGTTTGGGTGTCTCTCGCGTTAGGAATGACATCGGCATAAGCTGTGTATTACGAACCTCTTCTGCACCAGGATGGTTGACTTCACCATTTCCCTCTACTGGTGACCAGGACCAAGAAGATCGTTTGGCAGTCAGTACCTGGACAATGACAGGGGGGGACGTGCCCATAGTATGGGCTGCGGGGGGCAATGAAGTGCCTTCTGCTCATCGGTAAGCGAGGAGAATTGGAAACACCATCTGCTACGGATAAACAGTCTGGAATCAGCTTGGCTAAACAGCCGTACCCAAGAGTCCTTAAGGAGCTGGCTGAGTAAATTTCTGGCCCACTGATGTTCATTTATAATCTGTGCTGGAGCACTGGGGCAGGTCCTGAGTACTGAAGCACGGTGCCAGTAGTCAGCCAAGACATACAACGATGAGCCTCATAAATGCACGCTGGTTTGATTGACATAAATTCCAGGCAAAATAATGGAAAATCTGATACAGACTTCAACTCATTAAGCACCGAAGAATAAGTGTAATATTAATCTTAGTTGAGGCACTTGTATATAAACCAGATGCTTCCAAACTTGATTTTATTAGTTGGCGTGATTCTAAGCTTGTCTGATAAAGCTGCCTGCATGGTTGTAACATAATAATGTAATTCGATTTTGATAAGGTTTGACTTTCATAGAGTTCCATGTTATGAGGATATATAAAGTCAGTAGTTCATACATTGAGATGGCTCAGCAGAAGCCTAGCTCGAAAAGAAGCCATCTGAGGGACACTGATGGTGAAGAAGGTACTTCTAATGGGCGTCTACAGGGGTCAGTATTAGATTCAGTGTGTTTCCAAATAGACTATATTTTGATAGATCAAATACAAAATTATACATGTGCATTACACATTATACATGCCTGACAATGGGATGTTGTGTCCTAGAAAGAGTCGCTCAGGAGAGCTACTGCCACCCGTAAAACCAAACAGGAATACCTCTCTGTGCATCAGTGGTGAGCAATGGGAATACTGTGTGCACATCTGGGTTGGTGTAAGGATACCAGAGAAAGGTGGCACTGAATATACCCACCAGAAAGGATCTGAGGACTGGAGGAAATCCCTTATGGGGTCAGCATAGGAGGTCCAAATCTAATTATCCCAACAACACCATGCAAAAAAACCCAAAAGACTGAGAAGTTGACAACAAAGCACAAGTATTGTTTCAAGCAGAAGCTTCTGGTGCTAAAGGGCCCTTTGATCTGACAGAAAGTCATCACCAGAACTAATAGCTGGGAGCCATACACCAAACAAACTGAAATGGGAAAAAAACCCCACATTTTAAACAGGGGGCGACGGGTCATTGGAAGCAGTACCAAGGGAAGCAACTGAGTTTCTATCCCTTGGTATCTTCGAGTCCAGACTTGAAATCTTCTCTGGAAGACATGGCTTAGGCAAACACAAGTTAATGGGCTCAACAGAGAGGCAAGTGGGTGATGTTTAAGGAACCTACATACACAGGAGATCAGCCCAGAATGGTCCCTTCTGACACTAAAATGACAAATATGGATGTATCACTGCTTTCATCTCCGCTCTTCTATTATTTACCTTGCCTGGATCTAAGGCAGCACAAAGAATCATATTTGTGAATATCACACACATTTTTCACCTGACTTGTAGGATCTAAGGCAAAAAAGACATCCTGCAAAATTAACCCTTCCCTGCTCAATCTAAGCCAGCCATGCCCAAAAATCTGCACAGGGGAGGCATCCCCTGGCTCTGTGTCAGGCAGGGAGAAAGGGATTTGAGGGTAAACTGCCAGTGAAGGAGGAGGAAAAGGGCTTAACCTGTACTTTGGGGAAGATCTCCAGGTTACAGAGGAGTCACTGCTATCACATGAGGCACTGCAGAGAACTTGAAGCAGACACAGCTTCTGCATTTTGATGTATCTTTGAGATTTGGGGGGGAAACTGAAGTCCATTCTCTGAAGCAGATTCTTGTTTAGTTTGAGGAATGCTTCGTACAAGAACAAATAACCATGGGACTGTGAACCCAGACCCCTCCTAGAGTAGGTCACTGCTTCCACTATGGACCAGCCCAACATCGACTGAGGACTGTCTCCCTGGAATGAACTGAGCTTGTGGGGTAGGCTCAGGTTATTTCTACCTGTACCATCCCAAACCTGCCATTCCAGTGGATATCCTACATTCTCATCCTCTGGATAAAAGGAAGAATTGGAAGGCAAAGATCAAGTGAGTCCTGGGAGCAGGGGTGGACCCTCCAGGTCAAAAGGCACTTGGAGGGGATTCAAGTAAAGGATACTGTCCTAGCCATTAGAAACTAAGTCTTCAGTCATGATACCTGCTCAAGCATTAAATAAAAGCTCTTACTTCTCCAGGTTCCTTGAATCAGGTACCTTTCAGCAGGCTCTGCATTTTGCCAGAATCCAAGTGAGCTGAACAGTCCTGAGTGTCATGCAATAAACTCAGCCAAGAGAGGCAGGCAGCTTTAGACCTAGATTACCTACTAAAGAGTAGAAACATCCTAGAGCACGGAAACAGAGCTGTTTAAATATAGAGCTGGTTGGCTGAAAAGACGTTTAGGGTCCGTGCCTACAGCAAACTGGTATTGTTCTGGTATTATTTCCTTGTTTCACAAGGAAAAATACCCTCATATGATAACAGCTGGGACCAGCGGTATCTTTGCAGTTTGGTTTAGCTATGGAGAAAAAAAGTCAGCCTCCTTTTATCCCACAGAAGCCCAGAGGCAATGTATTTTCCTTGTGAGAAGTGGTTAAGCAAATCACAATAACAATGTTTTGGGTGTATTCTGCGAAAGTGTTGACTCCCTGCCAGTAAGAAACCCAACCTACTCCTCAGGGTGCTGTTTGCAATGTTGATCTCCATTTTTCATTCCCCTTAAGCATGCCAAAGAGATCCAACCCTGAGTCTGCACACAGCTCCGGTCGGGATTCACTGTGCTGGGAATGCCTTTGATTAATGTCCCCTTGTTACAGCAGTGGTTCCATGCTGCAATACTTCTACTCAGTGTTGTCTCTAGTGGGATGTCCAAGCACATGGTAATGAGCAAACAGCTGCTTGAAGGAGCAGTTCTGGAAGCAAACAAAGACAGAGGTCCATCTGAGCAGACATGAGTAGCACAGATGATGGAGTCCTGGTCTGTCTAGCCAAGGGAGCTGAGGAGGTTGTTCTTCTCATTCTAAAGCAACATCTAAACCACGTTATATTGCACATACCTCCAAACTGATGATCACTCTCCACTGATTGTCAGAGCAGAGGAGGGTGATTAGCTCAAGTGTGGATGTTGTCTCTATGGTGACATAAGTTCAGATTAGATGAGCTGTGCTCAAGAAGCACAAAGGTACTTCGGCACATGGGAGAACCAACTGGGAGCAGTGTGTGCTCACTGAGATGCGATCTGGTACAGGGGAAAAGTTTTCAGGGATAAGGATGTGCCCGAGTTGCACGACTGAGTAAAGGCAGAGTAAATCCTGGAGCAGGCTGAGCAGTGGCAGGAACATGCCCTGGTCAGCACCTTACTGATTGGCCCCCAACTGTAGCTGAACGGCCAAGGAGAGTGGTGGATCTGAACAACACGTTGGGGATACAGTCAATGTCCCTACCATATATGTCAATAATAAGACAGGCCTCTGGAAGTAAGTTCATTTGGCTATTGTTCTGAAGATCATCAAGGTAGCCTGGCTACTAGAAAAAAACACTTTACGAGCAATGGAACTCATAGGAGGAACCAGGTCACTGCTGACAAACTCCAATTCAGTTGCAGAGTCCTTATCTTCTAGTAGAAAAAGTCACCTTGAAGAGTTCTGCGGACACTTTGGTGGAGCTCTTCCTAGGGTGACTACTAAGAGAGGACCATCCAAGTTTCAGTGGGGAGCGCTGTGAGGGACTAATTCAGAAAAGCAGCAATGATCACGCTATGCTTTCCGCAAGGTCTATGCTACAAAAACACCTTCCAGCCCTGCAGATTACTTTCTTGCAAAACTCCATTTGTACTTGCTGGGAAGACAGCTGGAGCAGGCAGCTTTTGTGGCAAGAAGAGAGAAGCAGGTAGGACAAGTGACGCAAGGTCATGGCTATGCCTCTGCACCAGAATAACCATCCCTGCGCAGAGTACCAAGCAGTCTGGAGGAACAAGATTCCAACCAAACTGCCACAAAAACCCCGGCTATCCTACCTTCTCTAACCAGTGACAAAAACAGAAACAAGGCCCTCTCCAATTCAGCCTGGGCCAGGAAGAATTCAGGAAAAGCTCCTGCCTTTCCAAAAAAGACAGAGTCGGGAAATGCTGGTAAGCTCAGGAGCTCTCCACCCCAGAGAACAACTGTCCCTTTCACTGAAGTTTATTGCCACTTTATTTTATGCCTAAGGCCGTGCTTCTGTATCAGGTTGTGTGCAGACTGTCCTAAATTGGCTGCATATAAATATGTTTATTTGAGAATCTAAGTGTGTGTGGAGGGAAGTGTGTACACATGTGCAGACAAGTTTAATCCCTCACTCTTCCAACCCTGTCCCCAGGTTTTCAAAAGGCTGAAGAATCTGGAGGGAGCAAGAAAAGGAAAAGTCACTACAGTGAAAGTCCAACAAAGTGCCTACACAGTAAGACTGTACAGTGGAAAATAGCCAGATGGCCCATTTGCAGCACAGTCTAACTTGTTTGCTTGCTGGAAAGCATTTTTTGTTCTAGTCTATTTTAATTGAGTCCCATCTGCAGTTTCTCCTGTGGCCTTTGCTTGTTCCAGACCATGTTAATCACCCTTGTTGCAATTAAATTTATTTTCATCACCCTTAATCCTGCTGTTGTCCTTTTATTTTTTTTTTTTTTGGATGGGGGCGGATGGGTCACTTTAAGCTTCCTTGTTTCTCAGCTTTGGAAGACCTTTAATACACTTACATATTGTTTCTGGCAGCTAATAAAATGCCACTCATTACCTAGAAGATATGCCTGGGCATAAAGGTATTTCCAAAGACAATATTTCCTTTAAAATTTTGGATATAAAGAGGCTCCTGAAAAAAAGTCAAAACCAGCACTACTCATTTAGCCTTGGATTCTCTCTCTTCAACTGGTTTTCCATTCCCAGTTTATTCCCTATTGGGGAACGGACCTCAGTTTCTCTAGGTGACACATGGTCACCTCCATCCAGCCTTATTTCAGCACTATTATTTTCAGGCACCAGCACCGCGGACCAAGGCTTTGATGAGGTCTGAAGGAGACACCATCACCCAGCAGGGACATCAGGAGGGTTCTCGTGTATGTTTAGGCAGCATGTCCCATGTCCTTGTCAGCTTGGGAGTCAAACGGTGGTTTCTCCTCTCCCATGTAAAACTAGAGACCGTTCCTCTATGATCTCTATGAACAAACACTTTATTGTCCCTCTGTATGTTCCCAGCCTTTGCGCAGGACTGAGGGCTTTTCTGTTAAAAACCTCAGCCTGGTCCAGGAAATGGGAGGGAAGGAAAGGAGGGGGGGAAAGTGAGGGAGGTGGGCAAAACCAGTTTTATTTCTTCTTCTTTTTTTTAAATAAGGCAAACTTTGGAACTGAAATATGGCAATAAATGCACTCCTGTGATTTTTCATGTTTTTTCAGCTGTAAAGAAAATAGGAGAAATATTCCATTCTGTCTGGCTTCCAAACCATTCTGAGAGTAAGGTCTTTATGTACAGAGCAGCTTGGATGCTGCTCCTGCCTGCTCTGCTGCTGAAACCACCCCCGGAACAATAAAGTCCTTTTTTTCCCCAATCAGAAAGACACATGGCAGTAACTGCTCAGATATTTTGTCATCGAGGGATGTAGTCCTCCACACGCTGACAGTCCTGCCTGAATTGCTACAGGAGGTGACAAACCGAGGGCTCTGAGGCGTTCTTAGTGCATAAGGCACAAAACAGAGAACGTTTATTGAAGAGCAGGAATAACATCAGGTTTCACCTCAAGCCTCAGCTGGCTCCTGTCCTCAAGCACCCCTTGATCCTGAAGGCATGAACGTGGTCAGACACGGCTCTGTTAATACACCCCGGTGATGGCATCAGCGTGCCCCTCAGCCGTAACACGCGGTCCAGAGCTCCTCTCTGTCCTCCTCCATAAAGAACCACAGTTGACTGGACCAGTAATTTTGGTTCTATGCTATTACATTTTCAGTGTCTTTATGGCTTTTCCTTCAATAAAAGAGTTGCAGCCTGTTGTAAGTCGCCTGTTTATCTCATAACATTGCACATACTACAGGGACTATTGCACTACAAGGAAAGCCAAAATACCCAAGGATGTGTGGACATGCTTTCAATAAGCAAGATGCCACAGGAAATCTTTGCACAACCTAAACAGTCATATGCTAGGTCCAGTTAGTGATCCAAGCTCAGATGTATGATCTGGAACAAATGTCCTACTGAACACAAAAAGCTTTATAAGCATTTATCTCTTTCTGGTCTCTACCACAGAACAGCCCTCATGTTCCCCTGATTTACATTGGTTTTACATTACATCTCTATTAACTTCAGCAACATTTCTACTTTTTTTTCCTCTTTTCTTTTCTTTTTTTTTTTTTTTAATTTTCTTCTTTTCCCTCTGAGAGATCAGAAGCAAGCTAAAGACACAGGCTCCAGAACAGCAAACCCACACCACTGGCCACCCCAAACCTAGCTCTCTTGCAGGTAAACCAGAACTGTCTGTCACTGGCAACACACACACCAGTAATTTTCCTACTCTTCAAGGACAGAGAAGTTGTAAAATGTCCATTACGGTAAGCAGATGACAGCTGGAGCCTTTCATGCAAGGTGTGGGATCAGCACCAAGTCCTGAGCTGCCATGGGTCTGAGTGTCTGCTCAATATGGAAAGCAAGAGCCACATTCAAACAGCCCCTAGAGCCTCTAAATTCAAGGGAACAATGAGCCTTTGAGAACGGCTGAAGCTCACACTCAGAATCCTCTCTACTCCACGGGGAGAAAAAGAAACTTCTAAAGAGCAATTCATCTCCTCATGAAACAGATGTCTCGGCTGAGAATGTTTGAAGAGTGGTTCAGCCATTTCTCTGTCGGTCAGTAATGGATCCTGGAGAGCTGTTAGACACCCAACTGTTAGAGATGGGAACGTGGTTGTGCACTTCATAAAGCCTCCTTATACCCTATTTTTTATGCACAACGGTTGGAAGTAATTGGGATCTATCCCTTTGCATGGGATAGGAAGGAAGAATTTAATCTCCAGAGGAGCAATGGAACTCGGAAGTCACTTTCCTCCAGGGTATGCTGTCTCTGGGAATGACAAGCACCCATCACCCTTCTTTGGTAGCAAGAGGCAGATGAACCCTTATATCCCAGAGAAAGAAGGTAACAATCAATGCTTGTTTTCTGGAGCTGCTGTCAGCTTTGCTATCAGCAAAGCTCCCCTAGACACAGAAAGGAAACCCACCAAAACACAAGAGAAACCAGATCCTCCCTGGATGTCAGGTGTGAAGATGGCAGCTTGGGCCACCATCCAAGGAAATCAAGACCAAGCCCTTCAAGTGACATCTTTTCCCATTCAAATGCACTGGCTCACTATAAAACCCACTGAGAAATACGAAAGCTGTTGTTTCTGTCCACCTATGCTCCAAGCTTTCTGAGGCCAGTACAGAGCAGGAGAAAGAAAAGACTGAGGGACCTGGAAAACCCTCCTTCCATTGACTTGGTAAGGTCTCTCTTAATCACCACACAACTACCTGCTCCAAGCAGGTATCAGCTAAACAGACAGGTAGATCCTCTGCAGATGCTGAAGATCTTACAGATCCTCACGGATGGTTAAAGCTCAGCCAACAGATGGCAGCTGCTTGCCCCTGTTGGGGGATGGCCCGTTACTCTGCTGGAGCGTGAGAACGATGCACAGGCTGCGCTGGGAATTTTCACTTGTGCAACATTTCACTTTTCACTTGTTTCATGACTAGGCTGAAACCTCATCTGTGCAAAGAGGCAGCCCTAAAAAAGAGAAAATGTCCCTCTCTGGCTATGGAACAAGATGCGAATGTGACTGCAGAGAAACAAGTCTCTGCAGAGCTTCTATGCTGGCAGAAGATTCACGGACATCTTCTGACTTTCTTCCCTTTTGCTCTGACCCAGCTTAGCCCTTCAGAAGGCTGGCTTTCCAGAAATCCATAACGCTTTTGAAACCGTGTTTTAATACAGAAACCATACGCACGGAGACCTAAGACTTCACTGACTTTATTAGTTACTGCCCAGTTCTATATCTGTTAATACACTGTTACCCAAAATTACGTTGGATGCAACATACTTCCCCTAGGAAATGTGATGTAAAGCCCACCTAACAAGGCATTGGACAGGACTGGAAGAGACATTGTGATGCTGCTCCCTCTCAGCTTCTCGATCGTAAAGATTTTTCCTCCTGCTATGCTCCAGGTGGACAGAAAACAACACCCTGACTTGGAAAGTCAACAAACTTAGGAGATTCCAGGTGAGAGCCACAAGGCCCTGTGCACGGCTGTAGGGCCTCTGTAAGAACTGCACATGTGTATCATGCTAACGACACGTGGTGTGACCACACTTCTGGTTGGTATGAATCATGTGTAATATTGTGTGTAGCCTCGACTTGCATTAATGTCCCTTCACATGAATTAGGCACCTCTTATAAGATACAAAGGCTGCAGCAACCTCTTTCTAAGGATGTCTTCTACTGATGTGCTACATGCATCATGCAGCACCACAATCTTTCCATGCTGGCAATACACACAACTGGTGATACTAAACATCCTCCCACTGTCACAGCTTGGACAAAAAAGAGACGGGTGAGCAATCACACCCTATCTGGCCTTTGCATTACCAAGTGTAGCCTGTTGCTGGTGCTTAACAGCAGTAAAAACTACCTTCCAACCAACCTGGAGGAAGAGCTTCCAGCTTCATCACAGTCTTAGCATCTGCCTCTTTCTGCTCCCCATTTTCTCTTTCCAAAGTTGGCACCTGAAAGTTTTCTCTGCATTAATTCCAGACATTGTGTAAACACTGTGCTTAGATTTACTTAAATGGGGCTGTTTCAGCCCTAGCTTTCCTCCCAAATAGATTTCCTGTCTCATAAATTCAAGACATGCACAGTTTAGTTTTGCTAGGAAGGTGGAATCTCGACTCGATTCTCCCTTTGGGATGACCTGGAAGACAAAAGGGCAAATGGCATGGGAGAGGGCCTGGGACTTTCTGGTGACTGGCTGAAAAGTGAGGAGACATCCTGCCACGTGCTGCTCAGGAGGCAGTGCCAGTGGTCCAGGCGAGTGTTACTACTTGCCATGAATAAACTACAAGATTTGAAATCTACCAATCTCTTGGCATTTTTTTTTTCTTCATAACCCCAGAAGATGGAGAACTATCTTTTCCTACCAAGCAGATCACTGGCATTTCAGTTGAGAAGCAAGGGACTGCTATTTTCCTCTCTTTCCAGATGCTCAAACGTTTTGTGACTCCTTAGAAAGGCACATGCATATCAAATATTCACACACACTCCTTGTGCAGTCAAGCAGAGGGAGTCTCCTAGGAGCAAAAGAGCTTCTCCTCTCAAGCCTCTAATCACTAGAACTTCAGATATTTTTTTTCTGGCAGCAATGTGAACCCCCCAACCGAAATGCAAATGCCTACTGATGAAGGATCTCATGCCTGGAGGATCTGGTGTCTGGAGAAGGGAGTAGGTTTCCATCAAAGCTGTCTGCTGTCTGGGACTGATATGAAGAACCTCAGTTCTGGAGGCGCTGGGCTGACTTTACCTTCCAGTTTATGGAGAGGACACACAGTACAAACAGAGACCACAGACTTCACATTCAGACTATAATGAGGGTTTTGCTGCCTTGGCTGTGTTGAAGAAGACTTTCCTACTTCTCGGTTTCCTCTGCCAGCAAACCTCTGACAACCAGACTGAGCACAAAACAGCCATGCCAGCTTGTACTAGGAGACTGAATAGTACAGGAAGGATTAAGAAAGAGAAGCAGCTTTTCACTCCCATCTTTGGTTCTAGGGAAGCCTAACCAATGGCTGGGCATTGCACCCCCTGAAACAGCCTCACACATGACAGCAGGAGAATGGTTGGCTGTCTCCTCTCATTTCCCCCTAGACCAGCTCTCCCAGCCCACTTTGTCCCCCTCTTGACAGTTTTAGCAGCGGTGGAAGATTATGTGGACCATGGACAATGTGCTCCCCCTTCTCCTTCCTTCCTGGGACCAAATCACACAGAGGCGGGTGCTGAGCCAGGGCAGTGCCCGTGGCTGTTGTCTGATGGTACAAATCAGGAGCTTTCTTTAAGTGTGTGAAGGGTTTAAGGCCCTGTAAAAATCTCACCAGGCTATCTCTTCTTTCAGGTTTTTTCTTTATATTCATCCCCAGTCACTCCCCCAGCCAGTGCCATCTCATGGCACCTGGTAGCCCTGCATCCCTGTAAAATTCCTCCCTTTTTTTGTGTGTTCACGTACCAGGAGACCGTTCTGGCATGTACTGCCCTCCTCCCTCTTAGCCAAGACACACAGTATGTATTTAACTTAATTTAACTGGCTCAGTCAATAAGTTCCCTGTTTAGTTTAACATTGCTCCATTCCTTTTGAGGGCTGGAGGTACCTCAAAGCGCAGTCAACTGCCCTGTCCTGCACCAGGTGTTCCCTGGGGATTTCACCATCTTGGGAACACTGAGGGATGCTCAGCTCTCCTTTTTAGGGGGAGTCCCATTGGGCATGGACACTCATCCACTGCTCCTATTCACCTGTCAAGTCACTTTATCCGAACAGTAATTCCTGACTTTGGTTCAGCCTGTTCCTTTCTTCTTGGGAAGAAACCAACGGGGACTCCAGGCAGAAAATAAATCTTCCTCTTGTTTTTTTCTACTATAGTGATGCTTTTGAGCCAAGCCAAATTGCACAGCGGAAAACAAAACACGACAAGAAAGATCACAACACAATGGTTCCCAGCCAAACAAGCTTGTTTTGGGTTTGCCCCAGAGAAAGACCATCCATCAGAGATCTCAAAGGCTCTTAAGTCCTACTTTATGAGACTGGCAGGGAGCTGTGAGGGAAGGAGCAAGGTGACAGAAAAGATGCCCAGAACTTGTCCTCTTCTAGCCACCAGCCCCTCCATGAAGGTGGATGTCGGTCTCTGGGTGATGTATTCATTCACCCAGCAGAAAAGATAAAGGGACATCTCAGGTTAGGAGAGGGAATAATTAGCAGAAGTGTTTTAGTTCCCTGGCTGAGATTCCCATTTTGGGTCAGTCCAGAACTTCCCCAAGAAAACCCTTCAAACAAACACTTTCTGAAACAAGCAACCAATGTAAAAGGATAAATTTTTAGTCATATGAGACCCCTTGTTCAATCCAAAACTCAATCACAGCCTTTTGCTTTTTTCCAAAGGAAGTCTCAGTGTCTTCACAAAACTCTGCTCACACTGAAAGGTCTGTTCCCTTCAAACACATGGTGAAACTGGCCTGAAGAATAGAAACACTGCACTTTAGAACCAGCCAAACTCTTTGACCTGAATGTATGTTGTGTGTATAGAGAGCTTTCTCTCTACATATACATGAATTTATAAATGGGCTTAGGTATGCTATTACTTAGGAAGCAACCGTGGTGATGTGACAATGAAAGAGAGAGCAAGACGGAGACAATTAGCCTCTCCAAAATTAGTTTCAGCCTAGGGTCAATGAAAGCACATCAATAATCCTTTCATTGCAGCTCAGGTTTCGGGGCTCCACTGAATTGCCCCAGCACAGGCAGACAACAGTCCCTGCCTTAAAGATCTTGCACTCTAGAAAGCATGCTGCTGACCAAGCCCAGAGAGCACAAATATGAATTTAGGGAGACCACGGGAATCCTGAATAAAATCAAGGCTCTTACATGAAATATGAAATTATTCTATGAGCTGTAGACTGTGAAGGGAAAGAAATTTAACCTTAACATAAGCCACAGACATTTGGAGAGCTGATGCTAAGCCCAAATCTCAGTTTGCTAAGCAAAGTCCATGTGTCATACCTTCAAAAAGAGAAACAGAGGTATGGAGGAAACCAAAACAGCAATTAGATGGGAATACAAAGTTTTCTGAGAGGCAAATAAATTTCTATGTATGAGATGTGGTTGAGGGAGAGCAAAACATTGCCCAGCATTTGGTGAAGCATTCTGTAAGGACAACAGAAAATGTTGTTTTTCCAGAGGTACGTGGAACAGTTTAAAACCAACAGTGCCCACATTTTGGGGAACAGAAAGACACCAACACAGATCCCCTTGTAGGCAAAATAATTGCCTAGCAAAGTGTTTCAAACTAGCAAATACGGTCCAGCATTTATGGAGGAGATGTCGGCTTTAAAATGGATCCTGGAGCATGCTACACTGGTATTTTAACTCAGACACAAAACACTAGCAAGAGAAACTGTACAAAAGTAAAATTTGTTTTATAGTATTGGCATAAAAGAGCAGTTCAAAGGCAAGTAATAATTATGATCTATTTTAACCAGACTATCTTGTAATTCTTCCAATTATATGGGCAGGTAAATTATATCTGGTGGCAGATCCAGTTACCACTGGAATCAGTAGAAAAGGTGCCATTTACCTCTGAGGTGAGGAACATCAAGGCCAAGTTCTGGTATTAAAACCGAGTCTAGACAAGTTACTGCTTGCAAGTCCTGACCAGACAGCAGGGAGAGCTCTCAAAAGGAAGTCTAAATTCCCCTAAGTTTGTACAGACCACTCTGCTTTCAGGCAGAAGAAGAATCAATTCCATAAGACAATATAACATGGAAGATCCTGTTTGGCTTTAACACACAGTACGAACACGGGATCTAATCACACATAACACTCGGGCAATGTCACGGAGCAGTCTGCAGATCATGGTAATTCCATAGCTGCCACTTCACAGCATAAATGAACATTGATCCACCCCATTTCAATAAACCACACAGTGGGAGCAGTGTTCAGGAAAACTGGTTGAAAGCTAAGTGTTCAAAACAAAAGCATTCTCTTAACATTTTGGATGATTGTTCTTGCAAACATGGTTGAATTAGTCATACTTTAAGTTAGTGATTTTTAATGGAAGTCTACTGGGAGGGTTAGGTGTACAGGGAACGAGCTGACACTCCTTCTTGCCCTCAAAGATCGGTCCATTCAGGCCCCAGTCTGGTCCAACTAGTGTCTGGGGACTCTTGAGCCCCCTCTCCAGCACCGAGGATGTTCAAAAGCCTTGTTGGACATCCTCTCCCCTTAGGCTGTGCATTCTGTACTTGCTCTCTGAAAGACTCAGTGCAAGCCCCTTCCTACCATAAGGACGTTGCAAAAGAGTGAAAATATAAGCAAGTATTTTGGAGAGCAAGAGAAACAAGCCCCACTGGTAAGTAAGAAAATTAACAGGCTTTTAAAATCAGCTTTAAAAGATCTTGGATACAAGTTTTGATATGAAGGCAAAAGATACAGTGCACTCTCATGAGGTCTTGTGAGATTTCTGGGAATGTCAAAAGTGTTTAGTAAAACTCTGATAGCCTGACAAAATGTGCACCATATTTCAGAATTTAAAGATGCAAATGGACGAGAGAGGCATCTAATGGAATTTACAGAAGTGCTCTGCTTGTCTTTGGGCACTCTGCTGCTTCTGCAAAAGGTGGCCTTTGGTCCCTAAAGCAACTTCTGGAAAAGGACATAATTTTATAAGTGAGATAAATCCAATCAGCTATCTGAGTGTCTAATGACCCTGATATCCAATCACTTTCTAAATATTGTTTTTTAATTACACCAACAGCACAGATGAGAGAGACATCTCTAATGGATGAGGTACTGCAGATCTACAAAAAAACCCAGCCAGCTACATTTGCAGTCACAGAACAGAGAGAAATCCAGTTAGAGAGTGGAAGAAATTTTAAATAAACTGGGCCAGGATTGGGGAGAAGGTGCCGACCAATGTATTTGAGTGTCTTCATTTTCATCAATACTCATAATGGAGGCATGAGTAAAGCTTCAACTGAGACTGCAGTATAAGAGATGTTTCCATTTTAAGCATGAGAAAACCCAACCTTCTTGTCTTTGATGCTAGACTGATCCCAAAGCTGCCAAAGCACCCTCTCTCCAACAACAGCTGAGTTGCCACAGAGGGTAACAGGGGGAGCGAGGGGGCTTAGCACCTAGGAAAGAAAGGGCTGAGCTTAATAGTAGGAAAATACACAGGTTTATGTCAGTTTGATGCGCTTATTCAAAGAAGGAGGCCAGTTTTAAACAAACGACAGTGGCAATTGCATGAAACCAGCCAAATCCAAAGCAGAAGTGAAGTGGCCTGTCTAGACTGAAAAGGTGGAAAAGGGGCTTGTGTTAGCCAAAAAATATTTATTTTCCAGCCTTCTCAGCTGCTGTTGGAGGTATCACTTCTGCCTACAAACCTTACCTTGACTAAAGGAGAAGAACTGGTGGCGTTAGCAGAAGGAAGGACAGAAGGCTATTAGCTCTTTGAAATGAGGTCTCTAGGGAAAAATACCTGGTTTCCCTAATGGAGAACGTAGATGAAGACTGAGGGGTGTTTGCCCTGATTTCTTCCAGGGGAGTGTCACTGGGTATTGCAGACAAGACTGAGCTGGCTGCCAGCTGGCCACGCACCGTGCCATGACAGCGTGGTGTCCAGCAGAGGACAACTAACCTGAGAACTCATCTTACTTCTCAGGAAGGTTTGTAGCCCACACTGAACTCAGTGCTGTCTTGGTCAGAGCGGTGACGGTGCCTGGGTTAGCTAATTCAAAGTCACTTTGGGTATGTTAGTGAGAGCTGGAAGCACAGCACTGAAGGTGAACTGAAATTAAGGTCTTATTTGCCCCCCAGCCTGTGAGATCTTCATGCCCGTAACCCACACACCTGCCTGGCTACAACAAGAGAATGGCCCAAACCAGCATCCACATACTTCAGAGAGGTACAGAGGAAGGAACGCATGCCTATCAGTGTACCAATATGGGAATAATCACACAGATGAAATGGGTACAACACTGCACAGGGCTGTAGTCTCAAGGGCACACTGGGGACGGCCTGGAGCATTAAAAAACCCTGGACAGATTTAGAGCTGAACAATAACAGTGAGGAAGATTCTTCTGTCCTCTGCTAATCACGACTCCTTAGGTTTTTCTCAGCATTATCGGTGGTGCTAAATCATTTCACACCATCATATAACAGCCAGGAAACCACACAATGAGACTGGAAGGTGATCTCTGCTCTTAGCATCAATGGGTTTTGTTGGCTTTTTTTTTTTTTTTTTAAGGAAGTAAATTGCAGGGAATCTGGGAACTGTGAAGGCACAGGGATTTTACTCTGTCTCTGGCAAAGTTGCTTGTGATCTTGAAGGACACTAGGAAGGGTCAAGATCCCGTGGGCTAGCTGGCCAAGCAAAGGGGTGACCCCCTTTCCCTGCTGGCACTGAAGGATAGCTCCAGCTCTGGGGCTGCTGAGCACCCTGGTTTTTAAGAGAAGACCCAGGTAAGAGTGACAAAGGGCTGAGCTGGGATCCCAGTGTCCCCCACTGCTCTGTCATCACTGCCGATGAAGTAGGCGGTATTAGCAGACTAAGTGCCCTGCACTCTGAGGGTATCACTTACATATCAATTACTAAAAGGCAGCAGGGTATTATTTATACAATAAGTGCTATATAAAACAGCAGGGTAATACTTAGAGGGCAAATACTACGGAGAGGAAGGCTGCAATTTCTTTTGCAGCAGCAGGATGTTCCGTGCGCTCCAAAGCACCGAGCAGGATTAGGGTGACACTTACATGCCAACTGCTGTATGGGGACAGGGTATTATTTAAGCCCCAGATACAATGGTAGGGAAAGAGTATTATTTACTAACCAGACTGAATGCAATAGCAGCAGTAACTGTACGGTGTAATTTACATCAGAGGAAAAGACATCATTTGCAGAGCGGTTATTACAGAACAGGAGGGTATTGGTTATGGTAGAGCACTGAAGTATTACTTTGATGCTGAGCACTATAGAAGTACAGGGTATTATTTATACACCAAACGCCATAGAAACTATTTTTCTGGGGTAAGTAATAGTGACAGTTAATCATTTATATTAAAGCCATCCTGTAATTTCCAATATGTGAACTACGTGATCATTTCAGCCCTGAAACTGTGGTCAAGATGATGTAATGTTAATTACACCTAGATCTGCGGCTGCCGTACCACAGTACTGCTAAGCTGGAGTAATCATCTGAAGTCAATAGATTTGTGCCAGCTAAACTCCTGAATCTGCCCCTGCCCTGTGCAAAGCCTGCAGTGCCCGTGGATTTCCAGGGATGCGGCGGGGTATTTATCCCTGGAACCTGCGCAGGGTCCCAGCAGGAGCAGCAGGTTCTGCTGTGGATTACAGGTTATTCAATCGCCATCACAGAGAGGTGGGAATGACGGACGGGAGCTCCAGCTGGAAGGGATCAGCACCATCATTTTCACCTGTTTATCAGCTGCTGGCCTCTGCATTTTCTTTGCACACCTTTTTCCTCTAGTCTGTGATCTAACCTCAGTCAGGAGACGTTCCTTGCTTATTTCTTGTTAGTTTCCCCTATGGATTTTTTTTTTTTCCTGTCAAATTATTCCTATTTAAATTTCTCGCCCATTAAGTCAAATCTTTATCTCCTGCAGCCATCACAAGAGATTCCTTCTGTCCTTCAGTGTTTTTCTGCACTACTGCTAATAAAGTGTCCGAGTCCTTCGCCCAGTGCTAACCAAGGCCATTGGAGAAGCCAAAGGCACATGGAAATTGCCAGACCAGATGAAAACAATGGTGTGTCCAGGCCAGTATCCTGCCTTGGACAAGACCTATATCACCAGATTCAGAGCAAAGTTCCCATGATCAAAAGATAGGGAGTAAATTGCTGAGGAGGAAGTTTCTTTTTAACACTAGGCATTTAGTGGTTGCCTTATGCCTTGAAGCATGAATATTTACATTCCATATTCTCCCGCTAATGTAAGCTAGGTTTATTGGGCATGGCTTAATAGACAGTTTTGCTCCTCTCGGGCTTAACCCGTGAGCACTACCCTGCCAGAAGAAATTTCCTGTCCTGATCGCTTTGCCCCTGTGATACGACATGGTTGCTCTCACAGATGCCCTTGTGCCTCGTGTTGCCTGGTGTGGCCTCTGTTGAAGCCAGTGCCTTTCCTCCAGGACCTGTCTTGCCCATGGCTGGGCACGGAGCCCCACTAGGTTCAGCTCCTTCCACCCCTCTGCAGCATCAAGGTGCATCAGAAGATCCCTGGCTCACATGTGGTTCCCTGGTAACATGGTGGCAACCAGGACTATCCCCGTGTTCAAGGTTCACGTGGTGCCTCACTAACTGTAGTAAAGAGCACAGCTGACGGGTCACACAGCACTGGCCTGCCTTTCCCAAGACATGCCATCACCCAAGTTCTTTACAGCAATCACTGCTCCTTTCCATCATAAGCCTGCACGCTCTCAGGACACGGTGACAACCTGGGGGGAACCGGGCAGCAAGGCAGGACTCCTCACCGGACTTAACATAGGGTCTCTCCCTACTTCAACTGACCCAGGTGTCCTGCACCAGGGTTTGGAGAAAAGCCATGAATTGCCATGCCTTGGCTGAGACAAAGAGCAACTACAAAGCTGAAAGCCCCAGACCACTACGGTTGTCAGAGGTACCCCATTTCCCTGCTTTCCTCTCTTGTTCCCTTCTCCCTTTCTCTGGCCTCTGCTCCGTCTTCCCTTTCCATCTCCCAAGTCCAGCAAGGTTCCCTCCTCAGCCAGCCTTAGGGAAAGGCAGACCCATGGAAACCTGCAGGCAAAGCCTGCTCCCAGGCTGCTTCCATACAGCTCAGACAGCCGGAACAGAGACCTGGTGGCTTCTGGATTTTGCTGCGTGGCCAATGTGCCCGAGTCACACCATCTCCCTCATCCTCACTTGGTCACGGAAGCAGTGACACAGCTCCAGCCACCTCCATCAATGGGCTGAAGCCACCGGGAGCATTAAATCAGATTGCACAGTGGTTGGGCTTGTAAAAGTGGGAAGGAAATCGGAGCGATGGGGTCCGTAGGGCTGCTACTTAACACCTCGGGGCATTTCAACAGCTAAAGCACATGGAAGCTCATTTGACCCAAGTCAAGTGATTCTGGTATTTCTCATCATTCCCCCCAACCCTTCTGCTCTCTGGTCTATATGGAGCAACCACCAGGGAGGGGGAATATCATGCACGGGAGAAATGGAAATTTTTATTAAAAAAGGAAAGCCCAACGCAAAGCACACAGAGGGAAAAAAAAAAATAATCTCGGTGTGAAGTGTCTCAAAAAAGGCTGCGCGGGTAGCACGACAAAACCCCCCGCCTATTCATCAGGCCAACAAAAAGCTTCTTTAGATTTATACTGTGAGTCCATTGAGAGGGAGGGGAGGCAGCGCTCACACACCCACCCTTGTGCACACAGGCAGAGCCCGCAGACCTGCTCCCAGCACACAGGCTGAGCTGTTCTGCCCTCTCACAAGGAAGCACTGAGTTTTTAAAAGTAAACTGTAAGGTTTCCGTTGTTGCACTGGGCTCAAGTATTTTTTTTTTTTTTTAAATTTTTTTTTTTTTTAAATATATAACAGCTCCCTCTCTTTGCCTTCTCTCTCTCTCTCTCTCTCTCTTTCACTCTTTAAACAGCCCCGGCTGCTCTGGGCTGCTCGGCAGCCGTCGCGCGCTGGCTCCGTATGTGGTCCAGACCCGCAATGAACACGGCTTTTGTTGCCTCTGCTGGGAAGCTGCCTGAGAGCAGCACACACAGCCCGGCTTGTTTCACACGTGGAGGCTGCAGCGGGGTGGTGGGGGGCGGTGGGGTGGGCGAGAAAAGGAGGAGGAGGAGGAAGAGGAGGAGGAAGAAGAGAGCAGCTCGGGGATGGTCGTTTTGTGGTAGAGCAGCCGTCCCACCGCTGGTGAGGGATAAGGGGGAAAACGAGGGGACGGAGGAGGGTGGCGGTGGAAAAGATGTCTCAGGCAGCTAAGAAAGGTCCTGTTGATTTTTAAATGGGGACCAGTTGGCCCTCCACCAGCCCACGTTCCCGCCGGGTGTAAGCCAGCAGGGGAAGGCAATGAAGTCACTGGGTCTGTGCAACTTATGTTTGCAGAGGATCTGCCCCAGAGAGAGGAGAGGAGAGAAAAGACCAACAGTGGAGTGGATATCGGAGTCCTCAGGGTTTCTGATCTTTATACACTTTCCCTGGTGGTACCAGAGCACTGAACAACAATTTGGTCTCTCTTTTCATTTACACATTCATTCATTCATTTCTGTCTTTTAAGTGATACCATCCATCCTCTTCTCCTCTAAACCCCTCAATGTTCCTCACTAATTAGTCATCATTTTACAGCGATGAGCTGCTGTTTGCTGTGACAATGCTAATTCTGCCGAACCTCTTTTCCTTAGTAAGCTTTTCCCTCTGTCTCTTTCCCTCCCCTCAGTTTCCTATCATCTCATCTGCTCTCTTCGCCCATCCATCCTCGTTGCTGCTGTCAAACCCTGCTACTGTAAACGGAGGCGATTATAGGAAACATTAAACAGCAGTTCAAGTGGAACAGATGGAGTTTTCCCCCTAACGACCGTTCAGGCTGTTGGGAGTGCTCAGCCCAGCGATGGTGGGAGGGGATGCCTCCCCTTTTCACACTCTGACGGTAACTCGAAACATCTCAGAAAGGGGCAACGTCTCCCCTTTGACCTGCCAGGGGGATACAGTCTCCTGAAGCCAGCAGGAAAATATAACATCAAACAACCAAGCCAAAGAAACAAATAGCTCAGCTTCCAAAAGCACGAGGGATTGCCTTCCTTCGCAGGATCTGAAAACCCACCAAACTCCATCCCCAAACCACCGGCCCCTCTGCCCAGCCAACATCCTTTACTGGGGAACTTATAGATGAAAACCAAAGTAGTAAGGAATGCTAAAAAATTCCACTCTCCCAACTATTTCGTTGTGGGATGTTCCCCCCTTTCCACATCTGGCAAAGTTATTTTAGAAAGCTAGGAAAGCTTTTCAAACTGAAGTTTTTTGGCTAAAAAACTCAAAATGGAAAGGTTAAAATGCATGCTTTCTGCCACATGCAGAGGGTTACTTAGCACAAAGTTGAAATGAAAAGTCTTAAAAAGTAGTAAACGAATGAAAAGAAGACATTTCCGAGAGACTGATTCTGAAAAATAAAACCTTTTTTTTTTTTTTTTTGCTCTGTCCACTTCTGCAGAAGAGCTCAGCTCCCTGCAAACTATTGCTAAAAATATGCTTCGTCTGTGAATGGATTCGGAAAGAGGGCAGGTACTGAGTAACGCCTGGAGCAGTTAACTGGAAATAACCCAGGAGACGCTGCCAGCCGCTGGTCCCAGCCGTCCTCACGCAAGGGGACCACGCTGTCAAACCCTCCAGCATTCAAACCCTTTTCATTCTCTTTCTGAACTTGCCAGCCCCTGCGGAGCTTAACACCCCTCTGGCTCAGAGATCACCCTTCGCCTCCCCTGTAGCAAAGCAGCGACACTGATCAAAGCAATAACCACGAGAAACCCCGCAGCCATTTAGGACACTTGCAAAAAAACCCATCACGACGGCAGCCTCCTCCCCCAGCGCTCAGGAGCAGGATGAGACACATCACCAGGGCTCGAGCAGTAGCTGAGATCCATCACAAAGAAACACCGGTGGGTCGGAGGGGCTTTTGGGGAGGGAGAAGGGGGATATAACCCCCTCTCTGCTCTCCCACCTCGTGGTTCTGGCTATAGGATCTCAAACTTGACACACAGGTGTTGCCTCTGGCTATAGGTTTGCTCCCCATAGCGGGTGGGTTGCTGGTGAGGACCATCCTGCCCAGAGGCACGGGCTCCCCGCGCACGGCAGAAGGGAAAGCCTGTGGAGAAGCTAGGGCTCAATCAGTTTACAACTTTTCTCACATTTCTCTGCTGGCTGCTCACCAGGGAAACAACCAATCCACTGATGGAGAGCCCGCATCTCTAGAGCGCTGAGGAAAGAAATAGGAAAGTCAAGGAAAAGATACCAAAGAGAGAGGAGGGAGGAAAGCGCGATACGTTACCTTTAACAGTTCAGTGCAGTGCTTCCAGAATCTAAGTCCCATACACCTGGCAGAGAAATGAGGTGTTTTTCAGCGTTCAAGAAGGAAAGAGCTTGCCACTTCTTCCTATTACTGTATGTCTTCTTCACAGTCTCCAGATGAGTTTTTTCTGCTGGTTTTTGTTGTTTTTTTTTTCTTTTCCCCAGTTCCCCAGAAGAAATCAAAATTCCCTGTGTGGTATTTCAGGTCCTTTCAGGCAGTGGCAGCAGCAGCAGGCTTGAAGAGTAAGTACTGTGTGTGAATGGCAAAAAAGAGAGAGAGGGTTTCAGACCACATTAGCTGCCACTGGCTGCAAGAGAGACCATCAAACTCCTGTCAGCCTCCTTAGATACCTCTTGAAGAGCTGGCAAACTAAGTGCATTGGATCCTCCTCTGGATTTTAGAGTAAAGGTAGGCAGGCATCCAGGGGGCAGGGGGAAATAGGAGGGCTTACGGACAGAAAAGGAAGCCCAGCCTCTTGGAAAGAAGGAAAAAAAAAAAAAAACCACCAAGAAAAGAAAAGAAAGGGGAAAAAAAAAGCATGACCAAAAAAAAAAAATACTGTAAATGGAGAAAGCTGAATGGGGAGTGGGGGATTAAATTTAGCCCTCTGGTTTGGAAGCAAACTGGCTGGAGCACCACAAGTGGTTGAGAGACAAGAAATAGTTTATGTAATAAAAAGAGAACGTGGTTTATGCAAACTAAAATAAGATGAAGCTAATTAAGGAACCTGAGCAAAGCCTGTGTGTCTGCAATGCAGTCAATATCACTGCAGTCTGAGTAGAAATGAGCAGATTTAGTGGGAAGCTCAGTGAGAGCAGCAAACAGGAAAGTTTAGGAACTCTCTTGCATGGCTCTGCTGGAGAGGAGCGGAGGAGCTCAGTTTGGAGGGAAGGAGGGGATGCTCAGGGCTAGGAAATGCAAAGCACCTGGAGCATCAGTAATTGATAAGTGATATAAAGGCAGAGAAAAGGGGCTGTTTGGAGTGGGTTTCTCTTTGGGGTGAGCTGGGGAGAAATACAGAGCCTGTAAGCACCTGGGAATGGCGGAGACTGGAGCAACCACCCCAAAACTTTGAGGAGGATCCCATAACTGAATCTCATAACCGAATCCTTGGCAGTTCTGGGGCTGTCAGAAAGTGCTGAAGAGGTTGTAATATGTTTTGATTATTTTTATTTTTTTCTTGGGACGATGCTGGTGACTTGGGGAGGTAACTTTGGGTAACTTTGAGTGGGAGGAGGGAATGGGTCTGTTGCTTTAGGCCCACACCTTGGCTTGTGAAGAGGCCAGATGGCAGCTGGGAGGAGATGGGAAATTGCTGAGATTTTCACAGTTGAGAAGAGCTCTTCTGGTTGAAAAACCTGTTGTACCTCAGCAGAGAAACCTGAGGGTGGACAGAGGTCTTGGGTTTGAAGTTCCTCAGGCTTGCAAGAAGGCCCCAGCTTGGGCTGTCCACACTGTGGCTCAATCTTTTCATCAGCATTTCAGCTGCTAAGAGATCTCCAAGAGATCAAGGTGGGGTGATTCTGAGTACAGAAATGCAACTGTGTGATGCTGTCTGGGTAGTAACTACTCCTTGCAGCTCCTTTGTGAAGGTACCTATCATAAGGAGAGTCCTTATCTCCAGCCCAAGGGAAAGTCTTTATGCAGGCTGTGACGTGGGTTACAAGAGAGAAGAGCAGGAGACAGAGGTGAATAGTTATGTAGGTCAAATTATATCAAGTCTTAACAACCTACTTTCTGCACTGCTCTTCCTGTGGGAAAGAGGGAAAAGTTTTGAAAGCCTATAGTTCTTAAAGAGGTTTTTAAAAGGTGGGAAAACCACTGAGTTTAAGGAGAAAGCTATTTCCCTGAACATGGAAGAGACCATCACCAACCTAAAGTAAAGATAAAATTTGAGGGTTCTCCTCATGCTCTCCTTGTACCCAAGCCACACACCAGCCCTCAGCCTCTCTCCCTCCAGCTCTCTTTTAATGTGATCTTTGATAGCTGCACTTCCCTCTCTCTTGCCAACACCATCCTTTGCTTTCTGGTTTATGATAAAATAGTTTTTCCTCCCTCCGTGAATTATTTTGATCCCATGCCTCATTTCAAAGCTTGCTTCCTTGACTGTCTTGCCTCTAAACCTGAGGCTCATAACCCTTTTGTAGTATTTGTGCCCTCTCGTGAGAGCTTTGCATCCATCATACTGACAGGTAATGCTCTGCTCCTGGATCCCAGAGCATGGAGACACGCTTCCCACAAGTACCTTATTCCATCTTAAAGATTCACGACTAGATTTTGGCTGTGAATCTCCCCCTTGGATCATTGCCCCTTTTTTTTCAGTAGTGAAGTGCTAGGTGTTAACTTGAAAACTTTCAGGGTACCCTAATGCTAAAAGTCCAAAGGGCAGTGAGGGAAAACTCCACAGCCATTAGAAAGGAGAGTACGTTTACAGCCTCATCTGAAACTCTTGGACTTATTTCCTTGACCTCACATGCCTTTTGGTGTATGAGACTGCTGCCTGTCTGCATAAAGTTTAGTCCTCTGTCTATGGAGTTCAAGTGGGGACCTTCCCACCAACTCAAAGGGCAATGGATCCATCCTGGGGCTGCCACCACTTCCAGCTGCTGGGTAGGTTGGGAGAGATGGAGCCACACAGGCTGGAGCATCGCCTGTCTCCTGTCCTTGCTGGCTGGGCTGTCTCTGCACTGGGCAGCACGCTGTAGCTCCAGCAATCAGAGGGGACAGGCAAAAAACACTTCAGATGGTGCACGACAGCTCACGCTTTAGGCAGGACTCGTTTTTTCCATCTGAGGATAAAAAGCACGTAGACAGGGGCTATAAAATATGACCTGACCAATTTTGTTCTGACTCACGGACGGGAGAGACTCTGAAACATCTCATGCCCGTCTGCAGCCCTTTGTCCCCGTAGCATAAAGACCTTTTGGGAAATGTATATGTTTAGTTGTTTTGCTGTGGAATAACTGTGAGCCCTGTGTACCCTCTGCTGCCACTGTGGTTTGGCGAAGAAAACCCCATCTGAACCTTCGGTGAGCTTAAGCCAGGGAACAGAGAAAATTCCACTTTGGAGCTAACCAGTTAGGAAAATGTGATGCTCCACACAAAGTGGTTTCTTAGCAACTTCAGGAAAGGGGTAGAAACTGCTCAGTACCTGCTGGCTGTCCCAGTTTTTTGTCTGCATCAGGAACGATTGGAAAAACAGCTAAATATGTTCAGAGAAATTGTGATTCATAAACTGCTCTTCTGTTTGTTTGTTTTTTAAGCTAAGGAGTGGCCAGGTCAAAAAAAGTCACATAGATGGCTTTTGATTTTTGTTTAAAGCAGGGAAGCAACAACTCAGACCTCTTTCAAATACAGGTAACACATTGCAAAAGTGCTTACAGTTAGGTAAGATTTTTACATGTCATTATAAAGTTCAAAGGAGGCTTGTGTCTATTCCCAGTGAAGTTCAGCCCTACAGGAGTGCAAATATTTGAACAGAGGACAAACCCTTTGGCCAAAGAAGAGTGAAGAATAGGTTTGCCGTGGAAACTATAGAATATCCAGAATTTCTATGGTGGAAGGAGTCACTGAATGAAAATAGGTAGGAAAGGAAAAAATAGAAGACAGAGAAAGGCTGTATCAGTTAAGGTGATAGTTGCTTGAGGTTTTCCAAAAGCAATGAAAGGCAGGCTTGGGTGGCTTTCCAGCCGAGACAGAGAGGAACCCAAAAGAAATAGAACAAAGAGTAGAATAAAAACTTCAAACTGCTTTTAAAAATTGTGAACTGCTGTTCCTCCCCTGCAGCTACCACTGCAGCCATCTCATGGCTCTCAGCTCAAACCCTTGTCTTACTCTTGGGGTGAAAAGGAGGGTTTTATGTCCCTGAAACACTTCACATGTCTAGAATTATTGTATCTTATTAAAACCTAAGTAGGCATTTAAAAAAAAACCACAGCAGGGGCATGAGCAGGGGGTATGGGATCCCAGCTACTGTGTGCACAGGTAGCGGAGCCGGCGGTGAAGAGTCTAAGTCTGCGACCTGTCTTCAGGAAAAGGTACTGGAGATCTAGGGGAAACCCAGGAGCTTTGAGCCTGAGCCTAAAAAGTACTGTTCATGCTTTTACAGTTGGTGCCTGAGGAGTTCAAAATGCGTTACAACAGACGTTTCTTGATCAGCTGTCACAGGCTCCTTTAGATAACAGTATTTGAGTTCTTGATGCCTCGTGGTGCTGCTGAAGCCCTGGCTCCACGTGGGACTGGGGCACGCAGAGATGACTCGCTCAAGGCTATGGGTGAAGCCAGTGTCAGAGCCAGAACATCTCCGTTCCCAGCTCTATTCCCTCTTTTAAAGCTAACAAAGGCCTTGATCCACTTGAGGAGTGGGTTTGCCAGCACCGCTGAGCTGCCCTTTCTGAAGCAGTGATGCTCTGGGAGGGTGAGGCTGCCACTTATAAACCTCTGCTGTGCTTTCATCCAGGTGAGATAAAACAAAAGCCAGCTCCTACCTACCTAATGGTCCGGAGCTCACCTCCCAGCTGGGAAACAGGGAGCGGAGGCAGCAGGCTGATGTCCTCCACACCTCCCACAGCGGGAACCAGACAAGCACCGGCAAAGTGAGCACACTCGGTGCCCTGACTGATGAGAGAAACGAGCCTCTAATTGGGAGGGCGGGGAGAAGGCTGAGATGGCCCATTTTCTGTGTTTCTGCTCAGGTGGTTGATGCTTCGCATCCTGTCTGGCTTTCAGCTTGAGCGTGCATGGGAAAGAAAAGCTGGAGTGTAGGCACTGGCACTTGCACCCACACATGTACAGGCTTGTACACATCCGTGTCCTGCATCCACGTCCCACACACGAGCCTTGGGTGTCCTGGAGGTGAAACTCCTGGACTGGGAGGAAACTCCTCCAGAGCTGGTGCTGAGGCACTACTGTGTGCATCAGCAAGGGTTGCCTCCAGTATGTCACGGGCAAAGCCTTTGCCTGAGTAGCTGCTGGCAGGGGGTCTCAACGTCAGCTTTGACCCTCATGTTCGGGTCCTGCACTTCTCCAGGCCAAGATGCCAGGATGGGGAAATCATGGTGTGATGTAGAAATGTCCATGTCCCCACACGGTTTGGGTCAGTGGGTCCTGGGGGGATTGCATGGTCTTACTTGGGGGTCTCACTGGAGGGTGGGATGGGACACTGCCAAAACCTCTCTAGCCAATAATTAGGAAGGGTCTAAAAACTCCCAGGAGAGGTTTTACTCACTAAGACGTTACCCTGAGGGCATGGGAGGGTACCAAAAAGAAATGAGTCAACATCTGGGGGTAAAAAGGGCATGGAGGAACCTTCTCCCCTCACAGACAGCACCTGTGCCTCTTTATTCCAGAGTGAATATCAGCCTTGTTGGTGCAGGTGGAAAACTCACCCCGTATTTAAAAAGCAAACCCCGTACACACACACACACACACACACACACACAACTTCTCCAAGCCCTGTTTGCATCCCGGATTGGAAACGGTGCCCTTCCTGAACCTCCCGTGGTGGACAATGTACCTATTCAACCTGCAGCGACCGGGACGCTCCGGCTCCCGCTGAAAGAGCTGCCTTCTGCCTCCCCCGCGCCGGCAGACGTAAACAGGGGGGCTCGCCCCCACCCCGATATTGTGGCTTGTTCAGCACCCGATAAAAATAGTATCCCAGGCCGGCGGGTGGGATGGGACGGTACGCACAGAGCGGTGTTTGTTTGGCAGGGGAGATTTTTATTTTTTTTATTTTTATTTTTTAAAATATTTTCTTCTTTTTGCCTCTCTCCTGTCCTCGCGGTGTCTTTCTGAATTGCTCAACGGGGCTGCACGGAGGGGGCGAGAACGGGCACCTCCGGTCACAGATTCGGTGCTGGGCGGCTGAGGCTCGCTGAGATGGGGTCTCTCGTGCTCGTCCTGGCTGCCCAGCATCCCTTCTCCATCCTGGGGTGGCTGCTGGTGGAGCGTGAAGGGTACCCCTAGCTTAAACACATATGGTGTCAGGGCTCATGCTGCCATTTGGGCTGGGGCTTGGCACACAGAGGGGTCACCCGGCACCCTGGGGCTGCTCGCCCCTCTGAGCTCGTGGAGGGCACCCCAGGGAACCTCCCTCCTGACTTTGGCTGGGGCTTTTTGGGGTACAGAGAAGAGCTGATGCCTCTTCGGAGAGGTGAGTGGGCACCGGTGAGGCTGCAGCCGTGGGTGGAAGGGCTGCAATGGTGAGCAGTGATCTGCCAAGACGTGATTGCACAACCTGTTCAGCCCCATCCACGTTGCCCCCACCACACAAGGGACCTGCTGTCCCTACCACTGTGCAGCTCCGTGCTCAGAGAGTGAGGTACGTGTCCACCCCTCCTGACCATCCCCAGGTGACGGTGAAACGTCTTTTGTCCAGGAGGCACAGTGTGGGCTGCTCCCTTGGCCAGGACGATGCTGTGTGCACCTCCCTGTCCATACACGCTCCTCTCCTGCACCGCTTGCCTTCAAAACACAGTCCTCGCTTCTCCAGTTCTCCTTTTTTCTCCCTTTTGCACACATGCATGCCCTCACCTCACCTTGTTAATCAGCTGCTTGGACTGAACCTAACTTCGCCCCCCTCCCAGCCCCCCTGATGGAGACCTGCAGGCTCAGCAAGGAAACGTGGGGGTGGGCACCGCGCAGAATATTTATACAATGAATGAATGAAAACAGTGCTAATTTTATGTTCCTCCCAGCCTGGGACGGAGCAACACGGGAATACAGCACCTTTTGTACGGGCATAGGACATCTCCTCCGTTTGCTTTTCTCCCAGAATGCTTCTTCTCGCCCCGTGCAGTATAAACAGGTCGCTGTTGACCTTGGATGCTGGCGGAGAGATTACGTCAAGCCCGGCAGGTTTGCTGGGCTGGATATTTATGGTCTTGCACCCTTTTGCTTTGGCTGCAGAGGTGACGTATGCGGCGTCCCTTTAGCTCTGTGCTGGGCTCCAAAGTGGGGTCACCTGCCTCCCCCCATGGGGGAAGCCTGGAGGTGTCCCTGACCCCTGGGGAAACCGGCTACTCGGGGGAAATTCTGCAGAGAGTTTCTCCTTTTGCTTTAGTTCCTTTTTTTTTTTTTGTTGTTGTTGTTGTTGTTGAACAAAGATTTTTTGTGTTTGTTTTGCTCCAGTGAAATGTGTTTGATTGTCCCAACGTGGCGAGGAAGAGGCAGAGAGGGGATGCGGGAGGCAAAAAAGCAGGCAGCAAATAGGGTCCAGCAGCAGGTGTAGCTCCATCCACCTTCTTCAAAAAGCTTCTCTGACCTTGGTGGGCTGTGTCAGGCCCTTTGGCCACTTTGGAAGCGGGAGAGGTCACTGGAGAGGCTTTTGGCATGAGCGTACCAACACCTCTCCACAAAGAATTATTTTAACTGATTTTTTGGTGGTGAAAAGGAAGCTCAACAGAAACAGCCACCATTGAAGAGGCTGCTCGACAGCTCTGGGCACGGCTTGTCCCGTGGCCAGTCTTGCTGAGACACAGGAGGAATAACCCCCACGCATCTCAGAGTTGAGAGGTGAATGAGGTGTTCCTCACCCACTGGCAGTTATTTCTGGAGGGGGAAAGGCTTCCTCCTAGGAGCCAGAAGGAACATCTTCTGTATCTCCCACTGAGAAGGTCGCGGCCATTATGCCAGCAGCTTTAAAGTCCCTGCAGAGGACAAGACCAAGGCGCTTGGTTGCAAAGAGCTTTCTGCTTTCCAGGAATTCTGCAGGCGGAGCAGCTTCAGCTGATAAATAAGGGGATCTCAGACAGACTTGGCTTCATTGGCATGCAACAGCCCAGAGGTCATTTTTTAAGAAGTCCAAGAACATTCACAGCAGGGAGTGGGTTTTTCTTACTGTAGTTAAATGGGTTTTCAGTCCTTCAGCAGGAGGTGTAAGCTCATCTTTTGGATGTCGGCCTTTTCTGTCATTCCTTTAACACAAGAATCCCCTTGAGCGTTTTAACCCTCTCAGCCCTGCCCCAGAGTATTCATTTTCCTTTTCCCATTTATACTTCTGTTCCTAATTTGCAAGTGAAACAGGTTTCATGCTGGTAAACAAGAAAATGTTGTAAAAAAGTCAATCTCGAAACCAAAATCCCACTAAAAACTCCACAATTCATTAGTAATAGTTACACGGACCCACATATAACAGATGTGGATTTAAGATCACTGCAGGACGTTGCTATCTGCCACCAGCCCTTTCCCTGCTCCTGTGGTTAGAGTTGGGTAGCAGACCTGCATAGAAGAAGGGTGTAGGGGGTTTCTCCAGGCACGACACATGGAGACCTTGACAAATTACCCAGTCCCAAGGTTGGCAGTGAGTTGGCAGCTTATTCCTTCCACTACTCCTACGTTTATTATTAGTCTTTCTCTTTCTTGTTTTTTTTTTTACCTACAAAACCTCATCCTCTGGTTTCAGCATTTCAGTCCTTCCTTTTCGGTCTTCAGCAAACGTGTCTTTTTGTTTGCTGCAGAAGAGAGGACATTTCTCTGTCTGGATTGTAGGGTGGGTAGGTGGAGCTGGAGTTTTTATTCAGAAGGCCCAGAAATATTCTCAGGGTTACTCCTAATAGTACACCTCATCTTTTTCTGCCAGTGGAAGGTATAACCTGCCCCACCTTTTAGCTTCAAGTACTCATGGAGGCAGATCAAACCTTCCATTGAAACCCCGTGGTTGGAGAGCAGGTTGTGACCCTCCCATCGTTCCCCTAGGACTGGAGTGGCTCTCTGAGGAGCAGCTCTCTGAGGAGCATCCAGAAATAAAGGGTTACTTGTATGGTTCTCCATCACAAAACACACCTCCAGACAACCTCCTCCTTTTCCTTAGCTCCTTGTAGCTGAGCCTTCACCACATGTTGATGTCTCTCTGTACCCTCTACTGAGTTTCTAGGCTGATGAGATGAATGATGGGTGTTTGAGCCTGGGTCAAGGCATATGTGGTGTGACTGGTAAGAAAAACTTGCCTTGGCTTGTGCTTATGTTAGGAGAAAACGTCTTGAACTGCCCTAGGTTTTTGCACCCATATTGGGATTAGATCCACACTCACTGCCAAATACCAGACCAAGCAAGGATGAAGGGGAGAAGTCCTCAGGACACCTTTCCAGCCGTCTGTATGTTTCTACTTTACCAATTGCTGTTGCTTTCTTAAAAGCCCAGCTGGGACTATGTTTGGAGCTCTTAACAGGTCTCTCTTTGATTACTTCTGCTTCCTGGCCTCTGTACTTCATTGTGAAACATCCCTCATTGGCCTGCAAAGTGGCAGCTGCACCTCTAGGAGGTGTTTCTGTGGGCTCTCCAGAGGTTCTTGCTGCCTGAAGGTAAGTCAGGTTTAGAGAGGTCCACCTGAGGTGCTGCTACAGTGGAGAGAAAAGCAAAGAACTAAAATTCAAATCCCCCCCCCTGTTAAACAGAGAAGCTCTGCAGATCAAGGGCTCCCTGAAAATGTTATTCCTCGGCTGGGATGCAGAGATCTCAGTGTCAATATTTGTGAAGTAGGAAGGGCCCTGCCAGCTGCAGCATTTCCAGAAACAAGCCTCTGTGTGCAGGGCTGGGGCAGCCGCCACGGGCTCAGCCTGGGACAGCCGGGGCTGGGGCTGATGCAGGAGCCCCCAACTGGACCTGCCCTGCGAGGCTGGGGGAGCCGAAGGTGGGATGTCTCCACTCACAACCCTAATCTGCCCCTTGGAGGTTTGGGTGAGATTTATAGTGTTCTTCAGGGAAGCAGACAGCAAGCGGTGCTTTGATGCCGTGGTGTTTCTGCTTTGGTGAAATGCACGAGTGAAGTGGCTTTGATATGGTGGCACGGTCACCTGAGGGCACGGGGGATGTCTCCGTAGGAATAATGTTGCTCTGGCACAGTCACCGTGTCAAAACTCCTCTTCCTCAGAGGGGGGAGTTGACAGTGACGTGAATCTCTCAGCCCTGAAAAGCGGGAGAGCGGGCAAAAAGCTGAGCCTTGACATAATGATGCTGATGGCAAGCTGCAAGGGCAATGTCACCATCCCCAGGAGGAGACCAGCCACCTCAGGAAGAATGGGTTAGGAGCTTGAACCTGACATAATGCCAGGACTCTCTAGATGAGCGAGTAACAGACCTGGTGTAGTGACAAGCTCAAAACTAGTTGTTCCCATGGCACATAAGCTTGACCTTCTTTCCTTCTTCATTGTGGTGTTTCAAATAAGTTCTAAATATGGGGGTAATGTTTCCTTAAGTGGTAAGTGCTTGGTATTGGTTTTGGAAAAAAAGATGTAAGAATATTCCCTGGATGGAAGGGGTGACAGCCATGCTGTGTTTTGAAGGTCATTCACTTTTTGGACTCTTTTTTCCCAATTACTAGTAGAAAAGGCAAGTAACATGGCCCTGCTGGCAAGCAAAAGCAAGAGAAACTGGAACTGAGCAGCGGCTGAGGGATGCAAGGAGGGCAAGTGATAAATCAGAGCAGAACTAACCAGATAAAAGGAAATCCTTGCTGTGTGGCCTCTGGTGTGCTGGGGATACAACCCCCAGGAGAGCCAGGCTGGAGGAGAGATGCTGAGGGGCAGGACAGAGGTGTGAGCAGAGACCCTCATGCTGCCAGCAGAGAAGCACGGGGAAGGTCCCAGGGCCTGTTGGTTCTGGTCCAGGTATGTTGTCAGGGCTGTGAGGACACCTGGATGCTTCCCTAGGATGGAGCAGCAAAGCATTGAGATGTGCTAGTGTGGGGAAGAGATTAAACAGTCCCTCGCTTTCAGAAAACAAGATAAACTCCCTTTCTCTTCCTGGACACCACAGCCTTTGTGATAACAAAGAACTGACTGGCCCATCCCTGCCTTTAAAGGATCCCTGGTTGCTACCACCCTACCCCAAATCTCTCCTTCCTTCAGAAACAGCCCTGGCATGGAGCACACACATTCTGCCGTCCAGCAGACAGCCTCTCATTTGGCTTGAGACTATTCAGGTGGGAAAAAAAAATAGCCTTTCAGGGCTTTGTGATTTGTTTTACCCTTTCCTTTGTTGGGTCCTTTTACAGGAACCCAAAAGTAGTTGTGAAAAGACAGCAGAGACTGTGTGGACTTTGGGTAACTTTTTTGAAGACCGTGAGACCTGCCAAACAGCCCCAGAGAAAGGATCTTACTGTGTTGATTTGTTTTCTTTGGTTTATGGGGGGAAAAAATATTTCACACATAATTAGAGCAGCCACAGAGAGATTGTATTAAAGGCGCTTTACTGGAAATTTCAAGGGACAGAACAAGGGAAACCTGTGTTAACACTAGCAACCAGGAGAAGGACCTTGCCTGCAAAATGGTAGGGAAGGACAATGTGGAGTGTTCAAGCTGCAAGAAAGAAACTGTTCAGGAGGGCAGCATGTGCATCAGGCTCTGGGATTAAACTAAGCTACTGCGGGCCCTGATGCTCCCTGCTTCCCCCCCCACCAGACCCCGTGAGTGCTGCAGACTGCCAACCTGGGTGGTCAGGTGTGGAGCACAGGGGTAAGACACCACTCACTCCTATGAGGGAAGAGAGCAAGGACTAAGGGCCTGACCTACTCTGCTGGTATCAAGAATCTTGGCATCATGGTGTCTCCTTCAGCTAAATCTGCCCAATTTCTGCTCTGTGACAGTGAGTTAATCCGGCCAGTCCTTCTGTTTTGAAGACCTCTCCGACATACTGTAAGAGCTCTTGCCTGCTTCTTCCATCTACTGATCCCACTCCACAGAGAACAGGAGTTCTTTTAATGCAAAAATTCCCAGGACAGATTCAAGTTGCTCAGCCTTGTCCATGCTCTAGTGACAAGCCCACCATAGACCTCTTTCTCTCCAGGCATTTCTGTGAAACCCATCTCTGTGGGCTCTGCGTCCTGTAGAGTTCTGAATTCCCTGATGGACCTCGTTGTATCTGTGTGTGTTTCCCTCCAAAGAGAGAGTTGTGTGAGTGAGGTATGATTTTATTTAGGTGGAATTTTTCACTGTTGTTGGCATTTTTGGATCCCGTGGGCTCAGTGAGATCCGTGAAAACGAAGATCTTGAGTTTCTGTTTTACTTTAGTTTGAGGGAAACTGATATGAGGAGTGGAGGACTGATGTGTCCATGAGACCTTGCTGCACGGCACCTATTGTTGATCTGTCTGAGCTCTCCACCGTGCTGAGTTGTCACTTCAAGTAGTGACATGCAGAAGTACCGTTATTCCTGCTTTAAAAATAGAGAAGTGAAGTGCACAGCCTTGCCCAGAGCCACGTTAAAACCCTCTGCTTTACGAGTGTCTAGCTGCCTACAACTAGCCCTGCAGTGGCCCTGTGCGCTTGTTCCCAGCATACTCTGTTGGACTCTCCTGCTTGCAAACCCTGCTCGTCCCTGTGAAAACAAAGTGCTTGCTGCCGGCTGCTTTCCCTTCCTTATTGTTGCTGCTCCCTTCATTTTTAAAGCTTACATCACTCTGCGGCCAGAGATGTCTTGGGTACCTCACAAGAGCCACTCTTTCCCAGGTTACCTGAGGGCAACACCAGAACTGAACAGCAGCTCTACAGAAGGCACGAATATACTGTGGCCGTTTATTTCCTACTGTGCTTAGGAGATGAGTGAAGCATATTTGTGGTGGTTGCTATTAGACATTAGGGAGGAGCATGGCCCGGTGGTTAGCGTAGGGGCAGGCTGTCAGGACTCCGGAGATATATTCACAGCAATGCCACTGACTTTGAAGGCAAAGTGACATGACCTGGTCTCCTCATCCTTGACAGGGGCGTCGGTATATTCAACTGCTCCACAAGCGGGCTGGCAGCACCCAGATAATTTAGTAATTCAACAGCTGCCCAATTCTTTATGTGTTGCCTCAGCTGCCATACCATGTTGCTCTGACTGGTGATACCTGGCTAGAGGACACATATAGTCAGGGTTGTTGAGCATCCACAGTCCATGGAGGACTATGGAGGTGAAGCAAAGCACACCAGTCACTCAGCACTATATTCAAGTTGTGCCCATCCCTTTTTCTTGGAAGCTGTTCTCCTTTCTTGGGAGCTCTTCTCCTTTCTTCTCTTCTTGGACTTTGTTCCTTTCCTTGCCTGATATTCCTTGCTGGAATATCCCTCTGGCTCTCCTGAAGTTTCTGTCCTATCTTCATGCCAGAAGGCCATTTCTCTGTGCACATCCCTGACTGCCAGCCTGTGTCCTCTCTGTCTTTACATGTGCCATGTGGCAAGAGGCTGATAAATGTCCTCCCTTGGTGCTGGGTGCTGCTTATGGAGGAGCTGGGGAGGCTGAGTTTGAAGAGCGTGTCTGAATCAGTTGCTGGACACAAGGAAGTCAAGGGGAAGGGAAGAAGGCAGAGGAGCAAAACCCAGATAAAATCCACATTGTGGCAAGGAGGGAAGTGAGTGGAAAGATACTTGGGCTTTAGGCAGGCAGGACCTACCTGGTGAACCCTGTCTGTCACAGATGAAAGAGTGGTGCCCTAGTGCTGCTGGGCCTGAGAGGGGAAATGAGGAGCATGTCATGAATCTAGCCTCTGCTGGCCCAGGAGCACCTGGGCATTGGGAATTAGATTAAGCAGATGACTATTTCTGCCCATTACTAAGCTGTTGCCTGAAACTCAGGATGCAGATTAATTGGGAAGCAGCACCAGGAGGCAGGGAAGGCTGTGGGGCAGTGTTTACAGCACTCCTCCTTCGTACAGGGAGAGGGTGGCCAAGAATAACCCTCCGTCAGCCATTAGCAAGGTGAGCCGGTTGGATTTTTCCATTTGCCCTGCGTGTGGCTCTCATCTCTGTCCCCTGACGCATGCTAGCCCTGGAAAAGCCACTGCCCCGGTTGTCCCCAAACAGGCTTCTCTGTTCAACACTTCTCAGCTTGTGGGGAGGAGGCTGGGACGTGAGGATCAGTTCCTCGCCCGCATCCCGTGAGACACCGGGCCGGCGCCGGGCCTTTCCTTGCCACTCTTCCTTCACTTAAAGCCACACTGTTTACCTTCCAGTCTGGATGGAGAGGTGGAGGGCTGGCAGGCAGGCTCTGGCTCTCGGTACCCTCCGGCTAGGAGACAAAAGATGGAGGAGGGAAGCGGGGTTGATGGCAGAGCCAGCCAGGCCGGCAGGGATTTTCCTTTGATGTGTGTCTCTGGGCAGCGCTTTTCCATGCTCCCTCGGCTGCTGTAATTATGCCGCTCTCTTCCCTGCCAATTTTCCGTGTCCGTTAGTGCTGAGGCTGGTTTGTGACATGAATTCTTTCTCTCCTGAGGTGGGCGAATAAGCTCCTGGTGCCTCTCCGGTTTAAGAAAGCCAGTGGTGCAGCGCCTGTGCCACAGCCACACAGCGTGTGGTACGCCACACGCACAAGAGTGTGCAGCAGGGCAAAACAAGGCAGCACGAGTGGTGGGAAAGGGAGATCTAGAAACCAAGTGGCCCAAAACATGCTCCTTTCCCACCGCCTGGGGCTCGGTGTCACTCCCCACCCCGGGGGTCCTCCCCACAGAACCCCACAAACCCACAGCGGGGGTCTCAGATGCCATCCCTGCCTCCACGAGTACCTGGGCCAAGTATCTGAGCAGTGCACCAGCAAAAGGTTGGTAGTTCTTAGCCACAAGCACCCTCAGAGCAGGAGTCCACCACATTCCCTGCCGTTTATTCAAGCGTATGCTGAGAGCATCACCTCCCAGCTGCTGGCCCTGCAAAGCTCTCTCACTCTTGTCCTCTCTCAAAACAAGTCTCAAAACAAACTAAGATGCCTTAGTTTTATCTTGCCTGCATAACTCGAAACAGAAAGGCAGCTTAAGCACAGGAGGAAAACTACCCCATTGCGACGTGATAAGGAGTTACCCAAGGACTTCTTTGGAAATCCAGCTTTGAGCAGGAAGCTCATCTGAAAAACCCTTAGCAAGCGAATATTAGCATACAATGTGAAATAACAAATCGATTATTTGAAGTTCCCTCCAAGAAGCAAGTCTATAGAGAGGTGATGGGAAACTTCTGCCCCAAGATCAATGTCAGAGAGCCAGGATTAGAAAGCAGCTGAGATCAGATGGATTGAGAATAAATGGTCACTTTTCAATATGGCAAAAGAGAGATGGCATGAGAGATTTATGAGGTTGGATGAAGAAGGAACTGGTCTAGTACGACAGCCTCTGGCTCTCCAGTCAGCAATACATTTGTCTCCCCCACCTGGAACTGATTTCCCAGCAGAACCTCGGTCTGTGCTGCAGTGAGCTCCTGCTGAGGGAACCTGAGGACTTAAAGTTGGAGAAAGAGGTTTCCTTTCTAGGCATGGCCATGAGCTGCAGGCAGACGAAGGAATTGGTTAATAAGAGCTGAGACCTCAATGGGATGCTTGACACAGCTCAGAGCAGACTGAGCTCAAACACACTGAGACATAATTTTCTGTGCTGGGGTGAGTGCTAGGGCTGTCTTCTGAGAAGCTGCCAACCTGCTACTGTTGGAGACTCATGGATCCTAACTGCAGGGCCAGAGGCCACCTCTGTACTTCATTTCACACATCGGAGACCTCTGCATAAGCAGCAGTACCCAGTGGGACGAAAAAACACCAGCAGAGAGAGAGCAGGAGTGAGAAAAAAAAAGAAAGGGATCTTAAGATTGGGTCAGAGATATATTTCCCTTCTCTGTGTTGGCTGGAGAAACCTTCACCTGGCCAGGTCTGTGTCTGGGGTGAGGGGCTGGAGGACATTAAATTAAGTGTCCCTTTTCTGACCAGAGAGCACAGAGCAGGGCAAAAACCCAGACTGCAGTGATGCGAATCCATCAGCCAAGTGGTGTGGTGGGACATCTCTCCTGGTGACACCCTGGTGCATCCTGTTCCCCCCTGCCCCAGCTCATTGGGATGAGCCTAGTTCCTGGGAGGTGCCAAATCCATTTTCTGTCCACAGAAACATGGGCATCGAGGGCTGGGCTCCTTCCAGCACTTGTGCTAACTCATTTAAAGCTACCTGGAGTAACTCTGCTTTGCTGCTGGCAGTGCAGACACGTCCAAGAGCAGCCCCTTTGTAGAAACTCATGAAAAACTGACTCAATGGCTTTAAAGGACGGGACCAAAGCTGCTCACAGCCTCTGGGCTGAAAAGCAGGAATCTTGTTCCCAGTCCAGTGCTTAATTCACTAATCAAACCACTTCAGGTTATTGAAATGACCCTCTTTGAGGCCAAGGATCTCATTAGCGTCTCAGTAGAAAAGCCTGCTGAGCTCTAATCATGCATAGAGAGGGATTTTATGGAGGATGTCTTTTCTCAGGGCCCTAGGCATTTTTCCAGCAACTGGTGGTGAATCTTCCTGAAATCTTCTGATGCTGTTAGGCAGGGGTCTTAGGGCAGTTTCCTTAAACATTGCCTGTGTGGACAAGGCAGAGGAGATGTCATGGGAGTGCAAGAAGTGGTCCTAACACAGCACTCATGCTTAGGATTTGAAGGTACCAAAGAGGACACAAACCCAGGATGCCTGCCGATGACAACAGGAGGAGGTCCTTTTGGGAAATGGTTAAGATTCATCAGCAAAATGGCACAGAGGTGCAGGGAGCTGGGTTTCTGGGTGCTGAACATAAACGCTGAGGACTGTCTGGGCCTGGGGTACAAGCTGGATTAGTGATGATGCTTTGCTTGTTGGCCATGGCTTGCTTTCAGGCCATGGACAAAGAGGGCAGGAATTTAACATACACTTTAACATACGCTTAGGGGTAGCATGGATGGCATTGCGATCTTCAGGCAAAAAAAAAAAAGAGGCCTGTGTCTAATTTAAAGCAGTTTGTTAACCAGCGAGCAATTTGCATAACTCTGTGATTTGAGGAGAGGAGAGGCAGCTCTGGTCATCTTGTCCTGGCTGCCAGTGCCCCGAAGCTGATGACCACAGGCATCTGGCAGGGAGCAGCGACTCAAGACCTGGGCTTCTGGAAGAACTGGAAGTCCTGCAGCTCTCAGCGCACAGAGCGCCCTTGTTCAGCAAGGCTCAGAGAGGGCCCTTGCACTTTGCTGCACGCTCCCCAGCTTGGTTGGACAGCTGTTTTCTCCCTGCCACCCTCCCTAAATCAACGGGCGCCTGTGCCTGCTGCGTTTGTATTTTTCCCAGCAGAACTTAGCAGATATCTGTTGCTAAACCCTTTAATGGAATTAAGCAGGAGTTTAGCTTTTACCTGGAGTTAAACCGTTATCTGTGTGGTCTTAGCACAGCCTTGCCCTTGGCCAGTGCATAGAACTGGGCTACAGCCACCCACCGCATCCCATGAAGACACGGGTTGGTCCTCCTGAGCGAGCAAAACTGAAACCTTTGGCAGGTGGTCGGAGATGTGAGGACTTCTATGAAGACCAGAGCACTCAGACTGTCTGATGGCGGTAGGCACAAGAGCGATGAAAATCGAGGAATGACTGAAGCAATGACTATCTTCTGCCTATTAAAGCTGAAAGGGGAACTGGTATAATAATTTGTCACATGAAGCGATGCAACAGGTTACCTTTCCCCTGCCCTTTCCCAGACAGAGGGGACGTGTTTTGCACAGTGTCTTCCTGCATCAGAGCAGCCTTCCTGCATCCTTGCATGGGCCCCAGCACTCCCCAGTAGCTGCAGAGGCAAGGAAAGGACCGTTATGATATTAACTCACAGGAGAATCATGAAGCTAAATATTCTGGATGACACTGTTTTTAATAGAGGACAGCGTCGCTTCCAGAAACCCCTTCAGAATTAGGTGATCCCTCCTATGAGTTACCAAAGAACTTGTGAGACCTGTTTCAGGGTGGGAGAAGCAGCCATAAATATATGAGCTGAGAGAACTGATCCAGATCCAGAACATTAAAACTCCAAAGACCCCCTCTAAGGATGTTAGAAGGCAAGGAGCTAGTGTGGCTGCATTCACTACCGTGATTACCTGCAAATGAAGGCAGCAGCTCTGACTCATGTGCTTATGGAGGAGAATTATAAAGAGATCTGTATTCCCAATTACTCCCCGGGCTGGAGGGCAGGAGCTGGGAGATAATGGGCAAATCAGATTCAGAGGCGGAGGAAAGCTGTTCCTCTTCCCCTGCCTGGCTGCGCGAAGCCCACAGCCACGGGATTTGAATTATCTTATCTCCTACATAGCATCGGCTTAAGAAAATATGGGCATGCCTCCACTGCTGATATTCACACACATGTGCTGTCCTGGCATGCTTTCTGACACTGGCATGAGCCTTAACTCGGGTACTGATCAATGCCACGCTGCAAACAGGGCTTAAGGCACCTGCTGCTGCTGGCCAGGGGGACACGCTCTGAGCCCTGATCCCCAAAACTGTCCTGAAGCTGCTCAGCTGCTGGGCTGGGGAAACGTTTTACGAATCGAGGCAAATGAAATTTGGTTTCACATAATTTCCTCCAGCTTCAGTCCTGCTCGTTGACAAGAGAGGAAATGCTTTTCACATGCCAGCTGGTGACACTGCTTCATTATAAATTGCTCGCCTCCCGTTTTTTAAGTCAGAGCTGCAAAACACAGAGACAGCTCTCAGATCAGCTAGTCTGTCATCTCTGGGGCATCTGCTGGTGCTTGGGCTTGGAGGTTTTTAGGTCGCCTATAGATTAGATTTAACTCCTTTGCCTGGAGACAGGCTTGGAAATCTTGGGACTGTCCAAGCAACCCCCGAATCTTCCTCCTTGGGTACCAGATCAGCTATAGGAATAGGGTCGGATGGAGACCCCTTTCTAATGCCACCTTTGAAAGGTCGCTTGGTCTTGTCTCCCCTGTGCTCTCCCCACTCCTGCCACGCTGTCTGTGACCCCCCCAAGGCCCGTGCCCTCGGAAAGCATCATGGTCCCCGCAGTCTGGTGTTAAATACCGCAGCACGGGAGTGTGTGTGCGGGGAGTGTGTGTGCGGGGTCTCTGCAGAGCTCCCCCCAGGGGAGGCGGGCTGGGAACGGGCACTCACTGGTACTTTTCCATCCTCTTCCTCGCAGGCTGCTGGCTGCCTCGGTGGGAGATGTTTGTAGGGCTGAAGCCAAGAAGTGTCCCGTGACGTGGCCAGCCCTCCTTTGCCAGGAACCACCTTTGCGGCAGAAGCAGCAGCAGCAGCAGTGTCTTCTCCAGCCTCATAGTCATCTTTATTTTCATTTTTCTCTCCCAGCTAGGCAGGGGAGGGAAGGCAGCCAGCAAGCCCGTAGGGATGGAAATGTCAACTGCATGGGGAGAGGCAGGAATTTAGCAGCCCCTGGGCAAACCCAGCACTTCTGAGGGGATGGCTGCCATTTCCACACCTTTGTGGATTCCAGCCCCTCCACAGGAGTTTAACTCCTCCAGTGCCAGGCTACCGCAGCCGCAGCTTAATTGTGGGCTTCTCCCTCTCAAAAGACATCCGCTGTCTTGATGCTCATGATGCAAGATTTAGAAAGGTGGTGAGTGAAGAAGAAGGTCGGGAAGTTCTTTAAGAGCAGGGACAAGCTCTGCTTCTCATTTCTGAGCCTTTTCTGAGTGATCTGGATGGTTCTGGGTCTGTGTTTGGGCAGCATCCGCAAGCAATATGTGTCTTTGGTGAGCGGTGTTTTATTTCATAATGGAACTCTTCAGTGCTGTAAAAATAATGGAGGTAAATTATAAGTTATCTGCCAAAGCAGAATTGAAATGAGATCCTGAGAAACCGCTTTAGCCTTGAGACTGGAAAATTTTTAGCCAAGTCCTAAGGCCATTGGTGACGTTACAGCTGGGTGTACTGGTGTTTATGAAGGTCAGTATAAAATCCTGCGTGACAAAGTTGGCAGCATCACACAGTAGACATTTTACAAGGCAACAAGCACTTTGAGGAGGAAAGAGGGAAGGTGTTATCTAGCTCTAAAGCTAACTTCAATGCTCCTGTTGGTTGCAATTGAGTCATGAGGCTTTGCACACCCCAGCTATAGCACATGGTGCAGAGCATGGTGTATCGATGCCCACCACTTCAAGGCTTTACCCCTTCGAGGTCCCCTCGTTGGCTTGAATGACTGAGATGATAGTTTCTTGTCCTTGTGTGAGGACAGAGACTACCTCAGATAAAGAGCTGGACTCTGTGCCCAGCTTCATCCCAATCCCCCGTATTGTCTTGGGCACAGCCCTTATGCCAATTTTTGCAATGGCTTTTAGCACAGATGCCATCACAACCTCTGCATTTACATGATGAGGCAGGAGAGAGAGCCAGGACCAGGCTGCCACAAGTGAGCCACGTTTCCTGGAGGAGAGCAAACAAACCAAACCACCCCTGTCTCATTTCACCAGAGCATGCTGACACCAGCTTACGCGCACACCACAAGTGGCAATAAACAACAGTGACTTTTTTTCCTTGCAGGAAAAAAACAGTCAAAACCAGTCAGGGATGAAAAACCCCACCTTGAACAACATGGCATTTTGTATTCTGGCTGGCAGTTGTGATTTGGTGTTTTTTTTTTTAAAAAAAAACAACCAATGTTCCTTTGAGTGGACAACAGAAAGCTGCCTGAGAAAAGCAGAGTTCAGCCCAGCGCCATGATCCCCTTGGGCCAGCATCCCCATGAACCAGACCCCTCCACTCACCATATCCTGTGTCTACCTGCATCTGTAAGTCACTTCTTCCCCGTTTCCATTTTTCCCCCCTTTGCGGCTCCAAACACTGCGTGGTCTATGGCTCCAGCTGGGGAACAAGTAAGGACCTGTGTCTGCTCTGACCGGAGCCAATTGCCGTGTGTAAAGTGATTTAATACAAAAATTAGAAATGAAAAGGAGGTTGGGGTGAGGTGGCCAAAGCAAACACACGTAGCAAATGCAGGGGGAGAAGAAAGGCTTGTACGATCCCTACATTTGGTAGCTCTTAGAGTGTTGTGGTGGACATCAGGGAGAGAAACATGGTCTGGTTTTGCTCCCAGGGGGGCTGTTCTACCAAGATCACCAGGAGAAGGTCTGGTTGCAGCATGGTGGATAGCAGGGCTCTTTGCTCCAGAGATGTTTTGGAGCATGAAACTGGGCTGGGGTAGGATTTATCAGAGGAGTAGTCCTCAGGGGATGGTTTAGCTCTAGGTGGTGCTGTGAGAGCAAAGAGCATCGTGCCCTTCCCACAGGCTCATTTATTGCAGGGCCTCTTCCCAACTTGCCATTATTCCCTGTTTCCTGGACAAGAGCTTGCACATCCCCAGCGCAGTCCCCGGCTTCTCCCAGCTTCTTTGTCTCAACCTTCATGGAGAGGAGATGCCTCTTGGCATGGAGTTGATGGGGGCACCTGTTCAGCACCCTGTCACTGCCACCATAAGGCCTGCCATGGAGGAGGTCCCCAGTGTGTTCTCCTACATGTTTGTAAGGAGATTTTGAGTCATCCCAGCCACCCGTAGGTTATTTGTGTGCCGTGTCCTTCATTTACTTGGCATCTACATTCAGTGATTGGCCACCAGAGTCCAGCCCCCTGATTGTACGGAACATGTTTTCAAAAACAGGACAATAACAATAATGTGCTTCTTCTCAGACATTTCCTTCACAGGTAGATCTTTGTACTACCACGTATACAGTCATCGGACTCACAAATATTTTTGCAAGCTCCCAATGGCTGGAGGAGTGTTTGTGTACAACAAATATGACCCTAAATCACAGCAAATAGACCTTGGTACCTTTTGGGGGGAATAGTTGTTTACTGCACAGCCAGCATAAGTACTTGAGAGAAAAAAAACCAGCTTTTGTCTAGAGCAGCAGTCCCTCTCTGCTTTCACACTGGCTGTGTCCAAAAGCCAATTTTGAGTTGGAGAATCGCAGTTTTGATCCCAGTGACGGTGTGCTTAAAAACCCAGCAGCTGTGGGGCTTGGCATTGCTTGGCTTGGTGATTGGGAAAAAGGATCAAGGTCACCCTGCGTGCTCTGGAGTTTTCCCTGCACTTCTGCCAGCAGGTTCAGCTTACCTTTGAGCACATTGATCAATGAGAACTTTCTGTCTCACTTCTGCCCAGCCTATACGTGCACTGATGAGCAGAGGGTAATCCACCTTTATCAACCCAGCTCTTCCATTGGAGCTAAGAGTGTCTTCAGTGACTTGATATACAGTGAAAAGATTTCAAATTTCCTCTGAAAATCAGCTTCATAGCAATTATAGAGACACTGGAAATGTGTTCATACATGACTACAAGTAACTGGAAGTGAGGCGAGAAACCGTTGGGAAATGCAGATCAGCCACGCTCCGGTGACTAAGTGGAGCCACACTAGTTTCTCCCAGCTGCAGATCTGATTTCTAGGACACATGCAATATATTTTAGAAAGCAAGAAATTCATCTTCCAACAAGGAAAAAAAAAAAAAAACCCAAAGAAATTGTATTCCCAAACCTGCAGTTGTTCTGCATCCATGAGTTCAGGAAAATGGAGCTGGTGCTGGCTTGGGCCTATTTTAGGAAGAAGGAGGTGTCTGTCGGCCTGTAATGCGAAATGTGCACCCTTCTGTGTAAATATCCATCAGGTAAAATAATGTGGACTCCAGCATCACTTGAGAAGAAATGAAATTGTCAGAATAAAAGATCAGCATGGGATTCAAGCCTTTCCTCAAAAGGAAACACTTTGGCTCCCCTGGGGAATTTCTTTAGCAATCCATATCGTTAAAGGTAAAGATTGTCTCTTCAAAAGAAAGTAAAATAATTTTGTTTTGTTTTGTTTTTAGCTCTCAGCCTTATTACTCTTAGTAAAACCTGAGGATGCTATTTCTTTAATTGTGGCTTTCTCCTTCTCTCTTATTGTACTCCTGTCTCAGCTTGTCCTATTATCTATACAGACAGAGGGAACATATCTAATCAGAAAAAGGCAGTGATGAAATTAAGCAGAAAGGATGTTATTTTTGCTTAAGGTTTGATGGGCATAACAGTAAAATCCGGGATGGCAGTAGACATGATTCCTACTGAGCTTTCTGCAGGGTCTGGGAAGAAGCTGCCCCTTCCTCCCAGCCCTGGCTGCTGTCGCGGGGCTGTCAGGTACTCCTGGAAACACCCTGAGACTTTGGAAATCTACAGCACAGCAAAAGGCTATTTGCATTTCAATGTCACGATTTAGGAAAAAAATAAAAAGAAAAGGCAATTTTACTATTGGCATATCCCCCCCGCCCCCTCCTCACTTTCACGTGGCTTGTCACATGGTAAGAGATTTAAATGGCTACACGTCCAGCTAACAGCAGGCAAGTAGCATTTTGCTGGTGGCCACAGATTCTGCCATTTATTTTTTTTATTTTCTTCTCCAATCACTGAAAAAAGCAAAGACCTGATTGACCCACTATAGGGAAACCCGTGACCGTGTTTATTTTCCATTTTGCACTTGTTGATAGCAAACCAGGTGCAAACGTGTTTCAGGAGGAGAAACCAAGGGCTGCCTCTCTCAGTCCAATGTTTTCTCAGAAGCAGGGTCATGGGAAGAAGGTGCTGCTTCCCCAGGCTCATGAGGAGCTTACGTGGGCTGCAGCTCTCCTGCCCGCTTGCCACCCTGGTCCCCATTGCAACAATTAGCGTGAAAAGAGGAGAGGAGAATAAAGCAAAGCCCCAGGGAACATCGTCTAAGTGCAAGAAGTGAAAAAGTTAAGGCAGGCCAGGGAAGATCGTTCTCCTGCTGAAAATCTGTTGTGCTCACTCCGGAGCAGGGAGCTGGCAGAGGGGCTGGAGCTGTGTCCGCGTCGAGGAGCCTCCCTGAATGGCCCTTTTCAGCCTGAAGTTTGTGAAGAAAAGTGGGAGGGAGCCAAAACCAGGGCGGGAGAACATATAAATACTATGTGTAAGCAATGATGTTTTTTATTTGGAAGCCGACCCATACAGTTGAGACTCACCTTGGATAACTCACAGCGGGGGTGGGAGAGCTCCTCCCATCTCCCGCTCACTACCGAAAAGTGAGTTTTTAGGAGGTTTTGGCTGTTTGCTGGGCTTTGGGAACCGCCTGTGCAGTGCAGAGGTACAACTCAGAAATGCTGCCAGCAGCTCCCAGTGCTCCCAGGTGCTGGGGTGAGTTTTGTCATCTCTAGATGTGACAAATGCCTCCTGTGCTCCCGCCTTCCCACGGGTGAAGCTTCCAGGGAGTATTAATGAAATATATGATGAGGGACTCACGTGCAGGGCAGCAAGAGCATCCAGCCAGGGAGCTAACATGCTGTCACAGAAATAATGTCCTGCCAAGTGTGGCTTTGCTGCGAGTCCCTGTTGGGGACCTGCTCTAATCTTGCAAGGGAAACAGTTTAATCTGATGTCGCACGCAGAGAATATGAGTTGGGTAGATAGAAAGAAAAAAAGGATGGACCTTTAACCTCCACTGCACCTCCGGCTATTCTCTAGCCATTTCTTCCCAGAAAAATGAGAACCAAAGTGCTTAATTAGAAAAGATACCGGTTTATATATTTGTAAAGGATTTTCATACTCAGTTTAAGTGCTCCACAGAAAGTTAAAGCGTGGAGGAACGAGGCAAACACGGCAAGTGTCCTGTGCTCAGCTGTAGCTGCCTCGTAACAGTGGCATTGTGTGGTGGAGGAGCTGTGAGAGCCAGTTGCCGTGTTTCCCCACTGCCTCCCAGCCCCAAAATCCCACAGAGCTCTGTTGTGTCTGGTGCGGGGCTGCTCTGCATGCAACTGTCTGTCTGTCCCCCACAGCAGAGTGGGAGGAGGAGGGAAAGGGAAAAATCAGCAGAACCGGCATATTCACAAGAATTAGTGTTTTTTTTTAACTTCCCCCCTGTGGAAAGATTAATTCCTAATTCATTGGAGATGGCAGGTATAATTTAAAATAAAACCCTTGGGAGCTCAAGAATAGAAGAGACATATTTGATGTGAAGTCAATATTTTGGGCTTGTCTTCCTGTGACAAATATCCGAAGTTAGTGAAGCCAAATGAAGGATTTTGTTTGATTCTAAATGTTCACATCTCGACCAAGGACCGTGCCTCAGCATGGACATCTGCAGTGGGGTGGTGAGGGTGGCTGGTTCAATGGAGACCAGCTTCTTCAGCAAGGCAAAAGGAGGAAAAGAAGTGGAAAAATGGTGGAGTGGGCTCATATCATGCACTAGCAGATGGAGGAAAGGGAATAAACAGAAGCTGTTTGCTTCCCCTGGCTAGGGGAGAGTAGCTGGGCAGGCAGGAAGGACGGGATGGACAGGCAGGAAGGCTGGCAGATGGTCAGTCTCGTGGAGTGGCTTGTGCAAAGGCGGCTGGAGGGGGTGTCAGGCACAGGATGGAGTTCCCGGTTTGCTCAGGAAGTCTGCGGTGTGTGTGTCCCCTTCCCATCTTCCCGTGCTTAAGTGACACGTCCTGTTCATGATGCCAGCAGCGAATGGATTCCTCTCACCCTCCTGAAGCTGCTCCTTACCTCACTGGGTGATAGAGGTCCTGAGAGGGAAAGGCAGACAACTGGCTTTTCTTGCTACGGAAGAGGGAGAAAGAGCTGGGAGAAACTTTGCTGGGTCCTCCTGAAGCATGTGAGCCTCACTCACACACTGGTCCAAACTCTGACCTCAACTACCCCATGGAAGAAATCCCTTCCTCCCTCCAGAAGCACCATGATTTTTCTGGAGACGGCGTGGCTCCTCTCCTGCTTTTCCACCTGCTGTAGACCGTGGATCTTCCAGAAGGTGAAGACTTGCCGTGCCTCTCCATCTGCTACTTTGAGACGACCCTTTCCATCCCCCAGTTCTCAGTCCCACCCATCGCCATCCCAGCAGTTTTGAGAGCTGTACTCGGAGCAGAACCATTCACTTGCACCTTCTTCTGCCCTGTGCCCTCTGGCGTGATCACTTGAGGAGGTTAACAGGACTTTCCCCACCCAGGACAGCAGGACGGTGCCAGCAGGCAGCCAGAGGCTCAATTGTTTTCCTTCAGCTTTTCTCAGTGGGTGTTACCTCTGCGTGAGAGGGTGTAAAGCTGCTTCTCCCAACGGAGCTGGCAGGTTTGGATCTTCCTGCCATTAACACCTATGCAAAAAGCATTAGTGTGTCACAGAGGGAAACGCTGACGGCTGGAGCCAAGTGGATGGAACGAGGAGAAAAGCTATAGAAACATCTGTACTGGCACGGAGTCTTACTAGAAAAAACACTTTAATCCAGTAGTACCCACATTTCCCTCAGGCCTTCCAGAAGGAAAGGCACCATTGCACACTGGGATCTGTAGTTCCTTTGAGCTGCAGATGTCCCAGCTGCAGGGAGAGGAACCTGTGGAATTTAATCTGAAGAGAGGGCTCCCCGTGATGCTTCAGTTATGAGATAGGACTGTGTTTAGTTCACTGCATCTGAATGCTTGCTTGCAACATTTGTTT